>JANZLX010000003.1:18586443-18596922 GCA_025531955.1 Erythroxylum orinocense | reverse complement strand
AAACTGTAACTGAAGAAGATAAAGTTACATGTAAATACACTTGCTTTTCAGGGCACTATATTTACATAACTCCAACATCTCTACTACTTTAAGTTCCTTATCTTTGACCTCAGATAATGCAGCCTCTCAATTGTTTCCATCCACACAAGCAAGTCCTCAATCTCTATACCTTAGTAATCCTACTTGATTAAAAAATAATATCTTTAAACCAAAACATATTTTTGACCACCTTACTTTTTTTTAATCTAATAAACCCTCTACTCGCTCAAGTAATGAAACACGCTTATTAGCGTGTCTCTGAATAAGATGAAGTTGATAACCTTATTAATAATCAAACATGTGATTTGGTTATTACTTATAACACACATTGTTAAAGGATTTACATGGTAAAAAAATTGATGGGAGGTTTTCCTTAAAAGACATATTAACATTTTTCATATGGGTTAATTATGGAAGTAAACAATGTTTTCCTTCAAATGCATCTTAAAAAAGAAGTTTACATGCAACAACCATCATGACTCATTTATCCACTAAAGTAAAGCATCGAGTTGTGATAACTATAGTTGCTGATATTAATTAGCTTCAAATGTTGTTCTATAAGGTTCATTTTTTTGATCTATTGCACCCATGATTTATTGTGATAATGTTGAAGCTATATACTTACATCAAAATCATGTGTTCCATAATCGTCTGATGCATATCAAGGTCAATTTTCACTTTGATCTCAAGTTCAAAACAAACAACTTCATATAGCTTATGATCTCTCTACCAATTAGTTACTCAACTCCATTACTAAACTTCCTAGTTAGTAGCAACATCATATTTAATGTCTCAATATTTACATATCAAATTTAATGTTCAAGATTGAAATTGTTGATACATCGCCAAGCGTGCGAGGAAATAGCAGAAATTCAACTTCAATATATGTCTATCATACCTCATCATTTAATGTATCATAATTTAATTATTAACTTGATTATAACTTGATTTTTGTACTAACTATAAACTTTAAAAAATTGTTCTTGCTCTTATATATCATATGTGTATGTATGATTGTTGAATCATGAATAAAATTAACTTCATTTACCATTTAATAAATATTTTTAGCTCTTCGCCTTATGCATTGCGTATGATAATAGACTTCTTCTAAACAATATTCTTTGTGTTATTAAAACCATGACAAAAACATTTCAATCGAGAGGCCCCTGATCGTGAGACTATAGTAGCCTATGAGAAGAGAGGTGGTATCCAAATATCGAAAGGGACCATCGCATGGTTGAAGAACTGGGAAACGACAAGTAGTGCCCACAAGCACCAATTCACCCATGTCTATATATAGTGGAAAAAGGGTCATTATCGGCCCCCATAATAACCAAATCCTCATTTAGATTCCCATGGATTCGCATCTAAATACTATCAGCTTCTGTTCTATATATTCTCAAAATGATGATGATAACTATAGGGACTAGAGAGGCTGGGAGTATTTGTTCAAGGGTTGGCGAACTTTAGTTTAATATTAACCTAAAACTTGTTCATTATTTTCATTATCCTCTTTATGTTTCTTTCTTCTGTTATTTCCCCATTCCTAATGCACTTACTTGCACATTTCGTTAATTTTCAGAAGCTCAGATCAACTATCATCTTGTAGACTAGAGGCCAATACCATTGAAAACATTTGTCTCGTGTAGCTAGTAGCTTGTCTTTATTAAGCTGGTGTTTATGTACTAGTTTTGACTACTTATTTCATACAAACAATAATCTTTGAAAACCTATTTGGTGTCATAATCATGTTACTAAGAACTTCCCCTTTAACTAAAAAGACCAAGATTTATAAATTATAAATTATAAAATACAAAATACAAAATACAAAATCTTTTAGATCTCTTAAATCACGGATTATGAACTAAAATGAAAGGATAATCATATATGTAATGTATATATAAAAACAAAGTGAAAGAATCCTGATATGACGTCAACACATGTATTCAAGTGATGAGGCAATAATGAAAATAACAATTGCCACGAGAATGGTGTACCCAAATGACCCCAAATAATGTCGCCCTCTAAAAGTATGCATTTGATCTCACCAAACTTCATGAATTCAACAACTGTTTGCTTTCAATTCTTTAGTTTTATCTTATAAAAGTTCATGGCCTTGATTAAAGCTACCTTGCTTGGTACTGAAGTTGCCATTATTACATCCAATAAGCTAAAGCAGTTGTTGGCTACTTCCTTGAGAATGGAGCCCTTAATAAAGTTTCTCGTTAGATATATAATCGATGAGAGGTCGGTATGATTCTGACTTAACTTCAAAACCAAACAAACATGCACCCTTTAGAGACAAGAGTTTGGTATCTAATTACTTAATAGCCTCCTCATGATTCACCCAGTATGTGTTCTGTCAAAGACTTTTGGTTGCATCAATAATATTATCCTGTTTCCTTTCAGCTTCACTACCTGGTTTTGTTAATTGTTAATCTTATGCTTCAACGTCTCATGATTTGTTATTACTGAAGTTGGTATTATTATTATTATTATTATTATAGTAGAATTCAGTTTATGGAGTAAATCTCTAAGTGCTTGTATAGTTTACAAAACACCCATTTCAAGTGAATTATTTAAAAGTAATGATACCAAAATTTTGCATGATTAAACACTTCAATCTTATTTATAATGCTAATAGTTTCATGTTAAGCATTTTAATTGTCCTATATTTTAAATTATTCTATTACTGAATTTTAAAAATCAGTAGTTTTAAATTATATAGGCTTATTATTGCATATACCTATTCTCATCATGTATAATTGAAAGAAACTTTTACCTTTTAACTGGTAGCTCAAAATTTTGTAGGTTATTTATAACAAAAGTTAACCATAACTTACAGAGCTTGTGGTTATAACCACAACAACACCATTACATAAGGGTACCATCGTATACAACATGAATTATTTTAACCCTTAATCCACGCACTTCCCTAGCTTTGTCCGTGTGTGTCCTCATTAAGTCATTCTCCACCAACCGTTAATCTAGACAAGTGCCCTTTCGTGTTACACGCTACGTTTCCCACTCCATTTATCATCTCATTTAGTTATAGCTTCGATGTTATTCCTCCTCTGAGCTCTTGCATGTTTCATGCCAGGGCCTTCCACTTGATTGCCAAAAGCATAGAGCAACTCTTTTAGGCCACTTATATGCTAAAACCATTAAAACGCTGGACAAACTAAAAGGATTTTCAATTTCTAATTTGATATATAAATTATTGTGCCACTCAGTTGAAAAAAATTAAGATCATATCTTCTCATCTTGTAGCTTCCACTGCTCATAATTAGCCTCAATTCATAACATGGGTTGAGAAAGTTAGCTTTGTACATCAAGATGATCGATTGGTATTCAAGCTTGTCATTAATTGTGATGCGTCTACTCTTTGGGAGAACAAAGGAATATGAGGTATTTCCAAAACATTTCACCTAAAGCATTTACTCAGAACTCTTTGAGATGGATCAAAGAACTGATTCTTGTCCGGGACATAAGGAGAAAAATAAGTAACATTCTCCCTAGCAATTGGAACTCTTTGAGATGGATCAGAGAACTTATTCTTGTTCGGGACATTAGGAGAAAAATAAATAGCATTCTTCCTGACAATTGGAATGTATAGGACTAGCGTATAATTTATCTAAATAGCACCAATTTGCCCTTTGAGCTTGTACTCTTGTTTTTAATGAGCCTTTTTTTGTAAAGGATAGCCTCAGGCACCTTGGCTGTACTAGATAACATCTTTCCCTTCAATTCATTGCTTTTTTAATTTGACAAAAAAGACCACCAAAACGAAGATAGAACATGCGGGAATTTTTATACGGGATATAACAATTGTTGATAGGTTAAAAAGAAATCCAACCTATAACTAAAGAGGAGCCCAAGATGGTTGCAAGGATTATCATAACAATTCCTAATTATTATGAATACACAAAGTGTCGGTTGGGTTTAAGAAGAAAAAAGGGAAGCATTTTGGCTGGTCTTCTATGTGAGTGATGCCGACAAAACCAACAATTAGAGCACGTAAGCGAGAGAGGATTTCTAACAAGAAAAATAAAATCCTAGTAGCCTCGACCTCGAGAAATCGCACAGCCATCCCAAAAACTAGACCAAAAACATAAAACCCAATCGCCAGATCCAAGGTGTTTTTAAGTCAGCCACAAACTCCGATCAACTCATGATCCACAAAAAACACAACCGTTCTCTAACTAATAACTCAAGTTGTAACATAACACTCTAAAAGAGTATATTCCCGAGCATATCAAAAGATATTTGGGGCTATACTCTAGGGAAAATATATGTTAGAAAACAATTCAAAAGATTTTTCCACTTTACATATAGAATCATATAATACGGAGGCATTTTAATCAACAAATTGACAAATTTCGACCTACTTTTTAAAAAAATACCTTCCATATTATTACAATTTGTGGAATATTCAAAAGATATAAAGAAAATCTAATATTAGCAGTATAATGTGACAATGTTATTCGTAATGCAAAATAACTAGAGACATCTGTAGGTACAACTGATCCCGATCACTAACTCACGTCCAAATGCAAAGGTTATACTCCAACTAAGTTAGCTAGATCTCTTCTGAACTTGAAAAATAACATGGCAATTTTGATGAGTTTGCAAACTTAGTGAGTGAACCATCATCGATTTATTCACTCAAGTCAAATCGCAAAAACAAGTATATCATAATATCTAGTATTGAATTCCACATCACATTTTATCATACTTCAATAGGTACGTTATATAAGCGAGCATTTCATATCTCAACACATACTCATTTACTTCAACTATATTTCACTATTTCAAAACAATTCAATAATTCATTTTAATTCAATCATGTGATACATATAGTGATGTATATGCAAATGCACATGTGTTTCAATTCTCATTTTTGTTTTGTTATGATCAAGTGCCTATCAACCTAATTTAATGTCCCGTATCCGTTGTGGATACTGGGCTCATTTCTGACTCATACTCATTGTAGATACCGAGTCCACGTTATTTGAGTCTGAGGCACTTTTTCACAATCCTGAGCTTGAAGCTCTTTTCCCACATTGGTCACTCTGGTCACAACTATTTTATCTGATCATGCATTTCAATGTGATGAGATGCATTATTTTGTATGCCATGCTTTCAGTTTATATACTCATGTTGTATATCAAGCTTCTCACATCTAAGTCTGGAACTTATCAACCAATTGTACACACATTTCAAATTAAACATTCATTTCACACAGAAGCACGTATAATTGAGTTTACAGATCTAAGCTAACTCACAGTACGCTCCAAAAAAGCTATTGCCTTGATGTTCCAGCAATGTTTGGATGTTAACGATTACCTTGCGCATCTATCGTCATGCAATACACACATAGTTCACAAATCATTAATTTGTTTGATCATATGAATATATAGTCATGCATATGTATATGTGTCATGTTTCAATGCATGCTTAATTCACTTTCTGGGTATGTATTCTTATACAAATATCTTGACCATTTAAACATTTATAGCTTGTATACAATTAGTTTGATATCAAGTTTATACCGTAAGTAAGCTTGATTTGCTCCAAATTTATCAATCATATATTCACCAAACTTTTCTAACAATATACGTTCATAATTACCTCATGTTCTTCAATGCTTATTCATTCATGCCTAATACAGATTACTCATATCCTTAAGATCATGTTTGCATTCATAAGAACACCTTTATTCCTTCATTACATTATAATTACCAAATTTGGTTAAATTGACATCAAAACAATCCATTCTTTAAGGCATGACATCAATCAACAACCTAAAATTATCAAACTCTTAACCAATTAATCAAGTAACAATCTAGGTCCATTCTAAGCCTTAATCAAGTCCAAATACACCAATTTGGTGTAACTTTTCCTCAGCTGGTTCAACATATTCACAACGCTGAAATTATCATTACAGAACTAGGCCCATAATTATGGGGAACCTTTCCACGATCGTGACAGAAGCTAGTGTAATAGATCACGGTCATGGGATGAGTGCCACGATTGTGCACTATCTTTCTTCCTAAATTCTCCACGAATTTCATATACTTATAAACATCACTAACACTTTAATTTTCCAAAATTCATGTCCTATAAAGCTACTTCATTTCATGCTAGTCTAGCCATATTGGTTACATTAAATCTCACATAAATCTACTCATTTGTTTCATTACCATTCACTTTATACCATCATACATGTAGTCATAATTTTTCCAGATTTGAAAGCACCTTAATAGCACCTATCTTCAGCATGAATTCATCATCATTTATACCTCAAATCCCAACCTAATCATCCAGATAATAGCCTATAAATTATTGTTTTCATGCATATAAAAACAAAACCAAAAAGTAACCAATTCATCCATCATTTTCCAATACAACTTCATCATCAACATTACCCTCAATTCATCTAAATTCAGTCATCATAAAATTCTACTAACACGTGCCACAAAGATCAGTATTTCACTTACTCGTTTAGTTCAAATTCCACCTCAATGTATCAAGCCTGCTTTGCCTCACATGCATGCAAGATCATCTCAAAATCAATGAGGAAGTAAGATGAGTTTCAATAGAGACAAGAAGAAGACAACAGGATATAGCTATCTTTCTAAAGAAATTGACAAAAGTTTTGAGGTGGTAATGGACAAAATTAGGACATAAATGCAAGATGTGGTTGAAATGTGAATTTTGGTAGCGAAAGAGATGGAAAAAGTACAACAAAACATTACATTGGAGCTAGATGTGTTGGTCACATGGTGTAGGTGTAAGGTTAGTGTTAGGGCACTTGTCAAGAAAACAAGCAAGATATATGACTACCCGTTAGACTGCCATATGTTACTTAGTTCCTAGGCCATTTGTCACTCAATTCTACTGCCACATGTCACTTATTTTTATAGACTTAGTCATCCTAAATTTTCACGTGTCAACTTATCGAGTCACTTGAAATTTTTCTTGGTCTAAATGTACATTTTAATTCATCAATTTCCCAATTGTTACAATTAACTTCAAATTACTAATTGCAATCCATCAGTTTTTTTATTGGTAAATCAAAGTATAAGACATTAGAAATGCACAATAATATCACAATTATTTAGAAACTTTCATACCCAAAAATATGGCAATTGAGTGCAATTTTTCTAAATCAACATCATGTGTGTATATGTTCATGTTATGCATGTGAATGAAAACATGAAATCATATCTCAAATGTACCAATTCATTCTAATATTATCCAATTCATGTGACTAAAACTTTAATCCCTGAGTAGGTTTGAAAACCGGCTATTACACAAGCCCTACAACAACAGCCATTCGGTTTCTTTACATTCTGGGTTTAGGTTATTCAAAAGTCTCGAAAACTCAATCTCGAATAATCGTATGCTTATGGCTGGGCATTGATGTTTTCCAAATAACAAAAGCACATCTAAAATCGCAATCACAAGCAGACAACCAAATCATAACTATTTGCCAATATATTTTATTTTATTTAAAAATTTTATTTGATTTTAAATATATTTTAATTATTTAATCAAAATTTATTTGAAATTATATATTTTGAAGATATTTTTAATTTAATTAAATTTATTGATAATTATTAATTTAATTATTAAAATAAAATAATTCATAATTTTATTAATAAATAATTTAAATTAATTAAATATAATATTCAATTAAATTATTCATAATTCTTATTAATAATTAATATATCAAATAGTTAAATAATATTTATTTAGTTGATACTAAACTAGATTATGAAAAAAAAACAAAAAAAACTTTTTGTGGGAAAATTGGAAGAAATCAAAACAAAAAACAGAAATCAAAAACCAAAACAAAAAACAAAAAACAAAAACCCAAACAAACAATTTTTTTCTCTAAATTTGAAAACAAAAACAGAAAGCCAAAAATAGAAATAAATAGGCCTTTAGTTAATTAATCATAATCCCTTTTGTGTTTTACTAATTGGAATTAAGAAATCAAATTTTAGTTCTCTTAGGATTCGACCTAGTTTTACGACTACTACAAAAAGTCTAGTGAATCAAAATTAATTTTGAGGGCTTCGACAACTTGATCAATAGGAAACAATTATACCTCGATTAAATTTACGGAGAAGGAAAGTAAATTTTAGGTATTATATAAAACAAAATTCAGTAAGAGTGGAAAAAAAGAGCTCTTCCAACAAAATCCACTCTTAATAAATATAATAGTTTGGAACATTGGGAGACTAAATAATCCCTATAAAAAATAAGTGTTAGTAGATCTCTTATCTGACAATATGTTTGTAGTTATAGGAGTGCTTAAAACTATGTCTACCCGTGAGAATTTTGTGCAAACTGAATGGTAAGTGGTGGCATAAATGATCATAGTAGATATACATCAGTTCTAAAAGTTAAAGACCGTGTGGGAGAATCATCGAAAGATAGTAGAATTCTTTATGAATATAGATGTATCATTCCTATTTAAATGCAACATCTTGTCTTATGATGTAGCTAAATACTATTAGATAGAATTCTTCATAAGTGACTTGCAAGGGTGGGCACAAATGAAGCTTCAGAGGCAAAAAATGAAAGACCTCCCAAGTGTGATAATGGCTACAGATGCCTTAATGGATCTCCAAATGTCACCACCAATTTGAGCTAGTAGTGAGGGAAAGAAGAATGGTGAGACATATTATGAATTGGAGAAAGACAAGGAGAAGATAGGTAAATCTTCTCAATGTAAGTCCAAGAAATAAATAAAATGAGATATTGCCTGTCTCATTTATAAAGGGTTTGCTCATGAATGCCTAAGATGGAAGGTGGGTCAGGAGAAAATAAATTTCATGTCGCAAAGGATCTAAAAGAAGGAGGTGAAGATTTGACGGAAGAAGTGTATCTTAATACTTATGCTATGTTGAGCGCAATGGACCTTATGAAAGAGTGTCCAAATATAAGCAAGTACAAACCTGACTAAGAAAGGAAATGATACTTGGGAGATGTGTCAATGACTAAGGAGTCTTGGAGAAAACCACATTCGGAGGAGTGCACAAGGATTATTTCAATGAGAGTATCAAGTTCTTCTGGTGGGGGTAGCTTGTTAGATCTCTAAGTCTTAATAGTATAATCATGAAGGCATTGGCAAGCCTTTTGACACTCAGGATGAAAGAATAAGGTAAAAACTTGTGAGTAGGCAAGGAAAACAAAAATTGTCGATGAGTTGGCATGCATTAGTGCACATTGGCAAAAATCATCGACAAGATACAAAATTCAAATATGAGACCAAAAGATAGCTTAAGATGGACCTTAGGTTGAAGATTAGTTGGATCACATGCATAAGAGATATGTGAGAAATCTAAAGACTTAATGTGTACTCAAATAGACAGATCATAACTAATAGACTTGACATAGGTAAACATTAGATTGAACCAGTGTTATGAAAGGCTTTAAACTTGAATGACTTATCATCAATGGATAGAAATCAAAGAGAGATCTTAGATGATGTGGCAGAAAAGATCACAGTAGATATACATCAGCTCTAAAAGATAAAGATTATGTGAGAGGATCATCTGAAAATAGTAGAGTTCTTCATAGATATACATGTATCATTTATAGTTAAATCCTATTAGATATTATGTAGATAAATCCTATCAGATAGAGACCTATTTGGATGAGAGTTTTATCTAATTGGTTAATATGATATAATTTAAAAATGATAGAAGTGATCTACTTAGTTCAATTCAATTGAATTTTGACTCGTAAAGCTAGAGGTGCTTATAAATAGCTTATTTAAGCCTTGTTTCTTGAGAGCAGAGATAAAAGGAAAGAGAACATATTGAAAGAAAGAAAAATCATTCCCTTGTTAAGTCAAAATGACTTTACGATTAATAATTTTGATAACGAACAAATAAGAAAGCAAACGCAGACGGAAGCTAAGCAAAAGTAGACGAAAGTGAAAAAAAGCAGACGCAAGTGAAAAAAGTAGACGAAGTAAAAAACAGACGCAAGCGAAAAGTAGACGGAAGTAAAAAAACAGGCGCAAACAAAAGCAGACGGAAGTAAAAAACAGACACAAGCAAAAGTAGACAAAAGAAAAAGCAGACGGAAGCAGAAGCAGATGGAAGCAAAAGCAGACGGAAGAAAAGCAGACATTAGATGCGAAAGTGGAAAGCAGACAGAAGAATCAAGAAGACACATCAGCATGAGTTGGTTACAGAACTTAACTGAATAATCAATTCTTGAAAGATCAAGAAGCAGTTGAAAATGAAGGCTATAAATACAAGTTGTGTCAAAGGGATTTTTTTTAGTTAGCAAGTAAGAAAGAGGATTTTTTAGCGAGATTAAAAAGCTTAGCAATCCTTGAGAGATATTGTGCGAACAAACTAGAGCTACTATTTCTGTAACAAAGCTCGAAACAACTTTCAGAGTGAAAGTAGTGCA
>JANZLX010000003.1:18568606-18586343 GCA_025531955.1 Erythroxylum orinocense | reverse complement strand
TCTCATCATATTTCAGATGACCCAGGAACAAGTGGTAGCCAACCAAATGAACCTTGTCCAGTAGGGGGAAAGCTTATAAGAGGGAGGAACAAAACGATGAACATTGGAGATCTTATATGTATACCTGAGTCCCTTGTGAACTTCATTTTGCGTATTAGACCCCTATCTAATACATTGTCATTAGACGAAATTCTACCCTTGCTTGGAAGACAAGCCTGAAGACTATCGGTTCCTGATGATTTAGATATTCCTGAACCTAACTTACCAGTTCAACCTCCTACAATTGAGATCATTGAAGAATATGTTCCCACTTCAAATGCATATACCACCACAAATGTGTTTGAAGACGAACAACCTAAGGAAGATGATCAACCGATTGCATCAACTGACTTACACGCAGAAGTAGCTCATCTACGCAAGGAAATCAAGAAGATTAAAAGAATGATGAAGAAGCTTATGCAACATTTTCGGTTATAATCATTTTTTATTAATAACAAATAAGGGGGAAGAGAAAAGAAAGGAGGAGAAAGAACAATGAGGAGAAGAAGAAAAATAGGGGGAAGACAAATGGATAGTCTGAAGTTTTTTTTTTCTATTGTAAATCATGATCTATATATGTATTTGCTTTTGTCAATATAAGTATTTGTTATCATCAAAAAGAGGGAGATTGTTAAGTCAAAATGACTTTACGATTAATAATTTTGATGAGGAACAAATAAGAAAGCAAAAGCAGACGGAAGCTAAGCAAAAGCAGATGCAACTGAAAAAGCAGACGAAGTAAAAAACAGACGCAAGCGAAAAGTAGACAAAAGTAAAAAAACAGACGGAAGCAAAAAGCAAACACAAGCAAAAGTAGACGAAAGAAAAAACAGACGCAAGCAAAAGCAGATGGAAGCAAAAGCAGACGGAAGCAAAAGCAGACGGAAGCAAAGCAGACGCTAGACACGAAAGCGAAAAGCAGACGGAAGAATCAAGAAGATACATTAGCTTGAGTTGGTTACAGAACTTAACTGAATAACCAATTCTTGAAAGGTCAAGAAGCAGTTTTCAAGAAGCAATTGAAGACGAAGACTATAAATACGAATTGTGTCAAAGGGATTTTTTTTAGTTAGCAAGTAAGAAAGAGAATTTTTTTAGCAAGATTAAAAAGCTTAGCAATCCTTGAAAGATATTGTGCGAACAAACTAGAGCTACTATTTCTATAACAAAGCTCGAAACAACTTTCAAAGTGAAAGTAGTGTAGATAGCCTGCAGAGGCTAAGAGTGAAATAATACTATTTGTAAAGACCTGAAGAGACTTAGATCCAAATAATACTTGTAACGTTTAAGAAATAGTGAAATCTGATAAGGACATCTGAAGACTGGACGTAGCCCACAGTTTGGAATGAATCAGTATAAAATTGTTGTGTCGAAACCTCTCAACTCTCAATCTCTCTCAATTCTTATCTTTAGATTTTGTTGTTATACAAAGTTTTCGAAAAATATTTTGCAACTTTGTTTTTGAGTGTTTTGTGAAAAGAACGAAGTTCTTTGAACGAACGAATTTTCAAAAAAGGGATTAACGAAAAGTTTATCACAATTCAACTCCCCCTTCTTGTATATTTATATCTCATTATTAAGCACTGTATTAACGTATGATTCACTTCATCCCTTATATACTTTTAAGGAAAGAATAAAGGTTGATTTTTAACATAACTCTTGTGTGTTTATTATTATCTATAATTATTTAATATTTTCGTAGTATTCTTATTCAAGTGCAAAAGAGTAAGCACAACTTCCGTATAAGTTCAAGGCCTAAAAAGCCCTTTATAATATAAACCTTCAAATGGACAAGGAAATTAATGATGTTTAACAACAAAAGTAGACTGCTTAGCAAGACCCTTGGAGGAGCATGACCAATATAACCTCCAAACAAGCTACTAGTCTTATAGAGTAGTCTGTCTATAATAGTTAAAACTCTTTACTTTGGGATAAAAGTGTAAAAACTTTTATGCTTTAGTATTCTTGTAATGGTGTATATAATCCTCCCTCCGTACTTTTGATACGGTTTAATGAAGTTTACTTTCAAAAAAATAAAAAACTTTCTGTTCTACTCAAAACCTAAATGTACATGTTGGAGTTCCGTTTGGGTTGATCAAATAATGAATTCAAATAGCTAAGATAAATTGCAGTAGCAGAAAGATGGAGGAATAGAAGAGAAAACCATCTATAACTAAAAGTTTGAAGAGGCTTAAGAATATCCGAGCCATTCACCAAAAGCTTTGGCGTAATCTCTTCAGAAAAGAAATAGTTATCATTATAATTCTTAGTTGAGACTCAGGTAAGTTAAAGTTGTGAGAAAAAGCAGGAAGCTCCACTCTGCTCTCTACAACCCTAAGCAAGAAGTGGAACAGTCTCGTCGAAGGCAGATGTTAGTGAGAGTTGGACTTTAAGCTACATCCAAATCCACAAATGGACCGTGTAGGTCTCTTCTTTCTCTCATAAAAGGCACAGCTGTGCTGCAGATGAACAAAATCGAGATTAACACTAACTCACTCTCATAACAATAATAAAAAAAAAGAGTAACGAAATATGAAGTTACTTCAGAATTCCATGTCTGAAACTCCCAACAAAAATGAACCTCGCTCAGCAGAACCAAGCATGGGCATATATTCTGATCCCCTCACATGGACACTAAAACAAGCTGTAACAACAGTTTAATTTAGAAAAGTACGGCTAATTAGTTTATTACATCAATATTTTCATGCATAAATGCATATTAAAAGAACACGAAATTAACATCAGACGCACAATATATTCAGAAGATCATCGCTCCCCCTTTAACATGCTTCATTACAACTAATATGAAGTCTCCTTTTCCACTTTTTCATCTGCTTCTTGTTTTCTACTTCATGTTTTGATGTATCAATTAAACGCAATCATTACAATGCCCTTTTGTAACAAAGAACTTAACTATGTTACAATGCATGAAAATGTCAGTGAGCTACAGTTAGTCTAACCATGTCAAGCAGAAAAAAAGAGCACAACTAATTATGTTAATAACTTAACGCATAAAGAAGCCAAGAAGCTACCATTCTCTATTTTCATCACGCTTTGGAGCATCGTTTCCATCTTTGTTTTCATGTCAGAACTATCATCCATATGTGGGACAATAAGGGTCAGCTCCCTGTAGATATCACGAACAAACCTGCATATCTTTTGTGCAAAATCAAGCTCCCCATCTGATATTCTACCAATTGCCATCCTCATCAGTTCTCCAGTCACATCTGCAAGCTGTACAAATGGACTAAGCACATCCCCTTTAACACATCTGCGAACCACCCATTCCGCCACCCCAAAAATAAATAAAAAGGAAAAAGTTTTCGCATAAGCTCTATAGGAATTCTTTACACTTTTGGTTTCTTTGTAATGCAAGGAACTGTCGTTCACAGACTACTGAGCATGCTGGCATCTATTGATCTCCATTATTATCACACACTAGCTACATTTACAGATTGCAAACACTATGATTCTATCACAAACTTTAGTACCTGTGATATAAATGTATGCACACCAAGTAATGTGATGATGTTCCCCACATTTATATTTTGCAAGGGAAAAAGAACTATGAGTTGGTATTTAGGCAATTACCCCAGTATAATTCAGGCAACTGTGACATATAGGTATTCACAATATGATTACAATGTTATATTCCATAGTTACTTGCAACAGCAAGTTGTCTAAGTCAGTATTAGTCAGACAGTTACCCCCAGTATATAGTCAAGGATATTTATTTGCAACGGCTCACGAGATGGATCACTGAGTGGTTGGAGTCTAGCATTTATCTCATCCAAATGCAAAAGACTCCCAGTCCTGCAGAATTTACAGAATGTAGCAGCTTCAATGTATTCTTGCACCTGAAAAAATACAAACTTTATATCAACAATGTTCAGATACTCAGAGGCATTAAAACTAAAGAAGATATGATGCCACACCCCTGGAGAGTATGCCCGTCTTAGCTTCCAAAAATCAGTACCCTGCAGTTCTTTCACTAATCGGGACATATGCTGATCCGTAACAGCTGCCAAATCCTTTTCTGCCTTGTCAAGAACTTCCTCCCTATTATACTTGCTCATTCTGGAAATGACAACGCAATATTTCAGTAACTATTGGAAAAATCAGGAAGGTAACTCTTAAAAAGAAGCCCTACATGTATCATGCAGAACTAAATGGATCATCCACAAAACAAAAATGTAATGTTGTGCTAAAATTCAACTAAAACTTCTTATGAGTACAAGAAGCTGAGAAAGGTCTAAAAAAATGCAGCCTATAACAACTTATAGGGATAAAATGAACCATAAAGTAAAAATATATTTCAACCGTAATAGTTACCTATGGACTTGAAATATAACTTTTTTGCTGTTCATGGTAATATCGCGACTTGCTTTTACCACTCGCTCTCGTTTCTCATTCTGCATACATAGACAAGATGCTTACAAAGGGCACTCAACACTGTTAATAAATAAAACAAAAATCATGCCGAAAGCTGACACAATAGTGTGCGTATCAGTCAGAGAAGCCAATTTTTGCAAAGCATCTTACACAATAAGAAATTTGAAAACAAAAAATACAATGAAGATGGCATCTAACAGAAACAAGGTATGGTGTCCACTTCACTGCATTGTTATCACAAATTCATTCATCATCTGCCACCATTCTTCTTGATTACCTAGCCTTTATTTGCTCTTGCAACTTATCAGTCAACTCAACATCACATGGCAAGTTGTTGCACAATCCAATCCCGAATTGTATCTTCTGGATCAACATCATGGTCACTAATATGTAATTGGAAATATAGCTAAGGTATCAACATATAAGTTCATCATCACATGATGAGGGTGATTGGTGAAGTGATTCACTTTATCGTGCAACTCAGTACAGTCCATGACCTCAAGGATAATCGAGAATTCTTGGCCTTAAAAATGTGAATCAATTCAAATCATGATGACATCTCTCTCTTCCACAAATAAATGCAGCTTCATCACCATTCATGTGACTGCAGAAAACACTTAGAGATAATCATTTTAAGCGAACTTCCAATGATGAGGAGACTTGCATACGGGAAAAGTAAAATACGGCGTATTATCTCTCCAGTCTATGATAACCTAAGGAAAAATATGTACTTCAAAATCCCTAACTTAAAAGCTTAGCTTAATCCTTTTGCCAAAGTCACCTGCTTCTTCCTTTTCTTTTTATGGGTTTCAGAAGTTCCACTTCTCAAGCTCAAGCAATCACCCTTAAGTTGCCTAAAACAATCCTTAAAACTCTCTAAAGAAAAATACAGAACGAAATCACCCAATACCGTAAATAGTTAAGAGGCAAACCATAAATAGTGTAAGGAACCAAAAGATGAGTTCATACAAGCTCATTAAGATAATCAGCGTAATTGGAGAAGGCGTCCTTCATGGAAGGCTCAACGCTCATTGTCCTCGCCCTCTTCGCCAAGCAATGTAGTGCACTCCCTGCAACTGACCCTTCGATTCTTGTGAGTGAAACTTAAAGATACAGTCCCAGTAGACAGATAGATAGAGAGAAGAGAGAAATCAATTTACAGTGATGAAGGCGGTGGCTTTTGGGACTGGAAGCCATGAGAGAAAGGGAGAGCATTTGTAGCGTGTATGCGTAGTAGAACATCAAACATCTATCGGGTTTCCCACCGACAGACACCTGTCCTTGGGATCAGATCGTCTGATAGATTACCAAGTTACTTTCGATTAAATCTTATTTATATACATTTACAAACATAAATATATTATATGATACCTACTTAAATATATAAATACATATATAAGATTTAACAATGCCGATTTAAAACAACCTAAAATAGAATAAAATAACATGTAATATTATTTTATTATTTAAGGGAAGCGTTTATAATAAAATAGAATAAAAGAAGAGGAGTTTATATAATTTTTTGCTTCGTTCTAAACAGTAAAAATAAGAAATTTTCAACTTAGAAAGTTTAAGATGAAATGTATTTTGTTCAGATAATTGTTATTTCTCAAAATAAATTTAAGATAAAATGTAAAATAATAAACAATTTTGCACTAGATTATATTATAAACCATTCAACTAAACAATATTTTACTATATTACATTATAAACTATTCCTTTACTTTCAAATAACAACATTTTAATATTATATTTATTTGTATTTTAATTTATTATAAATTATTTCATTTTCTTATATTCCATTTTAAATTTTTACTGTAAAGTAAACATAACCTAACCGGAAAGGGTGCTCAAATCCCTGTCTTCCCATTCAGCGCCTTCTCCGTTACCGTCAGAGTCGTACGCCCATTTGGAAATTGGAGTTGGTATTTGGGCTTTCGACCTTTTTGTGGACTTCCAAGATATGGGTTTAAAAGGACAGAGTTGGAGTGGTCTGGCGTTAGATACCAACTTAAAAGTAACATGTGCCAATTGCCATCTTGTAGAAAGTTGGTGTCTTTCCCAGATGGAAGAGTCAAATCCAGTAGGATTTAGATTTTAGGAAAGCCCGTTGTTTTTTATTTGTGTTTTGATGGCTAAAGACCGGACTTTTTTTTTTTATTCAGACACCTATCAGTTGATGTGGTTGTTCACGTAACCAGAAATAAAGAGACACACAAAGGAGACAGAGATTGAAAGAAGAAACAATGGTGACTTTATTGGTGGCCACCACTAGCGATCCCGCCTCCATCAACCCCGCATCCTCGCTTTTGGCCATGCCCGGTTGGATCCTCGATGGGCAATCCCTTCCGGTCAGCCTCCAACTTTGGTTGTTCCAATTGTATCTGGAACTTGCATGGGTTATATGTGATTCTAAATCGAGATGAACTTTTGTTATTACTGTAGGAAATGAGAAGCTACAGAAACCAACAAGTGAGGCTATTGCAACACGACAAGGGCATTGTTGAAGAAGACGACTTGGACCTCCGTTGGGAGGAGGCCACCGGTGAGGCGGTGGAGGAGGTCATCTTCTTCAGCAAGCATACCGCCGTCACGAATCGTCCAGCTCTTACCATTCATCCAATCGGTACTTCTCTAGTTGAATTGAGTGGTGTTGTTGTTAGTTATTTATTTGTTTATTTCACCATCGGAAAGCATAAATATTCACATAACTTGCTTGCCGCATGCACATATTAGGATCCAAGTTCTAGTAGATGGAGAGCTACTTCTGCTTTCGATGTTTTAATCATATGTGTGTGGTTTGGTCTGAACGTAGGAGTTCCTCATTTACGGGGAGAGGATGTTCCGCCACAGGGCGGCAAGCCAGGATGGGCATCGCCACCTGATCCCAGGATGGGGCCGTGGCTCAGGCTTTTGAAAACAATTGCTCAATCCCACAATTTAGTTCCCGAATTTGAGGTCTTGCTTCTTATAATCTAAGGATTGGATCATAAAACTGAACACACAGACACTTTTTCACACGTTCCATGTGATTTGTCTTTGTAGATAACCTTGGAGGCCACTCATCATGGACCAGTGACCTGCAAGCCAACTATGTTCATAGAAATTGGTAAGTACTGTCCCACTTTCATTACTCCTCGTTTTGAAAAAGTTAGATGTTGCATTTGCATAGCATTTCTGTAGTTATGAAGATCCTATAACTTGTGGGATATTCAGTTTGGATTTTGGCTAATTGCTTGCATGGTTATATACTTGTTGATGTTTTATAATGAAACTATGCTGGTTTGATTCACCAAGGATAACATCCACAAACTAAGAAAGGAAAAAGGAAACTCAACAATATGTCTATTATGAAAAAAATGTTCTTCTGTAAAGTTCTGCAAACTAAATCAATTGGTTCTACATTTTGTTGTTTTCTTTTGGGTGGATCTAGGTAGCACGGAAGAGTGCTGGAAGAGACAAGATGCTGCTCAAGTCATTGCTCAAGTTGAGTAAACGATTACGAATTATGTTCCTGTTTCTTTGATTTGGATTATCATCAGTTTTATTGGAAGAAGTACTGTTGCATCTTTTGTTTTCCTTTCATTCTAATTTATTAATTCATGAATAACTCCATTAGATGCCATTGTGGCAATTCACATATCCTTAATGTCTTTCTTATGCAATCAAGTTTTACAAGCGTATGTTTTTCAATTAGAAACACTAAATTTCTTTTCATAAAAAATTAATAATGCTGTCTTGCAATGCAGTTATATTACATGTCGAAATCATTTGAATGGTGCTATTAGGTTGCAAGATGTGAAGCTCTTATCTATTAATTGGTTTCTTTGTGATTGAAGTTAGTTTGGGAAGGACTTGGGCTTGGAGGTGGTGCTGCTATAGGAAATTGGAGCAGGTAATGCAATGTATTTGAGAACCTAACTAATAAATCTTTCTTGTTTAATTTGATAGTCTTGACACTATATTTTGTTATCTTATACCAAGTGTTGGTAGACCAAGCCGTTGTCTTATCAAAAATTCTATGACATGCTTTTGCATTTTGACATGATAAATAATAGTTGTTGTGAGTTTACAGTGCACGTTCAACTGCCAGACCACCTCTCCTCCTCTCTTCTCCTTCTCCTTGTGAATGTATTCATCAGCAGTGTGCATAAACTGATATTGATGCAAATAGTTACCAGCAGATGTATTGTCTGATATTGGACATCAGTCTATCAGAACCCTCAGTTTCCTTATAATGCTATCATAACCTTGATTTGTCATTTGCTGGAATTTAGTGAAAACGACAAGAAAAAAGTCCTCCTTGGCATAGGTGGTGGACATTATGCACCTCGGCACATGGATATAGCTGTGTAAGTTATTATGATCTTTTGGCTTCTTTCGAATTTAAGTATCTTGAAATTGCTAGTTAAATTTTGAATCTCAACTTGCAAAACTTTGCGGTTTCTTTCCCTACTCTGCAGTGTGGATATGCTAAATTTTGGTCTGCTTGAGTGAAACCTTATTTCTTTGAAGTCTGAACACAACTGCAATATTTCTCTTGATATGTATATTTTGAATTCTTTTAAATCGAACTTTTTCTTGAACATATAGCATTCTCCTCATTCAGTTCATTGAGAAAATTGAGTTGGCACTTCACCATGCGTCTTCAGTTTCTCATTCCTTCTTTTCTGAGCTATATTTTGCAGAGCGTCATTTGTCAAGAATTTGTAGGTCTACGATGAAGGAACGATATGCATCAACCTTGTTTTCTTATTCCCGATTAAGAAATTTTTAGGAGTCATGCAGTTTCTTCTAACTGCATTGTGAACTGTTTTACTATACGTATAGGAAAGATGGTGTATGGGTAGCACACCTACTTTCAGGGTACTCCTTACCCATGGAAGATCCAAGTCAGAAACCAAATGCAAAAGATATAGCTGGGACATGGAGAGAGGCGATTAAAGCTGCATATGAGGCTACTAGAATAGCATTCCCTGGTGCAGAAATTTTGGCTCATCTTGATCACAAGTAAGTTCAATGGCAATAACCCTTTTAGAAACTATAGTAGTGACATGATCAATGAAGTTTTATGTGGAGCTACCTTAGGCTTATAATCAGCATTTGAGAATTTTACTCGTCTTTGTTTTAGCTTTTAAAACTTAGACCAAATACAATCTTAACTTCTACTAGTTCCTATTAGAGAAAATGATTGAGTAATCTCGTACATTCTTTACCTTTGTTCTAACACCTGGAAATAAGTTTTAGCATTTCTTATTATTGCTTAACTAGCTTGACACTGATTACTACTTGCAGGAGTTTTAAGGGCTGGCAAAGAAATGCAATCACAGGGTTTCTTGGAGAGTTAAACATCAAAATTGCGAAGCCTAATGATTTTTATTGATTGTATGGTTTTAACTAATAGTTTAGTATTATGTGGATATCAAGATCTACAAATTTAGCTTAAAGTCAAGAATTCACAGGTGTAAATCAATTTATAGACTTTAATGTGAGTTGTGATAAGTCTAGCAATGGGTAGTGATGTATGTGCAGACCTGTAGTATTCCTCGGGCGAGTTACTTATTGACTTGGCGAGCATTAATGTGAAATAGCATCAGAAGCTGTTCTGACACAGTCACTCTGATACTAAAACTAATGTTCAGGAGAGAAAACTAGAACGAAAATAGATTCGCGTTGTTTTTCCTCACTTTACTCCCTCCATTGGTTTTCCTTAATTACATAGGTTGTATGGCGATCTTGAATTTCAAACAACTCCCAAATTTGTATATGTCTGGGTGGACTTGTGACGGAGACATAGTAAGGGAAATTAATTGTAGCAGGAGGTGATGCAAGTCAGAAGGAACTCAGGCTGTGGGTCTGTCCGATACCAATTGATGGGTTGTCAGGAAGCCTACGATGGGCTCCTAACTTCCAACAAAGGCCCTTATGATTATGCCTGGAGATCCTCTGAAAACTTTCCATTCTAACTTGGGAGAGTTCTTGAAATGACAACAAGGTTCGAGGTTGAGAGCTATGTAGGTAAAATTGGGGTGGGTAACTAATCACAAATTTCCTCATTCATTTATATGTGGACAGTGGGCACCCTTTTTCATTTCAGAGGACTTCAAGTGTGGAACGAGACTCCTGTCGAACCATATTTATCACCAAATTCTAAAAGAGACGAGTATGTCATGGAGTCAGCTCTACCCTCACTCTTGGTGCCTCATTTCTTCCTTTTAAGCATGAACCAACCGCAGACTGTTTAGGCATATGTATTAAATTTGGACTTTGGGTAAGATTTTAGGATTGTATAGCTTAATGTCAGACCTATAATGAGTTTGAACATGCCTCCGAAGGAGACCCATGGATGGAGGAGTTGTTTCATATTACTTTCTTTGTTGAAGGGATGCAATAGAGAACTTAAGGTACTTTCATGGATTTTGAGAATCCACTTCCTCTTAAGGAGGAGTGACCAGGGGAAGATCTCTTGTCAGAGATTGGTGTAGTAGAGATCAATATGCTTGTTGGTTTCTCGCCCATAAACTTTTGAATTTTTTGTAGAAGGTTTGAGTGCTTATGTCATGTGGGCTTTGCTAGGATGGACCTATGCAAGCTTGTTTTTACGACCATAATAAGAATGATGCAATAAAAAGTATAGAGATGACAGTCTGTCAGGTACTCAGCTAATCAAAAAGGAGACTATTGCCAACCTTGCAGTCCATATCGACCTCGGCTCTAAAAAGGCAAAGAAAATGCGTAAGTCCCTGCAGATCTCCACTAAATGCCAATACGACAACTTCGAAAGTGAGGGGCTTTACTATGAAGCAACTTATGAATACTATTTCGGTATTGGTATTAGTACCCACGAATACGGTATTATATCAATACTAATTAATATTAGGTAAGATTTTGAGTAATTTTTTAAATTTATAAAATAATCATTAATTTTTTTAAAAATTACAAATGGTCTTTCAATATATTGTATTGTATAATTTATAATTTTACATATTATCATCTCAAAAAATCATAATAATAAAATTTTGAAATAATAACAGTCTATTATTTTTTATTAATATTACCTTTAACATATTTGACATATAAATAATGACAATTATTATAAAAAAAGATCATACAAATATAAAATAAAGGACAATACAAAGTATTTACAATATTACAATTTCATCATACAATAAATAGGGTTAATTATAAAAAAACTCAAATTTTCGTCAATTTTTCAATTATAACCCGAACATTAAAAAGTAGTAATAAAATGCTCAAACTTTCAAATTTTTTAAATTCTAGACCAACATTAATGTTTCCTTTAAACTTGTTGAGGTTGTTTAATCACATAATTAAGACAATGTTGTTGTTTAAAAATGACTTAAATTAGATTAAGCAGCCCCGACAATCTTACGCTTTAATTTCAATTTTTCCCTTCGTTTTCAGTTTGTTCTCTCGATGCTTTCGCCCTTTGATTTTCATATTATGCAGCTCCTATGCCTCGCACTAAGGGCATCAGAAGAATGAACTAAAAGCAAAGAGTTTATATTTATATTACATATATAGAATTTAACATATACATCAAATATAAATGAAATTAAAAGAAGAGGAAAAATAAAAACCTAGAACTTTATTTAATCGAATATTTGCTCAAATCATATTGACCTCAATTTTCATTTGGTATAAAATCCTAATCATTGAGAGGAGTCTACATCTTCATTATTCAAATTCATTACATCAAATGACATGTTTTGATATGACTCATGCTTTAATATTTTGAATGTTATTTTATCATCCTTCATAGGGTTAATTATAAAAAAAAATCTTAAACTTTACTCAATTTTACAATTATAGCTCGAATTTTAAAAAGTTCGAATTAAATATTCAAACTTTCAATTTTTTCAAATTCAACCCGACATTAGTATCTCTGTTAACATTATTGATGTGGCAAGACATATAAGATAGAAATCCTAAATCATTGTACACTTGAGACTTAATTAAACTAATTAAGTAAATTAAAGAAACTATATCGTTTAGGGTTAAAACCCAAAATTAACTAAGGAATTAAGTTTGTTACCCTTTCTTCGCTATCACACCAATCTTTGCTCCTCCTTTTTGTAGATTGTGTTACACTTTTCGTCCTTGTCACACCAATCTTCACACAATGTTCTCCAATGTATACCATTCTTTGTCGCACACCATTCTTCACTCCTTTTTGCATTACAAACTCTACCGCACCAATCTTCACTATCACATTACAGAAATTGCAATTTTCAAGTGTTTCTTGTTTATACTTTTGTCATGTTTTCTAATTTTTTTGTACCTAAGTTCCTTTTTCCAATTCATTATAGGAAAACCAGGAAGTGCTTCATATGTATTTGGCTTATTGATTATGTTTGGAACATAATGCGCTTAGATATTTATTGATTTATTCATTTGCATGTACTTAGGTTATTTGGCTTAGAACTTAAACTTTGTAAAAATTTAAAATGTTTTTGTGAAGATTGTTTATAATATTCTACCATGCTACAGAATTAGGATTGAGAGGATAATATCCTACCATGATCAAGTTCTAACCTTTCTTTGTTGTGCCTATCTTTGCACCAGCTAAACTAATAGCTGCAATAAGTGCTGCAAGTTGTTTGTCCCTTCCCTACCAATAATTGTAACTTTGTATCTTTTGTTGAATAAGTTGGAATTATTCTCTTTTGTATCTAAATTGCAAGTGATGGACATATTGTAATCAAAATAGGACTAATAAATTCATATTGTGATTTGGATTTATTCGTTTACTAATTAAGTTGGTTGTTTATTTCTTCATTTCTTTTAGCTGATTCAATTGATACTTGTAATGTTAAGCTTGTTTTCAATAACATAGATTATTTTAAATGAGGTTTAAGAAGATGCATAATGTTTTATTTGCAATGAAATGAAAAATTAAGGGAAGAATTATTAAGTCTAATATTGATTTAATGCACTGTTCAAAACTTTTATTCACTATCCAGCTCTATATCTTCCTCTAAAAATGCTGCATATGTTTGTTTAATCTCTTTGTACATTGAATAAGAGCAGAACTTAATGAATTTTACACAAATAAAGTATGTACTGGATATTACATTCAAGAATGTAGACTAGAATGTGATGAATGTCCATTATGACAGGTAAAAAAACTTATTAAAGGATCATTAGTTTATTTATTACTTGACATATATCAAGTTATATACCTTAAGTAAATTAGGTGTTTAAATGACAATTTAGGATCACTCTAAATAAGTATTACAAGGTAAAAGCAAAAGTTGTCCAAATTAACTAGGTGAAGAACTACTACAGATTTTGTCCGAAATTGAAGTGTTTATATGATTTACTTCTCTTTAATGTTTCTAATTGTCCTAAATTGAGATTGCTTAGTTTTTTCTTCTTTTTTCCTTTTGGAATATGCATCATTGTTACTTAGTCACACATTCCCTTAGCTCATTTTATTTATTCTAAACTTTTGTATGTATTTCCATTTATAACTATTTTCTTATGTAATGTGTTATATGTCATTGTTAAAAATGCCTAATAATTTGCAAATGCTGGTAAATTTTGCATTTCATTATAGAGGGATGTGGAAAGTCACGATAATAAATATATTGGGGGTAAGATTAAAAGGAAGACAGATATAGATGTGATGAACTTAGCATGCTAGTCCTAAAAGGAGTTTTTGAAGATAAAGGACATAGAGTAATTTCTATGTTTTACAAATTTCCTAACGAGTCGATGAGAAGCCTGAAGGAGATAATATTACATCATAATAAGGACATGTCGACTATGCTCTAACAAATGGAAGATTTAAATTATCATAATGTTGAAATATACCATGACTATGGTTATGAGCATCTTGTAACAAATGGTAAAGAATTTGACTATGATATTTGTAATGAATTTGAAGATAATGATGAAGGGTTATTCCAAGTTCAATTGGAGAAAGATGATGAATTCGTCGTTATACAGGTTAGTGAATCTGAAGATGTAACATCCCATTCTCATACTAAGGGTTAGAATCCTAAAATATGGTACTTGTGAGATCAAAGAGAGATTGAGAAAAATGCAGTCCATGCTCATACATAATATAGCAAACACACATACGTGAATAGTAGTTTTTGCACATGAAAACTATAAATATGAGTATATTAGGAATTGAGAATTATATGTGTTATCAATTGAATTGGAGTGTATAAGTAGTGAATTATATTCTTTGACGAAATTTGGAAATTTTCTTAAATTTAAGGGTATTTTTGGATTAGGAAAAATACCAAATGACAGAACAATTGGTGAATAGTGATAGAAATAAATGTCAAATGGCAATAGAATTTTTAATGTGTGACATTAAGATTTAATGACTTATGTCATTGAAAATTTGGGAGACAATTGGATTAGAAATTGGAGACAAAATGGACTAGTCATTAGAGTGGACCAAATGGAGCCATGGGAAAGTGACATGTGTCACTTGCCACACCACACGTTAATTCACGAATTTATCAAGTGAAAGACCATGTTTTGGGTCTTTCACTTGCAAAACACGACAATGCTTCTCTCATTTCCATCTTCTTCATTTTCTTCATCTTCCTTTCCTTAATAACGACACTCACTTATCCAAGCCTCAAAGTTGAACCTTGTCTTCTTCCATCATTATCCACTTAAATACTTTGCTACCTTCTTCTTGTTTCTAAAGTAATCTAACCTATTCCACCCTAAAATTTGATAATTGTAGGATGCTCGAAGGCTAGGGTTCTTAGAGACTCTTGAAGAAGCCATGGGTAAATCAAGTAAGTATAAACATCACTCTTCATTAATTGATGAATGAAACATGATTTGATGATAGTTAGAGGTTAATCTCATGAAATGGTGTTTTGAATATATAGGTGTCGTGAATGGTGAGGAGTGTGTAAATTTCTTTCTTATATATGCTTGATGATTATGCTTGATGAGTAATGATTTATAGGGATGTTTTAGAGGCTGAATGATCATGATAAGTAGTTTTGTATATGCTAGAATGTTGGTGAAGAAATGAACATATATATATGTATATATTGATGTTTTGTTTCATGTAAATGCTAAATAATGGGATAGGTGTTGTTTATCGCTGATTGGTGTCGTATATGATGAGTAAGAAACTATAAGTTATGTTACACATGTTTTTAAGGAAAATTGGTTGTGAAAAGGGTGTTTCAATGGAAATTGAAAGTTGATGAATAGGTATATGAACATGTCTTGTTTTTGGGCTAATGATCAAATTTGGATCATGCTTTGTTGGTGAATGATATTGAGATGAAATGAAGTTAAGAATGAGGAGTAAATGAAGTAGGAAAGAGTGATCTTTGTATAAGTATGTTAGGTGTAAAATTTGGAAAGTTTGAAAATGATGGACTGGAAAATGTTCACTGAGCATTCTTCGGTATTTTAGCCATAAATTTTTCTCTAGTTATCCAAATGAGATAATTCTTGATTTGGATTACACTAGAAACATATAGATACATTTTACATGAAAACATCGAATTCAAATTCTGTCATTAAGAGTTTCTAATTTTGACTTGAAGTTGAATACTGGGTGTAGGAAAAAGTGCAAAAAAATTGGATACATAAAGGGTTTTGTTATGTTTTCTTGATGAATTAATGTGAATATATTTGGGTGTTTGTGTGATAAAGTAAAATGAGTCTAGAGTTAAAGAAAGGGATTAATGTGGTGTTTTGAAATGTGAAAGATTAAGGTGATAGTTAGAAGTAAAATGAAAGTGGAACTGAAGTTGAATATGTGCAGAAAATCGATGATGAATGCATATGTATATGTATATGTATTAGTGTTTATGATCAATCATGAGCTATAATTTGGTTATGGATGATATTGAGTTGGAATGGAGTTAGAATAATGGATAAATGATGAGTATTAAACTATAAATGATAGACAAAGTGTAACATCTCACCCCTAATGGGAAGGGTAAAATAGTAATTTGGAAAGGTGCGAGAGTGTTTAGTGTTGTGTTGTCATTTTCATGCATACCATTACACGTAAATAGTGAAATTGCACATAAACTTGACTGTACATGCATTCATGACATTTCCCGGTATATGTGTTTAAATGGGATTTTTGTGAAAAATATATAGTTGTCATGCTTGAAATTTTATTTGGAGTGGATGGGTTTGTGTTTCATATTTTTTGGGAAAATTTTCGGATCGGAAAAATTGCCAAGTGGCGAACTGATTAGTTTTCGGTATCAAAAATTTCTGCCCAATGACACTGAAATATTGGGTAACTGACGTTGGAATTAATTGGGACCGTTGGTATTGTAGGATTTAGCAATTACATGTATTAGGGTTTTAAAGTCCCTAAAGAAATTTTTGTCTTTTTGTCTTTTTGTCTTTTTCTCCTAATTCATGCCAAGTGGCATGGTGACTCATTGTAACACATTGAATGCAAGCTTAAGCCTTTACATTCACGATACTTCTAGGTTGGAAAGGGGGAAAAGTGTTTTTGTGAGATTGTTTTCTTCTCCTTCGTTGGTTCTTTCCCCCCTTGAATTCTCCATTTATTTTCATCTTGCTTCTCTTAGACCTAACTTCCCTTGAAAAGTGATGATGTTGATTGTGTGTGGTGGAAAGCATTAGAGAGGATTGTGGGTTGTGAAGT
Organism: Erythroxylum orinocense; assembly: GCA_025531955.1. Lineage (NCBI taxonomy): Eukaryota > Viridiplantae > Streptophyta > Magnoliopsida > Malpighiales > Erythroxylaceae > Erythroxylum > Erythroxylum orinocense. Next base: position 18,569,266 of record JANZLX010000003.1, on the reverse strand, counting down.
CTAGAAGAGTGGAAGCTTGCTTAAGGTAAATCATATGTTTATATGATGGTTGTATAGTTACTTGTTATGTTACTTAAGGTTAATTGCATGGCTAATTTGAATAAAAATGATGATTAACTTGAGTTGGGATGTTTTGAGATTTCAAAGACAGATTCGTGGCTCCACTTGTTTAATTGTTTTGAGCTGCTTAATGTGTGAATTTAGAGAAATTCAAAACATAGAAGTTGTAGATCTAGATATCTAATATCTCCATGAATTTTTCCACGATTTTAAGGTGAGCCAAATGAGATTACTAGGCCCCTAATTGAATCTGGTTCAGAACACCAGCGAGATTGAAATAAGAACTTAAAGTTAATTGTTTGAGGACCTTAAAGTGAGCATTGGATGATGAGCTCTTCTTAATAAATGTTCAAGAATGTGTCATGTAAGTTCTGTAGAGAGGAAAGTTTAATTGGATGAGGATTTTGTTAGATATGTCTAAATAAGTGAAGGTTGTTATTAACCTTAGTGATACAAAAGGGAACAGAAACAGGTCAAGAGTGTAAAAATCCCAATAAATCCAATTTAAAGTACTTTCGATCCAGCTTTGGATATGTGATAGCCATATGAGTTTATTGAAAATGAAACTTTGAATCACCTTAATTGGATGTGAAATGAATG
>JANZLX010000003.1:18543253-18559528 GCA_025531955.1 Erythroxylum orinocense | reverse complement strand
CAAGATTGCCCTTCCCCCTTGTCTTGAGTAGGGTTCTCTTGAGTTCCTTCAAGCAAAACACATTCCGATTAAATTCCGAAACTCATCGGAAAAGTCGAAACATTCAAGAATCGAAGAAAAGCTAACATTAATGTTAAACCTAACCTACCCATAGCTCATTTAAGCTAAAACAACCAAACCTTAGCTTAGAAAATCACAAAAACCCATAGATCTCACCCTTCTCTTCATTCCTACACAAACCCTAACCTCCATTCCATCCCATTTCTTGAATCTAACTTAAGAAAAGATGGAAGCTCACCTTGAATACTTGATTTCTCTTCTTTTTCTCCTTCTTTCTTCTTCTCCACAAGCCTCCCACGATTTTTCTCTCTTCTCCCTCTCTTGGCCGACCACTCCTCTCCTCTCTTCTCTTCTTCACGTTTTCTCTTCTCTTCTTTCTTCTAGAGTTTTCGATGTTCTCCTCTCCTTTCCCTCTTCTTTAATTCATTTAACCCATCCTACACCAAAACTATGTAGTTTTGGCTCCTCACTTAAGTCCCTTTGGGCTCCCCTCCTCTCCAAGCCCATTAAACCCTAATCCACCCACTTCTAACCTTGTTCTTCTTATCCCTCTTATCCCTAAAGCCCTTAAGCCCATTCTTCTAACAAACCCTTCTTTAAAAGCCCAACTTTAAGAATCTAACACTTAAGTCTAATTTCTAATTTTAATACCACTAAAATAAATAAGGCTTGAAACAATTAAAGCAAAATTAAGAAATAACCAAAGAATAACAAACAAATAAATAAAATAAAATAAAATAAAAGAAAAAATTTTCGGGACCCAACAGTATGGTCCTCTTAGAATTAGAATCAAGTTTAATCATAAGAAGCTAAGGCCAATTACTTGAAATATGATATAACTTAACTTGGAAGTGCTATGTCGAATGATGATTTAAGGGATATGTAACTAGATATAAGAAATACTTTTCTAATAGTTATTGAGGATATTAATTTCAATCAAGAAGCATGTAATCGAAACGAGGATAATGGCAATGATGAAAATGAGAAATATTAATTCAAGGGATGGGATATGCATTTCAGGTTGAAAACAGGATATAATGTGACTAAGGTTCAGACCACGATTTGGAGCCAGTTACTATCCAGGTGAAGCGTCACATTCTACAGCTGCAACCGAATGGGATGTTGTACCTCTAGCTACTACTACACTTACAGATGAGGCATCACCTTCTGTACTTGCTACTAGACCATCCACCACCCTTATACATACAGATATATCAAAAGTAAACAATACGGATGAAGGAGGCGACCTTCAACCTGGAGTTGAGGGAGATGATGGAGGAACTTACATCACAATTGTCAACAATCTGTAAATAAAAATGCGGGAAACACCATATGTTTATAATTAAGTTATAGGTTTAATTTTAAAAAATGGTATAAAATTAATTGTTTTATGAAGAATGACAATGTTATAAATGTCTGGTGCTCTATATGGCTATGTTGTTGAGTTATTTTCTTTGTTCAACGGGGGGTAAATATCATAAAAATAGAGAACATTTTGCCAAAAATTTTATAAATTGTAGTTCACTTATAACATTTTATTTTGATGCAGGAAAAGTCTATAGGCACGAAGCCTACACCTCGTCATCTCTTTTTTCACACTCACACTAAGAAGCATAACGACGTGACCTTTGTCAACATCCGATGTCGAGAACTAAATGTATGTGAAATTTGTGCTTTAATATTAATGCTTAATAATTATCACTTACTAACATAAACATTGTCTTATGATATGACCAAATACAAGAAAGCATTCAATGACAGTCTCAACATTCTGAAGATGTTGATGAGGCTCAAACCTATCTTCATGCAGTAGGTGGTAAGGACTGTCGTAGAAGGATATTCGGCTTAGGTTCATTTGCGAACACATGCTATTCGCAAACCTTCACATCCAATACAACAACATCTAGTAAGCGGTCTACACCCAATGAAGTCCATGAGTTTCGAAGCACAGTACAGACATTGGCAACTTAGCTGTAACAGTCAACAGAGTACATAGCTCAGCTCCGTAATGAGGTGGATGAGTTCAAGGGGAGACCTAGCACCTCATCACAACAATCAAAGCATCCGCGGTCACCAAATGAATAGCATACTTATAATTGTTTTGTATGAATTACAAATGCTTATGATGTACAAAATAATTTTTATTATCAATAACTTATAATTGTTTAAATTATACATCAACCATAACATCATCAAATAAATTTAACGCAAGGAAATTTTAAAAAATAGTTTTTAGTTAATTTGCCGACGGAAAAACAAAGTTTGTCAATAAAATCTATTCGATTTATTGATGAATAACTAATAACCGCTGGTAATGACAACATTAACTTATCAACAAAATAACCAATTCTTTCAGTAAGTTTGTCGATAGACATATCTTACCTGTTGGTAATTTTACCTACCAGAGACAGCATAAAATAATTGTCGGTATATTCACTACAGTTACACAAAGTTTTCTTCCGTAAATTTACGATGGATATTTTTGTGATTTGTCGCAAATTATTACCTATAGTAGTTTCTCCAACACCTTGGTCCATCGGTAAATTTCGTTGCTAACTTAACTTTCCGATGGAATGTGTAGATGTTCCGTTGGTAATTTTCATTCCTAAGCAATAACTTTAATTTGAAGAATCACATGTTTACAAATAATTGGTAAGAAGAAAAATATTGAAAATTAGAAAATCCTACATATGATTCTTCATCACTCGCTCAAAATGATGAACACCATAAATTTTAGGTACATTTTTATTTATGTATTTTCTAGCTGCGCAATATTAGTATAAAAGGATCAATATTATGCCATTTTGTAAAAAGATATTATATTTTTAAATATGTTAAGTTATATGCTTCAATTCCAATCTTTCCTCTTTTTAACTCCTTTTTAAATATATTCATAGATGTTAAACTTCTTTCCTTTTTTCTTTAACTCCTCTCTTAATTTGCTTCTAGATGTTAACTTTTAAATTCAAAATGGTTACTCTATTTTGATTGCCAATAACACATTATTACATGACTTTACATTAGAAATTATTAAAATACCTAAAACCTTTTAATTTAAATACTGAGCTTAGGCATTTCATTATAGTTCAAATACTTCTTTTGAATTTAACTAATTATTATTATTGTCTTGTCTTAAGTAATTTTGTAATTTATTCTTCTAAAATACTATTCTAATAAACCTTACTCCTATGATAAGATTCATTTAACTTTACATTGTCATGGTTCTTTGCCATAAAAGATTGTGTGTTGTTTTAATAACAAAACCAAATGCTATGTCTGGGGCTTCGGCTTGCACCCTTATGGGGGCACATGGTGAGCCTCTACTATCTAAACTGTGGCTTATAGACATGTCTATATATATTATGTGTTGAAATTATATTTGTATAAACTTTAACCATGAAGTAGATTATAACAAGATTATTATGTTTATATTTTGCATTGTGAGTAGAATTTTCGATAAAAATTTTTAGTCATTAATTTTTAGGGCTTAGCCACAGCAACCCTAATTACATAAAATCATATATTTGTAATTAATCACATAAAGAGTTGAGATATTTAATTGTAGATAATTATTTTAGTATAATAAATTTTATCCCACATAAATTTTTATTATATTTGAATAATTAATTAGGATGAATATCAAATTATTTTTCCTAATTTTCCCACAGGTATTAAGAATTAGAATATAATTTGATAGTTTTATCATAAAGTTTAGCATAAATATGTTTGAATTAAAAGTTTAGCCCACAGACAAATTTTATGTCGTTTGATTTATGCCTTTTAAGATATGCTTTACATTGGTAACACATATATATAGTTTGTTAGCCTCAGTTATTGATAAGTAGCATGTATGTTTAAATTATGCAGCCATTCAAATTGTTAGTTTCTCTTATACAAGTTGTAAAATTCCCAAATTGAGGGGCAAAAATTATAAGATTTGGAAGGAGATAATTCTTCTTCATCTAGGGTGGATGGACATTGATCATGTTATCAGGAAGGACAAACAACCTAAGGTAAATAAGGCCAGTACTATAACTAAAATTGCTCTTTATAAATGTTGGTAGTGATCTAATTGCCTAAGTGTGATGTTCATTAAAATCAAAATTCCCATTGACATTCTTGGTTCTATAGAATAGCTTGACAATGTCCATGCTTTACTGAAGGCTATTAATAAGCAATTCGAAACTTCAGACAAAGCATTTGCAAGCACCTTGATTTTGAAGTTTTCATCTGCAAGGCTCACGGGAGTCTGAGGTGTGAGTGAGCACATCATAAAGATGAGGACATTGCGACTTAATTAAAGGAACTAAAGGTTGAGATGTATGATTCTTTTCTTGTGCATTACATTTTGAACATCGTTCCACCATCATACAAACTCTTTAAAATCTCTTATAATACACATAAAGATAAGTGATCAATAAATGAATTAATGACCATATTTCTTCAAAAGGAAGGAGAATGTCGATGGAACAGGGAGAGATTTCGCAGAGTGTACATTTGATCGTTTAAGGAAAGGGGAAAAATTAAGCCAATTCAAGGGAAAAAGTCAAATACCTACCCAAACTGATATTAAGAAGGAACCTAAATGCTTCTTTTGCAAGAAAAAAGGACACATGAAGAAGGATTGTGGCAAACATAAGGAATGGCTTGAAAAGAAAGGTAATATAATCTCACTGGTTGTTTTGAACCTAATATGATGACATATGATGTACTGATTCTAGTTTTACAGTTCATATTACAAATGAATTGCAAGATTTTCAAACCCAAGGAAGACAGTGAGAAGTGAGCAGTATATCTTATGTAGAACAAGATACGTTCATGTGTGGAGGCTGTTAGGGATTGCAATTTAATTTTATGAATTAGTTATATTTTAAAATTAGAAAAGATATTTTATATTTCCAATTTCTCTAGGAAATTGATTTCAATTTCAAGACTTATACCAATTGGATATTCCTTTCTTTTTCAGATGAATCCTTTAAGTTAAATTATAAATCGGAATTTGTTGAGAATGATACATTATTTAATGGTCTTTTCTGTTTTATTTGATAAGAAATACTTGTTACAATGCAACATATGTTAACGCTAGAACAAAACGTTATGTCATGAATGAAAATTTCTCTATATCGTGGCATCGAAGATTAGGACATATCTTCATAGAAAGGATTAAAAGATTGGTGAATGACGGAGTACTTAGTACTTCAAATTTTGTTGATTTTGAAATTTGTATAAACTGTACAAAAGGAAAGCGGACCATCAAATCAAAAATAATTGTCAAGAGAAGCTCTTACATATTCGAGATCATACATACAGAGATATTTTTAGTCCAGATATGGACTCGTATAGTTAGAAATACTTTATCTAATTTGTAGATGATTACACGTTATATATGTATCTCTAATTGCTTTATAACAAGAATAAATCACAAGATGCTTTCAAAATATTCAAAGACGAAGTAAAGAAATAATGGAGTAAGAAAATTAAGATTGTGAAATATGATAAAGGTGGGGAATATTATGGTAGATATACCAAAAGAGGATAAGCACCTGGTCTATTTGCCAGGTATCTTTAAGAAAATGGGATAGTAGCCCAATATACTATGCCTAGATCTTCGGATCAAAATAGTATGATAGACAGAAGAAACGGAACATTATTGGACATGGTACGAAGTATGTAGAGTAACTCCAAACCTTTTAAGAACTTTCTAAGTCCTTGTGGATTGAAGCTCTTAAGATAGTAGTATATATATTAAATCGAGTACCAACCAAGGTTGTTCCAAAGATGCCATTTCAGTTATTTAAATGTTAGAAATTGTGTGGCATATAAAGGTCTGGGATATCTCTGTCTGAAATAAGAATTTATAATCCACAAAAGAAAAAATTAGACCTAAAGACCATAAATGAGTATTTCATTGGATATATTGAAAGGTCTAAAGGATATAGGTTCTATTACTATCACATCACACTAGAATTTTGGAATCAAGAAATGGAAAAATTTCTTAGGAATGACTTGATTAATGGGAAGGATCAAATTTTACGATATAGTTTCTGATAATGATCATATGGATACTCAACCTTCTACCTCAAACAGTAAGGTGATCGTCATTCACAATGCTCCTTAGGTTCAAATAGACATTGTACAATCAACTGTTGATATTCAACAACCTACAGTTAGTATAAATGACAATCAAGAAATTCCATAATTTGCTGATAATTTAGTAGATCCAGTTATTTAAGAATTACTTGAAAGGATGTTGAACAACAGACTCTACAAAAGGGTGTTGGTGTAGCATTAAGGAGATATACTAGAATAAGGAAATCAACTACTACTGGTGGTTATGTTGTATATCTACAAAAAATTGACTATAATATAGGAGCTGAGAATGATCTTGAAACCTTTTCATAAGTCATGAGTTCTAAAGAATCAAATTTGTAGTATAATGTCATAAAGGAAGAAATGGATTTTAGGAAGAAAACAATGTTTAGGATCTTATTAAGTTGCCTAAAGGAGCAAAACCCATAGGTTGCAAATGGGTATTTAAGACAAAGAAAGGCTCATTAGGCAACATTGAGAAATAGAAGGCAAGACTCGTTGCTAAAGGATTCACTTGAAAATAAAGAATTGATTAGAAAGATATATTTTCTCATATGTTTAGAAAAGATTCACTTTGTATAATTTTGGCATTGGTTGCTCATTTTGACCTGGAATTACATCAAATGGATGTGAAAATAATTTTCTTAAATTGTGACCTAGAGGAAGAGGTTTACATGAAATAACCATAAGGATTCTCCTTTAATAATGGTGAGCATTTGGTTTACAGGCTTAAAAGATCCATATATGGATTGAAACAATATCCATCTAGTGGCATTTGAAATTCCATGGTATTATCTCGTCATTTCCTTACGAGGAAAATATCATGGATCAATGTATATACCAGAAAGTTAATGGAAGTAAATTTTGTTTTCTTGTATTAAATGTGGATAACATATTACTTGCAATCAATGATAAGGTTTGTTACATGACGTAAAATAATCTCTATCTAAGAATTTTGAAATGAAAGATATGGGTGATGTATCTTATGCCATTGACATTAAGATCCATCGAGACAGATTCCCTGGTATTTTAGGTTTGTCTAAAGAAACCTTTATTAATAAAGTTTTAAAGAGATTTTGGATGAAAGATCGTTTATAAAGTATAGCTCCCATTGTAAAAGGGAATAGGTTCAATTTGGACCAATGCTCGAAAAATGATTTTGAAAAGGAACAAATGAAAAACATTCCATATGCTTCTATAGTCGGAAGCTTGATATATGTTGAGGTTTGTATAAGACCTGACATTGCATTTATTGTTGGAATGCTAAATAGATATTAAAGTGACCCAGGATTAGATCACTAGAGAGTTGCAAAAAAAGTATTGAGGTACCTTCAAAAGACCAAAGATTACATGCTTATGTATAGATAAACTAACAATTTGGAGGTAATAGGGTACTCAGATTCAAATTTTTTTGGGTATTTTGATTCAAGGAAATCAACATCAAGTTATATCTTTATATTTGCCTATAGAGTCGTACCTTGGAGGAGTGCCAGGCAGTCTTTAACTGATTACTTCGACTATGAAGGTTGGGTTTGTTTCTTGTTTTGAGACTACATCACATGGTATATGGCTAAAGAGTTTCATATATGGGCTTAGGCTTATGGATTCCATTTCTAAGCCATTTAGAATATATTGTGACAATTTAGTCCCTGTTTTTCTATCTAAAAACAACAAGAATGGTAGTCAGAGTAAACCCAACGACATTAAGTTTTTATTTATAAGGGAACTTATTAAGGACAAGAAAGTGGTCAATGAAAATGTTAACACTGAATTGATGATAGATGATTCTTTAACAAAAGACATGCCACCAATGAAGTTCAAGGATCATGTTGTTAGAATGAGATTGAGTTCCATTATATAGTTTTCATTAAATGGACAATGTTGTTTTTGTAAAAATCTTAAAATATTTTCTCATATTATGGTGCATATGATTGAATTTTGAGAATATTGATTGTTTTGGACCTAGAATAAACATATGGTTTATTTATTAAGTAATGTTACCACATTCGGTTAATACTAAATATAGTATACTGTAATACATGGAAAATAATAGTCAACTACTAGAGAACTTATTGGCTATGTTTGGTTGTTGGCTGATCAACCAAAAAATAGTTGATTGACCCAAATCAGCTAGTTGATTTTATAAAAAAGTTATTTTAGTTGTTTGGTTATTAGCTGGTTAGGTTGGCTTATTCAACCAAATCAGCTGTTTTTGAAGAAGCGCATCTTGTAGAGCATTTTAATGAATCAGCTGATGTTTCTATTTTTTTGTCGATTATGCCCTTATTTTCTCGAATCTTTCCTTGTCTTATTTATTGATTCTCACGGTAAAACTAGATCAGGCAGCGCTAGGACTTCGTCTGCGACCTCGATGACTGGTCCGATATTGCTGCCATTGAGATGACACTTGGCATTTGCTACGACGAAGCCACCGTTAGTGCCTCCGGAAGATTATCACCGATGTTATCCTAGCACCAATGGTGGAATCACTACAGATAGTGAAGGAGAGGCTATTGTTGTAAGATCTCTAGTGAGTTCGTATCCTTCTTTTACAGTTATTATTTGCTGGTAATTTATATGGACGTGTATTTTGATTTGGATTAATGTATTCGGCTTTTTGGTATTCAAATGTTAGAGGATGTGAAATGTGGATTGAAATGGAAGTTGATTTGTATTCTGTATTTGGATTGTGTCATTTTTAGTTGGTCTTTGAGAAATGATGATAAATTGTATATTGTGGTCAGATTTTGGGGTTAATTTTCCATTTTTCTTACAAATCTGGTTTTGCAACTATCTTTTGGAACCTGTGTTAAGCATTATTTGACACTTAGCCTTTATGTGTTAATATGGTTTGTATAAGTTATGTTGCTTTTAGTTGGATTTTGAAACACAAACCACGACATTCTTGCTAATTATCAATTTGATTGGGCCTTTTCCTTTTCTTATTTTATGCTTGCCTGCTACTTCCAATTGAGCTGCCTGTATGTTGCCCTTCTGCCGTTTCTTCTTCTACTAATCATTATGTGCTGCTGTATGTATCTATCATTGTCTGGTTATATATTTATAATAAGAGTTTTATTTATTCTATCTAACCCCTTATTTTCGTCTTGAGAAACTTTCAGCAAAAGCTTGCTAAGAGAGACAGTGGGTTCCTCACACTCTCTCTAATGCTTCTCATAAAAGGAATAAAAGGAGCAAGGAAAGTTGTTTTCATGGGCGCCAAGTTTTCAGTTAAAAATTTAATGGGTTCTTTATTTTCTTTGCTTTGTATCTTCTAGAGAAAACAAATTGCTTACCCATGCTCCTGATGTCTTGATATCCCAATTAATCTAACCAACTCAAGAAAATTTTCTTCCTTTATATCTTGGCAGTTTCTTGTGGAAGAGCATCTTTGTCCATACAACCGCCCAAATGAATGAATTATATTTTAATTAATTATATGTACAATATTTTAATAAATAAATAATTATATTTTAAATAGTTATATTTTAATTAATTATAACAACTATACCCTTATATAACAATGATATTCATTTTTTTATATTATGAGGAGAATAGATAATGAAAATAACACCTCTATAATGATACCTCCTTATCAAAGTTAATTTTTCATTTCATACTCATTCCCTTTTTTTCATGCCTACCAAACAAGCACCTCCTTAGTTCTTCAGTGTTTTAAAAGTCTCGAGACCAATACGAGGATGAGTTCCTGTCACCATGGAACCATACAATTTACTTTAACAGTCTAAGTCGACTGAACTTAGACGCAAGTGAAAAAGAAAATAAAGAATAGTGGAATCTTTTTGACTGTGACAGTGACTCCAAGATAGGACAAGAATTTCAATTGTCTCCTAAATAAGAATTTATTAAAATTTTTAAGTATGATGTGTGATCTAACTATGTAAGTGTGAGATAGGAAATGATGTTATTTGTTGTAGGACAAAAAATTGATGCCAATTATTTAATATTTTTAATAAGTGACATCGATCGTAAATGAGACATATTGATAACTTATCTTTTCTTATAATCAATGTTTTAAAAATCCTTTAAGAACTTAAATTAATAAGAAAAGAGGTTTAAAGTTTAAAAGATTCAACGAATATTAAACCATCTTTAAAATTAATTAAAAATTGAATAAATTAAATAATTTTAAAAATATTTGAAGAAAATTATCCTTACCTATTGAAAAATTTAAAGGTTAATTGGAAAAGAAGACTACTAAATAAAAATTAATCGAATTATTTTAGTTTATAAAAACTAATTGGTTTAAGAAAACTGATAAATTAATTAATAAATTGACTAATTTTTAACAATAAAAATTATTAAACCCAGTCGAACCAAAAAGTTGAAAACCAAACCAAAAAAGTGGTGATTCAAAGTTTTTACTATTAAACAGGCTAAATTAAATCAGTTTTTAAAATATTGCTTATAAATAAAGAGTTGTAATTGTCTCTATATTTATAATTGAAGAAAAAATAAAAAATAGTGTCCTCTCTTTTTATAATATCCTAAAAAATTCTTTTACTAATAGATTTTTTAAGTGTTTGCTCTAATAAAAAGTATGCCCTTTTCTTGTCATTAATTTAAATGGATCATAAACATCAAAATTTTAGTAAATTTTGTATTTAGATTTTTTGATTGAAGTAATATTGATTATTAAAGTAGTATCACGTGCTTTCACTTTTTTTAAGGTTATGTTTACTTTTACGTAAAATTTTTAATAGAATGGAATGAAATGAAATAATTTATAATTGAATGAAACGTAAATGGATGTAATATTAGAAAATTATTGTTTAGGAATAATGAAAGGATTCATAATGTAATATACTGAAATATTATTTGAATGAAGAGTTTATCATGTAATATAATATAAAGTTATTTATCATTTTACATTTCATCCTAAACCTCCAAAATCGATATTTTTTCATTTTTACTGTTTAAGAATAATATTATATTCTATTCCATTTCATTATAAAAACTCCAACCAAACATAGCCTTATATGATTCTTTGCTTCCATTTTGAAGCAAGGTTCATTTGCCTCAAGTCTTTCCTTACTTCTTGGTTTCGTCATCTTTTGGAGCCTTCCTTCATCTAGATCATTACCATTACCTACACTTGCACCTTCTGTAGTTCCTAAGTTCGTCGCTTCTTTCGTTGAAAATGGTCATTCCAGCGCTTCTCACTCAACCATACACAAATTCTGTCACATCACAGCCTTGGAGTTTCCTTAACCCTCTTAAAAGGAAACATACATGTAAAAGAACCTCTACTAATGTTACTTTCCTAGGTCCATTCTTGCACCAACCTGTGGTTGGTAAAAGCTTGTCCTGGAGGAGTGGATTGTTATCGCCTGTGCCATGCACTGCAACGAATTCTCAAGGATCAGCGCCAGAAGATGGTCGAGTTCTTGACACAGTGTCCAAGCTTTATAATGCTGTTAAAAACCGAAACACGGATGAATTGTCTGATATTATAGGAGACGAGTGTCGATGTGTCTGCAACTTCTTCTCATTCTTCCAGTCTATCCAAGGAAAACAGGTTCATAACAGTCTGATGATAGTTGGGTTGTCATGACATTGAAAACGCAAGGAACTAGGAACGAGTATGATAAATTTCTCTTTTGCAGCAAGTTCTCGACTTCTTCAAATTCCTGATCAGCAAGTTGGGAGAAAACGTAAAATTTGTAATGAAACCAACTCTGCGGGATGGGATGGTCGTTGGTGCTGAATGGAGAATAGGTATGTGCACCTGTCAATCTCTCGTGACAAACCAAATTTTCATTTGCCATTGTCAAATCTGCAATCCTCATTCTTTTAGCACCTTGTTTTGCATGGTAATCTACTGGAAGAATCGAGAATGTCACGCACGATACTGGGGAAGGGTATCAGCTTCCTTATTTTGCACGAGTACAGGGGGCATCTGCACATAAGGTGTGGAAAATATTCCATATAGAAGCAGGACATAATAGGAGCTTCCTCGTATTTGTGAATTATAGTAACAGTTGTACGCTTGTCAGGCATGTGGAGTTGTTTATGGAGCCGCTTGTTTACGTTGAACCCTATAGACTGGTAAGCAACCTGAAAATTTAGAATTAAAGACTACAGGAGCTGACTATTCTTATTCATCGACCCTACAAATTTTGATGCAGAAATTACTGGGGCATGTCATGACCATAACAGACAAGATGAGCTACCATAAACTGTCCAACAAGAGTAAAGCAGTAGTTCTCATTCTACTCTTAGTGGTCACAAGTTTGATCTTTCTAACCGCAGGGACTTTTAGCTAGTATACCAAGTTGTAGCCATGGCTTCTCTAATTGTAAAACAGTTCCAGTGACGGTGCTTCTGATTGACCACATAGTACTCTGGATGTTGACTTGAATTTGAAAGTAGATTTTTTTTATGCTTTTTAACTCGATGTAACCTTCAAACAACTGATTATATATTTGGTTTGTTTAACTTGGAAAGAAGGGACAATGTCTATTTAGAATAAATAATGCAGAGAAAACTGTTGAATGAGAACAATTGGCTCATGTGATTCATAAGCAAGGTGTAGACACTTGCACCTGGATTACCATTTCATCCTTTCAGCATAAGTACAAAATATTTTACAATTCCACCACTGTCTTCGTCTACCACAAGGGTTAGACATTCCAAGTTAAAAGACCAAGGAATTAGCAAAGAAAGCCTAAATCCAGGGTAATGGCATAACTACAAAGACATTTCCCGCCATCGCCCATGGAATGTTTTCAATCTGATACTAGAAGTCAATGTCAGCGATCATATCACCTAGCCATGTTAATTCACAAAGCAGAAGGAACAAAGGAACAATAAAGGGCCAAAAAGCAAAGTCTTCACTATCAGTTCTACCATCCTAACTAACCAGACAGGACGAATTCCATGTACCTGCAGAAAACAAGTTTACACACATCGGTCATTTTCACAAACATCAAGATTATGTAAGATCAGGCACATACATAAACAACAAAATTAATTTATGGATTTGTGAGCAGTAGTATATCTGTCAGAACAAGAAATAAAAAGCATAATCACAACGGATCTATGAGAACTGCCTTAAAGACAGTATCAACAATCCAGGAAACAGTTACATAAAAAGGAACAAAGTATTATTTCACCGGGGACTTTCACAATGGTAAATTGATAATGAAGATAGTTATAAAATAATGTAAAGAACAAGGAGATCAAGTTCATGATGCAAAGGCTCACATTAAATAACAAGCAAAAACCTTGAAGATGCATTTTGTCACTGGTGCTATATGATGGCGCTATATAAACCCAAAAAGTCCCCAAGGACTCATCCGGTCATCTTGAGAATAGCCTAAGCCAGAAAAATGAGAAGAAAAAAGTGCTCGACTATTTTAGGGTGAAAGAACTCAAAGAACATGATCCAAAGATGTTAAGTCTAACTAGAAGAAAAGAGAGCAAATATTTTGTTGACAAATGCTTCCAGCCATGCCTTAGTTCAAAATATATGAACTCATTACAATTTTTTTATTCAAAATCTATGAACTCATTACAATTTTTTTAGCATACTAACCAGTTGATCTATAAACATCATGACCTCTCAGATAAATGATTGCGAGATAACATTTCTTCGACACCCACAGCAGAAATGCATTCACATCCAAAAAGCTCTTGAAGCTTTGCATCACACTTTATTGCCATTGGATTCAGCGGATCCTGAAGGAATACAAGCAGAATCAGCAAAAGTTAATTTCGGATTCATTTTCCTTTCTTGTTACATCATACTATTAGGGACAACAGGTAATAGGCAACAACAGACCAATAAACGTCTATATTAGGAGGGAAAAACAGGTAATAGGCAACAATGAAAATTGTCAAAAAACAAATGACAAAGAAACAGGCAACAAGATAGTAAAAAAAGGAAAACAAATATAATAGCAGAGATAAAACGAGAAGTGGTCCAACAAGAAAGCAACTATACCAAGACACTGCTATTGTAGTAAATAACTGGAGACTAGTGTGTAACCTAGCTACTAACCTCCAAATGGTTAACCTTTATATAGTCCCAAACACGTCTAGATGCATCCAACTGTGTCATCTCCCTTTCTCCAGTCCCTAAAAACTTGGTAAGTTGTTCAGATATTACTACAAGCGATCCATCAGGTCCAGCCCTATCAGTTGTGGACTCTACGTCTACCTTTGATCTTTTAGCCTGGCCAGACTCTTCTGCACCAAATTTCACAGAACCTGAATTTAGACCACATCAAACACAGGGCAGCAACGGCAGAACAAAGTTTCAGTTTACATACTCGATGGTCCCAGTGGAATAATATGTTTAGCCAGTAGTTTGTTCATCTTAAACATATCTGTGCAGTCCGTCTCAAAGACCACACTTAGGGCTTCATCACAAATTATCTTCCTCTTATTGCTTGGATCTTGAAGGTTGTGTTTCCTTATGTATGCCCACAACTGCTTCACAATCTGCATCAAGAAAAGGAAAGTTCTTCCAAACATTAGGGATTTCTTCAACTTCTGCAAAAGCAATCAAATCGTAGTAAAGGCAGGACATCATAGGAACCATTTGATAAGATACCTCAGTCCTCGGCAAGGCTGGTTCACCAACAATTGCCTGAAGTTCAGGTGAAACACCACAAACTTTGTTTAAACCCCCTGGACCACCTCTTCGCTTAGCACCAACTGGAGTACTGTAGTAATTGGTTTAAAAACACCATCAGATTTTATGCCTGCTATAAGTGTAATTTCAATAGTCTCAGAACACTTTCAAGATCAAAATAAAATCATCCGACAATAGCTTAACAAAAACAAAACTGTGCAGCAACAACATGATGCAGCGCAAATGTATACACCTAGGCTGAGCAAATTCATACCAATGATCAATTATCAAAGGTTCAACAACACCCAGAATTTTCATAAAATTAAAATAGTATTATTTTTTTGAAATTTAAAATTAAAATAGTATTGTTATTCTAAAAACACCAAATCTTACAGGAACGACTACAATCCAGAGCTTTTATTATAAAACGATAAAAGGGGGACAGTATAAAGAAAAATAGAACAGGGCAAGAGACAACAAACCCTAATTAAAAAAAACCCTGAGTTTGCTACCAAATACACCAAAAAATGAAATAAGATCCTAAGACAAACCCTAAAACCAACAACTCATTACACACCCAAAGCTTATTACCTCTCATTGGGGATTTGAGGAGGTACAGAAGCAGCATTTTGAGGAAAGACATCAGCTTTGGCTACAGGCTGCGGCGGCGGTTGCTGAACCTGGTGAGACGGCGGCGGTGGGGGGTGTCGGAAGTTGAGGTCCTGAGGGAACACCTGAGCATGTTGCTGGTGGATGGCAAAATGAGGTGAAAATTGTTGAAATTGGGGGAGGGCAAAATGGTCCTTCTGGGGGAGACGAAAAGCATGGGTTTGCGGATGCTGTTGTAGTGGTGAGTGGTGGTGGGTGGTGGTGGTAGTAATCACCGAAGGTGAGTGAGAGCCGAGTAGGAGGAGGTTGATCTGATCGCGAATGAAACCAGCCTTGTGAGAGAGGTCTAAACCTAGCTTGGCTTCCAGCTGCTTAACGACGCCGTTCAGGGAAGTGACGGCATTAGGGTCCGATTGACGGAGCACTGTCTCCACACCTCTCGCTATCTCCTGGTCCGACACCATTGTTATCTGTTCTCTCTCACACATATATTTAACAGAAAAAACGGACACAAACGGCTCTCTCTGCCCCTCCCTCTCTCTCTATCTCTCTTCAGCCTGATCTCTCTCTTCTTTGTTTCTATCTTTTCCTATATAAATATCAAAATGACCAGAAAGCCGCTAAAACTTGTCGGAATCTGGACGGTTATGCCCCTAATGGTACCGCGAGCAGCCTGGGGTGTAGGGGTGTTCAAAAAAACCCACGAACCTATGAATCGGACCTGAACCGCATGAACCGAACCTATAAACAAGGTTAACCGAACCTGAATTTAGGTTCGGTTCAAATCGAACCTGAAAAATTAGGTTCATGGTTCAGGTTCAGGTTTCTAACTTGCGGTTCTAGGTTTAAACCTGAACCTGGAATACTCAAAAAATCTATTATATATTTAGATATAATTTAAGAGGATATTAATAATA
>JANZLX010000003.1:18530839-18543153 GCA_025531955.1 Erythroxylum orinocense | reverse complement strand
TTTGCTTTCCTCAAAACTTTGAAAAATGGGAGACACTTGTCCCCCAACCTGGAGACAAATCTGCTCAAAGAGACTATTCGCCCGGTCAGTACTTGGACCTCTTTCAAGCAACGCGGCGAAGGCATTTGAATAATGGCATCGATCTTCTCTGGGTTTGCTTCGATTCCTCGTTGAGTAATCATGAATCCAAAAAATTTGCCTGATGCCACTCCAAAAATACATTTTTCTGGGTTCAGCTTCATCTGAAACTTATTGAGGGTTTGAAAAACTTCCTCCAAGTCTCTCACATGCTCGATAGTCGTTTTACTCTTGACTACCATATCATCCACGTATGCCTCGACTGATCGACCGATCTGTTTTTTGAAAACCTCCATTATAAGTCGTTGGTAGGTGGCTCCTGCATTCTTTAAGCCAAACGACATTACTTGGTAACAAAACGTGCCCTGATCGGTTATGAAAGCCGTCTTCTCTTCATCTTCGGGACTCATTTTTATCTGATGATAGCCCGAAAAAGCATCCAGAAAGTTGAGTAGCTCATGTTCCGATGTTGAGTCTACCAACTGATCGATTTTGGGCAGAGGAAAACTGTCCTTCGGGCACGCCTTGTTTAAGTCGATAAAGTCAATACACATTCTCCACTTTCCATTCTTTTTCTTCACTAATACGACGTTCGCCAACCATTCTGGGTACCTGACCTCCCAGATAAACCCAGCATCGAGCAATCTTTCTATCTCTTTCTTGATCACTTCCTATCTCTCTCTGCCGTGCGACCGTTTCTTTTGTCTGACTGGTTTGTAATCTGCCCGGATACCGAGGGAATGTGACGTTACTGATCGGAGAATTCCAGGCATATCTGCTGGCACCCAAGCAGAAACCGACTTGTTTGCTACCAAACAGTTCGCGATCTCTTTGGCTAGGCCGCTGTCTAGCCCGGAACCTAGGTTTGTAAACTTCGACTGATCTGCTTCATCCAATACTATCTGCTGTGTTTCTTCCACTGGATTCATCCTTTCCGTTTCTTCATCAGCTCGCACGTCGAGAGAGCTCGCCAAAACTACCGCTTCGTCTAGTGCGCCAATTTATGCTAAGTAGCATTCCCTGACGATTTTCTGTTGGTCCCGTACAACACCAATTCCACGCGGGGTTGGAAACTTCATTGCTTGGTAGTACGTGGAGACGACCGCCCTAAATGCGTTTTGGGTAGCCTTTCCAATTATGACGTTGTACGCTCCTGCGAACTTAACGACCACAAATTCAATATTCCTTTCCATGTAGCATGGCTCCTGTCTGAATTTTACCATCAATAGAGCTCGGGCGAATGGATAAGCTGATATTCCCATCACTCCTTTGATAGGTCCATTCGTCGGCAGCAACCGATCTGTTGGTATCTTCATCTGCTTGAAAGCGTCGTAATATAGTAGGTCGACCGAGTTGCCTGTGTCAATTAGTACCCGCCTTACGTCGTTACCCTCGATGCTCAGAGTGGCCACCAATGTGTTATCATGGGGACGGCTTACGCCTTTTAAGTCGGATTCGTCAAACGAAATTACTACGTTGTTCTGCTTCATTTGCTTTGCTGGCAGGTTTTCGACGACCTGTCCAGTATGTCTCTTTTTTCTTTTATCGGTCGATTCCTCTGTTATGTGACCCCCGAAAATCGTATTAATCGGAAGTTGATGGAGAAGCGGGCGATCATTCGGGCACAAAGACCGTGCGCGACAATCAGGATGTACTGGTGGGAGATCAGTGATTGACGGCAAAGCTATCTTGTGCAGCGCTGATGCCATAAACGGCGGGATTAATTAGGTTAGCTGTTGCCGCCTGGCTGATTTGCATGGGTCTGGACATGGTGCCCTGATGCCGAGTCCCACGGTGGGCACGAACTGGTTCAGCCGAATTTGGCTGGACTGGAATATCATCGTTCTGATCCATGATCTCTTGGAACTGCAACTAAGTGATACCTGCAAAACAGACAAAGACTCTCCGGGGGTTGTTTCCCGGAAAGCCCCTCCGACGCTCAAGTCAGTATTTTGAGAGAGTTTTGGTTGCTATGAGCCAAGAGACAACTAGGGTTTTTCAGTTCGTACCTTTACCATGGCAGGATAATACCTTATATATATCGTAGAGTTGCCATTAGGTTTAGGTTTCTACGTGAGTCTTAGTGTTTGCATGGGAGATGACCTCTTACCCTTGGGCTGTCAGTGTTCGGGCTTGAAGTTGAGCCTCCTTAGGTCGGGCCGCATTAGGCCGACTCGACCAATGGTTATAGGCATGCACGCTCAAGTTTCAAGATTTTTAAGCAAGAGAGTTAGGTTCCGATGACGGGATCCAACATTATTGGTAAGTTTTGATTTACAGTGATATTAACAAAAATGTACTGAAAATTTCAAGGTCTTTTAACAAAGAAGTTTGTCAATTTAATAAAGTAAGCTGAAGATGGTGTTCTGGACCTAAACAAGGTAGCAGAAACTTTGGAGGTGATTATCTTTGCTAGCTGGAGTTTGACATTATTTACTGCATTATAAGAATAATTAAAGGAGTTTGTTGAAAAAATAGGTTCAGAAACGATGGATATATGACATAATAAATGTCTTGGAAGGGATTGGTCTAATTGAAAAGAAGCTTAAGAACATAATACATTGAATGTAAGCAGATCTTGTTACATTTTTTATTACCCTAAGCATCTGATTGTACAAGTGCTCATGTGAGGATTGGTTCAATGGTTGACCTAAGGGGGTTGATGTTTTAAGGCTGGGGGAAGTGGATGTTGACGCTTCTTCATTGCAGGTATCTTGCTGTAGACTTTTCTTTTCCCTTGTCTAAATCAACTACGTTTTTCTTTTTAGTACACGGCCATTGTCTCCTAGTAGTTGGCGAATAGGGATTGGAAGATATGGGGAGGTTTTTCTAAAGCAGTTCTAGTTAATTGCGATATATCTGACATTAACTTCATGAATGATCATAGCGTGAATGTCATAATGAGGGAGAAAGAAGAGCGGTTGATGATGATAGGAATGCAAGTCGTTGTGGACATATTCTGTGTTAAGTGTTACTCAATCTTAGGATGGAAATATGTGAGATCTGTCTTTTCTATTTATAAACAACTCATTTTTCTGATCAACAGATAGCTGCATAATGTACAATTACTTCTTTGTGTTGTCTGATTTAGTTTCATTGTTGCGTGTTCCAGGAATATGAGAAGGAGAGTAGCCAAAAGTACAAGGAAGGAAAGTTTATCCTTGAAAGGTTCATCTTATTCTAATTGTTTTTTTTTTCAGATCTATGCAATTGTTATGAGTCTGACTTCAAGTTTTGAGCAAGTTTCTGGTGTTGGTCCTGATGATATTGATGAAGATGATTTTGGAGAAAGTGATATCGAGGATGATTGATCGATTATATGATCCATAATGCGTCTTTTCCAACTATAAATCCAGTGAATTCCTTATTCAAAGCAGCAATTTTGCATTTGACATTTGACTGATTCATTTGAACAAAGTAAAACCTTTGTTTTGTTTGCATTTTGGAACTGATGTTTGGGATGAAAGCCTATGTGGAAACATCTCCCTCTTATGTAGGATGAATTGCAATTTGGCATCTTGTGTAAGTTAGCAGGATAAGAACTAATTTTTCAATCAAACTTTTTCTTAAACCAAATTTGATTTGATTATAATTAAAATAAGATCATTTTGATATTGTTATTGCAAATATATTAAGTATTAATCTAACTATTAAAGTTTGTCATGTAACATTAACAATAAAACCGTACGATTATTACATATAAAGTTATTAATTTTACTTTTAGAAGTTGACTAAATTATTTTATTTTTTAACGAAAAATGTCAAATTTTATTTATATTTTTATTAAGATTTTAAAAGTGAATTTACAAATACCAAAACATTGACAAAAATATTTCTTACAAAAGAAAATTACTAAGATAACAAAACAAATTTCCTTAAAAAGGAGTTGATTAATTTACAAACTTCAAAAACTTTTTATCATCATCATTATCATTATATGTTTTATGTTTTTATTATTATAAACTTAATTTTTATAGAATTGAATATCTACAATCTAAATTCCTATAAGAATATTAAACTAAATACTAAGATATATAATATTCATACCTTTATACTTTTTTTAAAGTCATATCTTCATAAGTTATTTTACATATAAACAATTAATACTAAACAACTAATTTTGCCAAACATCTCTAATAAATAACTAGTGCAATCCGCTGGTTAAACCAGCTAATAAAATTAGCTAATAGCTAATGCAATTAGCTGATTTTTAAATAGGGTCATTACTATGATTTGTATATTATATTTAGATCAGATTAGGATTTAATATCAAGTTAAACGTATAGAATAAGTGGAAGATTGTGAGAACTTTTCATATTCTTGGTAATAATGGTCCAACATTATGTAGTTAATAGGTATAAATTCCTGTTTTGATGGTAACTAATAATGTGTTTGATGGGAGCACATTTATATAGGCTTTTCTTGCAGGTTTTGGAGGTCCCTAAGCTTCTTTTCTCTTCTAAAAAAATATACACCATCAAATTGAGAGCTTAGAAAAATTTCAAAACGCTGATTCTTCAAACACAAATAACAAAGGGTAAAGGTATTTCGTTTTCTTCTACATTTACTATATATGTTATTGTAACGTATACTACTATTGAATATATGTGTTAGAATTGGCTTAGAAGAATATATCTTCATAAGATTTTCTCCAATTTCTATGTAGTTCATCAAGGTAATAGCATTTTATTCAATTCGTTTGACCCATTGGAAAAAGAAAAAGAAAGAATCAAATGAATTAAGAACTTGATATGCATCCTTATATTGATATTCTTTTTCCTCTTTTAATTTTTCCTTGCACAAGAAGTAAATTCTCAAAAATTACTTAACTATTTATCTAAATAGTTGCTACTTCTTCTTTTTTTAAATAATAAATTATTATTGTTTATGATTGTAGGTTATAAGGTTTTGTTAATATAATAGTAAAGGAGTAGGATTTTTAGTTTATTTTGTTATCCTTTTTCTTAATTTATGAAACTATCCTGCTGTAATTATATTTATAAGTAAGAAGTCTCAAGATGGACATAAAGATTAAACGAGTCTCTCGTGGTGATATTCATCATAATTATTTCTAAATAGAGTGAAAGACATTATCTTAATTATTATTTGATATTGAAACTATTTAGTTGTTCTTTTAAGATTTTTTTACATATATGATATCGGTTTATATTTTAATAAAGTAATGATAAAAACTATTTTTGTTTTTTTTGAAAAAAAACTTGGCTTGTATTGACAGTGGTTTGAGTGGCCCGTTCAAAGGTTTTGTCCTCTCTTTGATGTGCAAGGTGATTCTTAGTCCTCTGTGTGAAATGCAGGAGTCGAACCCAGAACTTCAGGATTTTATCGGGTGCATGACTCACACCTCTTATCATTTGGCTACGTAGCTCAATAGTAAGAGGCGTGCGTCTTAACTTAACAAAACCCTGAGGTCCTGGGTTCGACTCCTGCATGCCTCCAAGAGGGGATAGGATTTACTAAAGGACCTGGCGACTAAAGGGGACAATACCTGATCGGTGAGAATTCCGGCCCAAATCAAAAAGAGTACGGTATCTAATACGCTGAACCGCGACAGTGATACCACATCATCTCCCTCTCTCGCTCTTTTTTTTTTCCTCCTCTTTTCTTAACTTCTACCTACCAATCTTCTCTGCTTCGTTCTACTTAACTCAAAGGTGATGACTACGGTAGAAGTAGAATCCATTTGCATTTATTTTGGCCATGCCCTGCAAAGTTTGAAGCTCAGCCTTTCCTTTTCTGGTTTGGGGCTGTTTAGTTGGGAAATGCTAAAGAAAATTAATGCAAAAGCTGAGGCCAATTTAATGTGGTGGGGTTTTGACAGAGAGAGGCGTTAACTGCTCATAGGTTGCGTGGGCATTAATTACAGAGACAGATTTCCGTTTGTTTATTCTGTCTCATTTCTTTCTTCTTTTCTACTGTTCCTCTCTTCCTCAAACTTTTTTCATCAAGGTTTTGGCTTCTCTCTCCTCCTCCTTTTTTTCTACTTATTTTTCTTATGCTAAGTGCGACTTTTCACGGGGTTGATCTAAAAACCTTCTGTTGTTATTTTGGGTTTATTGGGTGTGTTGGTTCTAATCATATTCTTTGTTGTCACTCACGTTTAGGACACACAGCTTTTTGATTCCGGTGCCTGAAAAGAAGAGAAGGGAAGAAGTTTTCTGACTTCTTCTGGTTGAACAGAGAGGTATTGCATTATCTATTTTTATGATTATTTTTTCTCTTTTCAATTTCTAGTTTTGGTTCTGGCTTTTGAGTGTTGGTGCTTCGTGGAATCTGGTTCACATCATTCATTTCCTGTCATTTAGTTTCCCACTGGGATCTAAGTGAGGAAACCCATCTGGGAGTTTCTCAATTTTCTTCTTGATTTTTGGTTTTTAATTGTGATGGTGATGGATGAGATCCAATCAGGAGCTACCAGACAGAAAGGAGTTGGTCTGGTTGTAAGAGGAGGGCCCATAGGAGCTGCTTTCTTGATCTCTTAAAATAATAGTAATTGTTTTTGTCTTAGAAATACTTGTAAACTTCCCCAAAAGTTCAATATTTGTTCTTGTCCTTTTGCTCTGATAGAAGACAGATGTAAGAATCACATCGTTACCCGAAAGTATCAGCCTCAGAGAACCTTGTTTTTCTTTTTCGGAAGATTATCTTGTCATTATATTTGAAATCTATTAAACGGTCCATGTTGACAAATATTGATGGGTTTTTGAGCTAAGAAGTAAGGATAATAGCTTGAGTTATGCTCATTAGTTATCTCCACTGCCTTAAAACGTTAATTTATACTATAGATAACTTGTTCTTGCTGTTTACTTCTATATAGGAAAGACACTGAAGAAACTCATTGAGATATTATTAGATTTGTGATTTAATTCTCTTTGCTCAACTTTTAGTTCTTGACCCTGAAATATGCTTAGGTGTATTTTAGATTTTGTATCAGTTCCTAATCGACTTGTTAATGTAAGAATAGGAGTCAAACTCATTTTATTCTTTGTCAATTATAGGCCTTCTTCACTTGTTCTCTTCTTTACATTAAACTTTATGGTCACCGATTTGCCAAATTGTCTCTCATTTACCAATGCCTTGTTACAGATAGCTGTACAAATATATTTCAGATAGCTGTATAAATCTGTTTGTAGTTGTGTACAGGATCAATTGAAATAAAATTTTACATTTTCATCTGGATTTGTTTCTATTCTACTGATTTTGTCTTATTATTTTATTTCTCCCTAGAGTGGCTTCATTGGTGCTCATTGATGCCTCTTTAATAGACAAATGTCAAAGCGGTGTGTATAAAGATATTATCAAGATAGAAAAGAGTCCAGGGTTTTCCATTTTCCATCCTTTGACATCTGAACGTGAAACATGAAATTTGGTAAGGAATGTGATGGTAGTACTATTTCTATTATTCAATTTTTACTGGATACCTAGTTCATCTTTGGTACCTGAAGTTATCATTCCTGTAACTTTGAGCATTGTTGAACCGTTGGATAGTTCCAGTGACTATAGCCTCTTTGTTAGTATCATCTTTGGTGTTTTATACATTGTTGATACTTTGGATAGTCCCGGTGACTATGGCCTCTTTGGTGGTATCATCCTTGGTGTCTTATATGTTGTTGATGTTAGAGCCTTAATCTGGTCAAGTTTGTATGCAGCAGTTTTGTTCATTTTTCAATTAACTAAAACTTTCAGGACATGTTGCTTAAGATGGCAGGGAAATTGATTATGAAGAACCTCATAACTAACTTGTTTGGTTTTATTCATTTTCTTAAATTGTTGTAGGAAAATAGATCTTTTCATGCTTTCAAGATGCAAGTTTCAAAATTGGAACTAAGGTTTTATGTGGTTTACATATTGTGAATGATGCATCTTGCAGATAGTGAACAGTTTTTTTCCCATGGAACTATGGGCCAGAGGCCTGAGTCTAAACCTATTGAATGCAATGAAACTGGTCCTCAATCCAGAAAACTTGAACCTCAAAATGGGATTGTGAAGGAGAATCAGGATGGAATCATTTGCAATTTCAAGGATAAGCAAAGTGATGTTGATCAGTTACAATCTTTCTTGAATGACAAAAATGCTTGGAGAGACTCAAAGATTAAATATTCCTTGAGAGAAAATAATTTGGTGGATGATGAAAAAGTGATCAGAGATTTTGTGGCACCAATGCTAACTCCTCATCCTTCTTCTGAATTGCAGTCATTTGGGAAGGACTCACGTCTACATATGGACAAACGAGTTATTGAACATGAGTTGCCGGAGTTGAAGGTTTGTTATGAAGAGAATACTGACCATGTCATTAAGGACATCTGCATTGACGAGGGAGTTCCTTCCCAGGATAAATTTTTGTTTGACACAGATGTTGTTGAGAAAAGTGTGTGCGCTATCCTGCGTACTGGAAAAGACATAGATGGTGGGATCTCACATGAAGGTCATGGCACTGAGGAGTCAGTCCCTGATTGGGAGAAATGTGCAGCAGAAAAAGAAAACAGGTATCTACATCTGCCTGTTGCAGATGCTCGTAAATCATCTGAAGAGAAGGGCTTTATAAATCAGCTTTCCTGTAAACTCGAGCCTGAAAATTTAATATTAAGAGAGGGAGTAAGAGATGATTCCATGGAGAAGCTCACAAATCTCACGTGCAAGAGGGCCTTTTCACTTAAGGACTTACTTTCAATTGCACAGTTCAGTGAAGAACTTTCCCGTTCCAAGTCATCCAAAAGCAGCACGGTTGAAATTGAAGAGTCGCAGTCTGTTCAGGTAAGAATATTTCAATTCAAAAGTAGATTTTTGAGATCAAAAGGCTTCCTACTTATAGTAAATAGACATCTAGTTTGAATTGTGACCTCTCTCTTCAAACTATGTGATGCATTTGACTTATATATTTCTGTTTTGTCATAAAATTTAACTGGTGGGTTGGCAATTGATTGTATAATGGGGTATGAACTTAGTAATCTTTGTGCTGTGTCATTAATAACCTTATGCAAACTAGTATTGAAAGACATGGTTTGCAATAAAAACTGTTTTATCTACCCTTTTTGTTGAAATAGCTTTTTCACAAAGTCAAGAACTAAGGAATGTGTTAGTAGAATAACTTGATACCATGATTGGGAACATATCTACTTTTAGCTTCCTTATAGGAAAATTCATAGTTCAACTTTTTATTGAAAAGTTACATGGGTCTTGTTTTCAGATTAGTGGATATATGCATGATGGGGAAGGGGTAAGTTGGAACAGGAGGCGGGTTAAAAAATCTTTATAGTGTAATGTGGGTTATAATATTTTGAAATGCCTGACAGCAGATGCCTAGTGGAAATGTTCTCATGCCACCGTCCTCTGCCCATGAAAAGTACGAAAATGACGGAGAGGGGAGGATCCCAATTCAGGTGGTTTCTACAGCTGAAGATACAGATTACAGTCAGGAAGCATTCTTGACAACGCCGTCGGTTGGTACTGCAACTGATAAATCTGACCTTAGCCAAGATAGAACAACTTTGGATGCTGCTCTGGAATCTACGGACACTGGTGGCATGAGTAGAAAATCGACGAGCCATGCTCTGAAGTCTGTGACTGAAGAATCACCCGGTAGAATGGTGGATGAAGTACCTTGTGATAGTAAGTTGGGGACTAGAAGCATTACACATGACTTTGGCTCTTTTGCACCCAGAGCAAGCTCAAGTGAGGGTTGTCTACAAATTGTTGACTATGATCATCCCCAGATTCAATATTCATCATATTCATCCAGGCTTGAAGATTCAAATGCCAAGCCACTTTCAAGTCTATTTCAATACAATGTTGGGGAGTCGAGTTTTTCTTCGGCATGCCCTCCATCAGGCTTAATTACCTACTCGGGACCAATTGTAGGTTCTGGCAGCCTCTCTATTAGATCAGATAGCAGCACCACCAGCATCCGCTCCTTTGCTTTCCCAGTGTAATTGACCAACAGATAATTTGTTTCTTCTTCTTTACATATGGTCCTTGAATGTGTATCTAATGCTTTTGTCTTGCTTTATATCTCGCAATAGATTGCAGACTGAATGGAATAGCAGTCCTGTAAGGATGACCAAAGCAAACCGTCGACAATTACAGAAGCATAGGAGATGGAGGGATAGCATTCTTTGCTGTAGATTCTGACATTTCTACTCTGTTCATTTGTTAAAAATTATGAGATGCTTACAAAATATGTTTATTTTTTTCTCTTTTGGTTGCATCACTTTATATATATATATATATATATATATATTTGTGCATGTGTGTTTGTCTTATATCTGGTTTAGGGTATATGTGGAGTAGGTTACACCATTATGATACCAAGTTTGGTCTTATGTACGAGTTGAGATGTCTTTTTTTATCGGTTAAACTATCTGGTACCCGACGTCACACGGGCAATCGACTAATTCAGATTCGAGCCAGGTTGGACTATATAGGCGGCAAAGTTCTTCTTTACAAGTGCGGCTCTATTCCTAAAATTCGAAACGGAGACCTTGGTTAAGGGAGGAGGAGCCTTAGCCACTCCATTGCAGCACTTGCGGGTCGAGATGTCTTTAAATTGGATAAATTTGTATCTTCTGGCAACTTGGATAGAGGTAAGACCATTAAGTGGCATAACTGCACTGTTAAATTCCCCAGCACATCGGGTGGAAGAATTGGAGCCCGAAAATCGAAGGTGCTTTTATGAACGTAGTAATCACGTCTTAAAAAGTAAAAAAGGGACAATAAAAAAGATGATAAAATTAAAAACAATGGGTCGAATTGACTTTTATGGGATATTCCAACCAATTGGAAGTGTTTTTTTTTTATTAGTATTATTATTGTGTGGATTCTCTTGGAACTTGGAAGTCAAGCCTCGCAACAGTAGGTGAGTGAACTGCGAAGCCTCATCAGAAGGAATTATACCGAGGACTTCTTCGTATTTATTTAGGAACCCTAGTTTTGTTCTTGGTTTATATTCTCCCAATCATTCCCTCTTTTCATTTGTTGCCGACCTCTCCCTTGGTTGATCGGTATGTAAGATCCACTTCATACCATTGATAGTAAGAGCTCGGATTAGGCTCATATTATATTATGAACACTATATCCGCATCGGATTTAGTTCTGGTATAGTATTATACTAATATTAATTAATATCGAGTATTAATTTAGGTAATTTTTTAAATATATAAAATAGTTCTTGAATTTTTTAAAATTACAAAATAGTCTTTCAATATATTTTACTATATAATATACAATTTTATATCAATCATGTCTTCAAAATTTATAATAATAGAAATTTAAAATAACAACAATTTATTTATTTTTATTAATGTTATTTTTTACATATAAATAATATCCACAATTAATATAAAAGATCATTTATTCATTACATAAATACAAAATTAAGAACAATACAAATTATTTAAAAATATTACAATTTCATCATAAAATAATAATTATATCAAAACATCAAATAAAAAGAATAATAAATATTAATGACTTTCTAACAATTACAATTTACAACAAGAGCTTGTGATGAAGAACAAACTAAAAGTGAAACCTGAAACAAAAATATTTACAATTATATTGCAAATATAGAATTTAATACATATATCAAATATAAGTAAAATTAAAAGAAGAGAAGAAGCAAAAATCGGAAACGTCATCCATTAGAATACTCGTTAAAACTGCATTGACTCCGATTCTCATTTGGTACAAAATTCTCATTATTGAGAGAACCCTCATCATCAACATCATTTAAATTAATTGCACCAAATAACATGTCAATACTTTCCTATCCAAGATTATCTTCTAAGTCACTTTCATATATTAAACTCCATTTCTCAAAAAACCTAATATGCAAAAAGATTAATATTGTCAATGCAAATTGGATCTACTGAATTACTTATTCTATTAAGAGTTCTAATAAACAATAAAATTAAATTAACTAAAATTATAAGAAATTATATCTACCTTAATAATAATAACATACTTTTCCTGAGGTTTTAAGTTTTATCGAACAAAGACCAAGTCATTCAATTTTTATACTGCAATCTATTCTTTTTCATGCTTTTAGGGTTCGAGGAACCAAACAAAGTGGAAAAACCCTAGACGCGACCCCTAGTGTTAGCCCCAAAATTTTTTTTATGATTAATTAAGCATGATTAGAGAAATTTAAAACATTAGTAGATTACTTAAATTGATTTTAATTAAGTTAGTTAGTCTTAAATTAGTATGTGGCATTAACTGAA
>JANZLX010000003.1:18507128-18530739 GCA_025531955.1 Erythroxylum orinocense | reverse complement strand
TCTAATTTCAAATTTCTAATTTCCATTCAATTCCCCATTCATCCTTGCTAAATTAAAGACTCAACTAAAATAAAAAATAAAAAATAAAACAATTAAATCAAAATAAAGAATAAATAAATTAATTTAAAAAAATTCAGGGCCCAACAAACAACGTGCCCTTTTAAAAAATGAAATTACACTATTTAATAGCTACCTTCTTAAGATAGGTGTATTCTATCCTATTAAACTAAGAAGAGCCTTCTAAACTCAGAAGAGCCTGGTAAACAACATATTAGAAGGAATTTGTTAATATCTATAAAAAAAAGTAGTATAGAATCTTTATACAGAGTTAAATATCAGATAATATGCACATATCAAGCTTTTTTTCTTAACAAACAAAATATGTCTTTAAAAAGTGGCTTAGTGAAGATATCAACGACTTAATTTTTCAGTTTTAACATGCAAAAATACCAATGGTTCCTTCTAAAACATTATCTCAAAGAACATGATGTTTGATTTCTATAAGCTTAGTCCTAGAATGATGCACAAGATTTTTAGAAAGATTGATTGCACTTGTACTATCATATAGTATAGGAATATGATCAAAGTTAGAGAAAAATCCTGGAGTTGATGTTTCATTCATAAGATTTGAGCAAAATAGTTGGCAACTGCTATATATTTCACTTCAGTTGTTGAAAGCACTGTGTTATTTTGTTTCTTACAAAACCAAGAAACTAGACATCTTCTAAGAAATTGATAGTGACAACTCGTGCTTTTCCTATTAACTTTATCACTTGCATAATCTGCATCACAATAGCCAACTATGTTAAATGAATTAGTTTTTGGATACCATGGTCCAAAATCCATAGTTTCGAGAAGATAGCAAAAGATCCTCTTGACTGCTTGAAGGTGACTTTCTTTTAAATTTGAATGAAAGCATAACCAAAGACACTCACTAAGCATAATATCTGGTCTTAAGCTTATAAGATATAGAAGTGATCCAATCATTCCTCTGGATTTTGTCTCATCCATAGCCTTGCCTTCTTCATCCTTATCAAGTTTAGTTTCAATGTTCATGAGAGTACACATCAGTTTGGCATTTTCAAAATGATATTTCTTGATGAGTTCCTTTGTGTATTTGTCTTGACTAATGAAGATTTCTTTTTCTGTTTGCCTAGTTTACAATCTAAGAAAGAAAGATAATTCTCCCTTCATTCTCATTTCAAACTCCCCCCTGTATTAAGGCTGAGAATTCTTCATAGAAGGACGAATTAATGGCACCAAATATGAAGTCATCAACATTTATTTACATTATGAGTAAATCATTCTCCTTTTTCTTAATAAATAAGGTTTTATCTACCTTTCCTCTTTCAAAGTTATTCTCCAGTAGAAAGTTACTTAACCTTTCATACAATGCTCGAGGAGCTTGCTTTAGACCATACAGAGCTTTAGTTAACTTTATCACGTAATCAAGATGGTTTTCATTCTAAAAACTTGGAGGTTGCCTAATAAACACTTCTTTGTTAATATATCTATTTAAGAAGACACTTTTGACATCCATTTGGAATAATTTAAAATTTCTATAACATGCAAAAGAAAGTAAAATTCTAATATATTCTAATCTAGCAACAGGTGCATAAGTCTCATCAAAATCAATACCTTCCTATTGATTATAACTTTGAGTTACAAGTTTGGCTTTGTTTCTTACCACCTTACCATTTTCGTCAAGTTTGTTTCGAAATACCCAATAAGTTCCAATGATTGACTTTTTTTTATGGATGAGGTATTAGATTCCAAACTTTGTTCTTGTCAAACTAATTTAGTTTGTCTTTCATAGTTGAAACCTAATTTTTATCAGTAAGAGTCTCTTTAACAGTCTTTGGTTTTAATTGTGAAATGAGGGCAACATAATTGTTTATGAAAGATGATATGGTTCTTAGCCTCTCAAAAGGGTCTCCTAGAATATACTTAAGTGTATCAAGGCCTCTCCATTCTCTAGGTGTTCTTCCTTCCATAGGTTCCCGTTGAGATGTTCTTGGAGAAGGAGCCTGCTTTATCCTAGTTTTAGAAAGACTTTCTTAATCTTGTAATTTCAAAAGTCTTATACATGTAGTTTGAGTCTGAAACGTATTTTTAGGGACTAAAGGATGCTTTTCATCATCTGAATCAGCTATTGTTGTCGAGGGTAGTGCTTCATCAAATACCACATGTATTTATTCTTCTATCTTCTTTGTTCTTTTATTATAAACTCTAAATCCTTTGCTAGTAGTATTATAACCCAAAAAGATAGCTTCATCTGATTTGGAATCAAATTTTCCAAGATTGTCTTTTCCATTATTTAATATGAAGCACTCGCAGCCAAACACTCGAAAGTAAGCAACATTTGATTTTCTTCCTTTTTATAACTCATAGGGGGTCTTTTTGAGAATAAGTCTTATAAGACAATTGTTAACTATGTAATAAGCAGTGGATACAACTTCTGCCCAGTAACTATAAGAAAGACATAACAATAAGGGTCTTGTTTTTCTCTCAACAACTCCATTCTATTGAGGAATCCTTGAGCATGAAAAATTATAAGTTATACCGTTTTCATTACAGAAATTTTCAAATTTTCTGTTATTGAATTCTCCCCTATGATCACTCCAAATTGATGTAATGTAGTACCCTTTTTCAATCTGAATTTTTCTGCAAAACTTCAAAAATATCATCCTTATTGGATGGAAAATAAACCATGTAAATTTAGAATAATCATCTACTATAACAAAACCATAATGTTTACCACCAAAGCTTTGAGTCCTAGTAGGACCAAATAAATCTACATGTACAAGTTCAAACGGTTGGTTAGTAGAAACAATATTTTTAAGAGGAAAACTACTTCTAATTTGTTTTCCTTTTAAAAAAGCTTTGCAAACCTGATTACTCTTAAACTTCAAGTTCAGTAGTCCTCTTACTAACTCATTTTTGGATAATTTTGATAAAATGCTCATGCTAGCATGTCCAAATCTTTTATGCCAGATAAATGAATCTTTGTCTAATGAAACAAAACACTTAACATTTTGTGAAAACATGTCTTCCAATTTAGCACAATATATATTCTGATTTCTAGGACCAACAAATACAATATGATTGTTAAAATTATCAATTATTTTACAATGAGATGAATAAAAAGTGACTCTATAACCTTTATCACTTAGTTGACTTACACTTAACAAGTTATATTTCAATCCATCAACATAAAGAACATTATCAATAAACGCATAATTAGAGTCACCAAATTTACCAATTCCAATGACTTTTGCCTTGTTTTTGTCAACAAAGACAACATTACCTCCAACTTTCCTTTCAGTATAGTTGAAATGTGATATTTCACCTGTCATGTGTCTTGAGCAACCATTATCAACTATCCATTGATTTTCTCTTGTCTTTGTTCTGATGCATATCTGCAAAATATATTATCTCATTTTAAGTACCCATTATTTGGGTCCCTTCAGGTTAGTGGTTTGACCTTTTGGTCATTAAACATACATTTTTGATAATTTCTTCATTCTCTGAAAGTTACAAGAATGACTAATATGGCCATGTCTACTATAATAAACGTAAAAAACAGATGACTGAGAGTTACTATTTATCAGGTTCCCTCTATTTGACTATAGCTACTACTGGATTTAACAAAGAAATTCTTATATGGCCTAATATTATTATTTTCATTGTATCCTATTCTCGCCTTATCAAAAACACCTTTACCATTCCTAAGTAATGCAACAAGATTATTCCTTCCATCGACAACATCAACAAGATCTTTTTCTAGAGAAATGATTTTTTTTTGCAAATTTCTCATTCTCAATCTAGAGCAACAAATTTTTCTTCTAATTGTTTAACCTTAACAGAATCATTTTCAAGCAATGCATTCTCTAATAGACTTACTTTATGTTCCAAAATTTCCTTTTTAGGGACTTTTTGCTTATTATCATTTTCAAGAGACATATTTTTAGACAAAAAAATTTATTTGCAGATTCTAATAATTTAATCTCATTTGTTAAGGACGCATCATTATTCTTGGCTTCTTAACCTGATAATTTTTTATACTGATCATATAGTTCATGGTATGCATCTTTTAATTCATCAATTGTAATATCAGAGTCAGAATAGTATACCTCATAATCTTCTAATTTAGCCATGAAACAAACATTATTGACTTTTTCAGGCTTTTCTTCTTCAAAGTTTTTAAAATCCTTATCTGACCAAGCTGCAGTCATAGCTCGCATTTTGGGTTTTCTATTCTCTGATTTGTCCTTTTAGAGAAGAGGACATTCTAGTCTTATGTGTTTAGGCTTCTTACAGTGATAACATATGATATGATTGTTTTGTCTATTACTACTACTACTGTTGCTACCTTTTGATAGGATCCTGTTATTTCCAGTTTTCTTGTTTCCTTCTTTTTTCTTCATTAGCTTCTTTTTGTAGAAGTGTGTATATTTTTTTAACCATGAAATTGAATTCATCATTTCCATTTATTTGCAACTCAGTGTCGCTTTCATCACCGTTTGATGGATTTGATTCATTAGCTGTTTTTGGTTTCATTCTTCTTTTGTATGAGGATCCTTTATCTCCCCTAAGCTCGACTTCACGGATCATCAAATTTTTTCTTAACCAGTCGAGTGAAATAGTGTCGAGATCCTTTGTAATTTTTAGAGCTGTCATTTTAGGTCTCCATTTCTTTATCAGTGACCTTATAATCTTTATTACAAGCTCATCATTAGGATATATCTTTCCCAAGTTCTTTAAGGCTGTGATGGTATTGTTGAAACATTTGAAGAATTCATCTATAGTTTCTCCAAGTTTCACAAAAATAATTTCGTATTGATGCACTAAAAGACTTATTCTATATTTGTTTACCTCTTTTGTTTCTTTTAAAGTAACTTGACATTTGTCCCACATTTCCTTTGCTTTAAAACAATATGATATCTTTTCATACTCTTTTGGAGATAGTGCACAAATCAGACAATGTCTTACTTTAGCATTCAGTCGTGCATTTCTTCTATCAGCATCAGTTCATACTTCTACGTCGTCAGTAGCAGGAGGTGCAACTCCAACTTTGCTAATTTGCCAGATTTCGATATCTACAGATTGGAGACAAATGGTCATTCTCTTTTTCCAATAGGAGTAGTTGTTTCCATTGAAATAAGGAGGCTTTAAGGTGAATTATCCTTCAAGGCTTCTTAAATTATTTGTCATGATCTATCACATGTTGTAAAATACAATAAATGTGAAACCTTGCTTTGATACTAAATGATAAAGCAAATACACACAAAAGGGGGGTAAATTGTGTGTGTCTTCAAAAAATTTGCAAGTTACTGTCAATTTGTGTAAACGATAAGAACCTGCTAAATCTCAACAAAAAGTTTGTAAATAAAAGGAGCCTATTAAAGTTTAAAATGAAAAGAGCCTGTTAACGTTCAAAACGAAAGGAGCCTGTTTACGTTTAAAACAAAAGTAACCTCTTGCAATATTAAAACAGAAGGAGCCTATTCTAAAAGTAAAGGAGCCTTTTGCAAATTAAACACAAACACTATGATGTGAAAATTTTAAAAGTTAAGAGAGAAAGAGTGGCACAATCAATTTATACTGGTTCAACTTATAACGAAGCCTATGTCCAATTTCCAAGTATCCAACTTGAGTATTTCACTATAAAACTTTGAAGCAGTAAATTTTGATGAGCCTTTCCAAGCTCACAAGTAAATATTGGAAGCTTTTAAGATAGGTTCCAAAGACTCTTTAATTTCAAAGATCCTTTTCATAACTCATATATGATCCCTTTCTACCAACATAAGTAAATATGCATGTTAGAGGGACAATTTAGTCATTATAATGACTAATAACTGTGAAATAGGTAAATCAAAATGTGATGTTAGTTGACCAATGCATCAAATAATATTCCTGACACAAACCAAATAAACACTTCTAAGGATATTGATCAACCAAATGTTCAGATATTATATGCACTAAACACTTCAAAATCATAACATAGGTTGACCAAATCTCCTAAAACAAGCTTTTAAAAAAAATTTAAATTCTTTTAAAGATCAAAATATATTCATCTAATAAAAACTACTAAAGTTTCCTTTGATTATTAAAAGATTTATGTATCTTGCACTCAATAAAATATGTTCTTCCAATATTAAACTTCTAGATTATTAAAATAACCAAAATAAAGTTTAAAAAATACTACAATAATTTGTTACATATATAATGACTTCATTCTTTTTTCGTTCATTCTTAGTCCACTTGATTTAAATGATCTTAAAGCTTTTTTAAATTATATTTAGTGCTTCATTTGGCTCGTTTAAATCCTTTATTCATTTTGTGTTTTTATTGAATTTGATAGTTCACATTTTGTTTGAATCTTTTACAAATTAGTTACTAATATAATAAAACATTAAAAAGAATATATTTTATTATCATCAAAACTATAACTTAGAGCATCGTTTGTTCCAACAAGAGCAAGATTTTAATGTGCACATGAACCAAAAGAAAGATAAAATAGTTTATATGAACTTACAAATTAAATTGACGATAGAACTAATAATCACTTGATGAATTTACATCAACAAGCAATATCATAAATTTTTTAATTACTCTAAAATCTAAATTTTAGAAGGGGGAGAAAGTGCTAAAGCCTAATTTTCAATTTACATCTAAATTTGAAAAGACTAAAAATATGAATACATCCTTTAAGTGTTTCCATAAAAATTCAGTCCATCTTTAACATTAACGTTTGCTCAATAAGGATAATGATTTGACTGTATAATAGAAAATCTTAAGGTGTCGATTATCAAATTTTATGCAAATAAGAGATGTTTTAAAATTAGATGCGATATTTATTTAAAAAAGTTTAAAAGGTAATTCATATATTTTACTGAATTTAAAATAAGTTTGATGCAATAAAATTTTCTATACTTAAATTTTACCTGCTATTTTTATTATTTATTGTAAAATGTATTATAACACTTATAAATTAATCAGTCAATTTTTATAAATTAATTAATTTTTATTAGCTTATGTATATTATATATATATAAACAGATTTAAAAATATAAAATATTTAATCCGTATTATTATATATAAAAACAGATTTAAAATTTAAAATATTTAATCAGTATTATTATTATTAACTAAATATTAAATATTTTATTATTATTATTTAATAATAATAATACTGATTAAATATTTTAAAATTTAAATTTGTTTTTATATATACACACAAATATATTATCCACTTCAAAGTTCAAACCATCGACGACGTCTAATCCAGTCTCCTCTCGACTATCTACAGCACACTTGAAACAGCCAACAGGGAGCAGAAAAAATGGAAGACATCTGGAAGAGGGCTCGGCTCTTCGCCGAAGAAGCCGCCAAGAGATCCCAATCTCTAACCAACTCCAACAACATCGCCGATCTCGTTGCCCAGACCACTAAAAAGTCCAAAGAACTCGCTCTCGAGGCCTCCAGGAAGGCTGATCAGCTCAAGGACGTCGCCGATCATATCCCCATCAAGTCCTTCTTTGACATCATTCCGTCTCAGCTCTCGTCCCTCTCCATTGTTACCAATTCAGCTTCCTCTTCCTCTTCCTCGTCGGGCAACGACCAAGAGGAGCTTCGGAAGTTTGGGATCACCGACGATTTGAGAGATTTTGTTAAGGGACTCACATCTACTACCTTTCAGCACTTTCCTATCCAAGGTTACCTGAGCAATGTGGATGCGGTACGGTTTCTTTTTCTCTTTTCTTATGTTTTGTTTCTAAAATCAGAGCTTCGGTCAAAATTGTGTAGATGTAGCTGAGCCGTCTGATGTGCCGACTTCGGGGTCTAATGTACGGAAGGATCTCACTGAGTGGCAGGAGAGACATGCCACACTTGTTCTCTCCACTGTCAAGGTGAACTACTGAATTTCTTGTTCTTTTTCTGAAATTTTATGCATATTTTCATGTGAACCCAACGCTACTACGTGATCATATTGTCGTTTGCTGTTTCAGAAATGCGATTTAAATTGTATGCTACTTATTATGTGATAGTTGAATGTTTCTTTCTGGTGTTTTTCTTTTCTTGATGCGTTAGGCAATCTCGAGATTAAGATATGAGTTATGTCCACGAGTGATGAAAGAAAGGAGGTTCTGGAGGATTTATTTTACACTCGTCAGCACCCATGTTGCTCCGTATGTATCTCTAATTATCTATTGGATTCTCATTTTGATTTATGTAACTTGCAAAACGTTAACTACTATACAATAATACACTCACCTGAATTTGTCATATCCTGTAATTGTTGTAGAGCTGATGAAAATCTTCAAAAAACAGAGAGCTCATATTAAATTGATTTATACTTGTTGGTTAAAATGCAGTTATGAAAGGGAGTACACGGAGGAGGTTATGCGCAAAGCCGAGGAGCAGATGAAAGATGATAAATGCAAAAATCCAGAGGCTTTGGAGATTTCTAAATTGCAACTCGCTGAAAAGAGCCTGAAAAGTAAGACCTCAACAGCTTCATCTGAGCAGGATCTGGATACATTTCTTTTGGGCGAACACGAAGATAGTGATGGAGGTGCAGGTATGGTGTTTTTACCTGTTTTGGTTTGATGTGGAAAGAAATGACCCTCATTATAACAACAAACTGATTTTGAGAAATCTGTTGGTTATCAATAATTTTGCTCATATATACAGAATGGAAAACCTAATGTGCTTCATATTATAGAAGCTTAATTAAATTGGAATTAATTTTGAAGTTTTTGCTTGAAGCTGATTCTATTCCTAAGAGAGGCATGGGTATATCCTAAGCAGCTTCTTGTCAGCTTCTCATCTTTTGTTGGAAAATCCCTTAGGATTGCAGATTCTTGATTTTAGGAATAAGTTTAAAGATATTAATTTGATTGCTATCAAATAAATTAGATTTTATTCTATGCTGATTTAGATTAGATGTTATCTTATTTTTGAATTTAAATTAGAGAAAAGCTCTATAAATTGACAAGTTTCTATTCAATAATATAACGGTGTTATAACGGTGTTCTACGACAACACTTTTGTTTTCTCTTCTTTTTCACTTATTATGCTTCAGCCCTATAAAAACAACATCTTTGTTATCACGCCGCATCTTATTATTCAGTGTAAACCTCTATGTAATTCTCGGCAAGAAGTGATATTTCCTTGGCAAACTGTATTACCTGTGTGCAGGACATGTAATCTGGATTTTTATATGAACAGTTGCCAATGTGGCATAGATAAAGAACATATTTGATGGCTTTGAGCTCAATCATTAATAATTTTTATACTTGCAGTTTCCTTTTCTGCTATTATTCAGTTTGCTAATTGTGCATAATGTCTCACAGATGATGCTGATGGGAGTTTTGACGACGATTTTGACAAGATTGACAATTCTGTAAGTCCCTCTCATGATCATCTTCTGCCTGTGGCACTGGTTACACATTTTCTTTCACTTGGCTATTCATATCATAGGAATTAATTAGGCAATTACCTCAAGTTTTTGGTGGAATTTTATGGACTTTCTTTTTGCAAATGTACATATATTAATTTTGTTGGTGTTGATCAGCCAGAAATCGTTGAAACATTTGCAGGACATTGAAGATGAAAAGAATTTGAAGAAGTAAACTACTGGAGCAAATTAGTGTTGACGAAGAAATCATTGTGTGATAATAACGAAATGCATCATGTGAAGAATGGGAATAGGCTACAAAAAGGATAAGCTATATGGTGATGAATCTGGGAGAGAGGTAAATGGGAAAATCCGCAGATTGTGTTCTTTCGTTAACTTAATAGTTTAGATGCCAATCAAATATGATATCCGATTGTTGAAAATTAAAGTAAGCTGAAATGTTTATTGGCCTTGTACAAATTTCCCATTCAAAATTTTATGTTTGGTGGCGTAGATGAATTCTGTATGTGGAGCACTATATTATAGACTGACAACTAGTACAGCAGTTTATAAGATATAGTACAAATGGGTTGGGCCTTGGCCGGCACGGAATACTGCAAGCTTTTGACTTTTGAGTGCTTTGCACTATGAAATTCCGGATTAAAAACTGGTACAAATCTTAAAGATGATACTCATTTTCTGTGATGCCTTCTTAATGTTATCGGAAAACATGCACAGCCTAGATGTCGTAATTGCAGAGACTTGAAAAGCTCTTTTCATCGTGTTGAAGCGCCTTAAGGATCAGAAGGATTTAAACTTGTCAGGTGTAGATGCGGTCCACGAGCCCTGCCAGTTGGATTCTGGCAAAAACTGCTTTTAGGATGTATTAGCCGAGCCTTAGCCATGCTGTTTTCTTCCAGCCATGCTTTTAGGAGCTTATACCTGGTTTTCCACATATTCATGAACTGGCCAACTTCCAGTTCGCTTCTCATTCCACTCTCCTCCGATGGCAAAGAAAGCACCTGTCGCAGTCTCTGCTCATCGTAAACTTGAGATTTAGAACAAATGTGTGGCAAGGATGCCGGGAGAAAAGTCAACAGTTTCCAATACATATGACTATGTGAACGCACCGTCGATACTTTATGCCTTTCCCTCCATGTACAGGCTCTATTTAGCATATTACTTTTCACATTCTTTGGTAGGAGGAAACCTTCTTTTTTCTCCATCGTGGTATTAATCACCTTTGATAAGCTTAATATTCCTACCATGGTACGTGTCCAGTTTCTATGCACCATAATCTTCTTACACGCCAGTCGAAACTGCTAGTTGTGCAGCGTCTGTTCATCAAATTTAAGGATCTTAGTGTTATCCCAAGATTACATATACTTGTATAATTATTAATTATTTTTATACCTTGCAAAAATGAATATAAAGATAATCAAACTGAAGTGGCATTATAAGATGATAGTTGCACTGTGTACAAGAGAGATGAATTAGGGTCACAATCTAAATTCGTTGAACCCTAAGAAGAGGCTTTCTGGTGCATGCAAGGAACAAATATTGATGTTGGCATTACTTTCTTCAATTGCATTATTACCTTCTCCTTTCAATCTTAAATTATGGTACATTGAAGATTGATTGTTGAACCCACCATCCATTAGAAATAATAAATTCACAATTCATGCATCGTTGTACCGTAATTATTTTTTGATGTACAAGGTCTTCATTCTTTTGAATTGACTCCCAATTAATTACCTAAAATTTTAGAAAATTGGAAACATCAAACTGTTTACTGAGAAACCCCAACAGTTTGGGTTCTCAATTTAAGTCTTTAAACATAAAATTTCTTCAACAAAATCAGAAATATTGAATGGATGTACTTCTGATTAATATCTGTTCTCCAAAATTATGAAATTTTAATATTGATTCATATCAAACAATGGTATCTTAGTTTTATCAAATATGATGTATCTTTTACTTTCCAACCTTCTATATGCAGATGAAAAGTTTCAACTCTTAAACTTGATTAATGCAGCAGTAATTTCTGAGACAAGATTAAAGAATAATAAAATGACGGGTGTCAATCCAAATGTTTTTGACGTGAAGAAAACACCAAAAATCCTCCAAGAACAGAGCAAGGGTGAATGTTCGACACGTTTTTTTAATGTAAGATCCTTCAATAAACATATATCATGTAGGCACTCCAATTCCTTAAAAGCCCCACAAACCTTAACCCCCTCTAATCCTGCAAGGCTTCTTGCCTTCCTTCCTGTGGAACTTTCTCTTAGGCCTTTTCTCATAATAGACTTGAGACATATGAGCTTTCCTTAGATTTTGTTCTATTGTGGTTGTAGTTACAACTCTTAATTTTGAACTTTCAAGTACTGCACCTGGTTCGTACATATTTAAGAGATGGAGGGGACGAAAGTTGGTATCATAGAGGGTGAAGAGAAACCATATGGAAAAATAAAGTTAAGGTACATTAACATGGAGAAAGCAGAAAAATTGAGAAGTTTGATAGTTGCAAAGATAAAGATGGCTAGGCTACATT
This sequence comes from Erythroxylum orinocense, assembly GCA_025531955.1. Classification (NCBI taxonomy): domain Eukaryota; kingdom Viridiplantae; phylum Streptophyta; class Magnoliopsida; order Malpighiales; family Erythroxylaceae; genus Erythroxylum; species Erythroxylum orinocense. Next base: position 18,518,785 of record JANZLX010000003.1, on the reverse strand, counting down.
TTTGGGCTTGTAAAATCGCAAAGTTCTTGTTTCTGTTGGCTATTGCGGTGCAACTGAGAGCCCTGGGTGACGCTGTGGTGAAATGGCCAGGAGCACCTGTTCCTGTTTCTTTCCCTCCGGAAAGTAAGTGAAAATACTGTATACAGAGGGCTGATAATTGTGTTCAAGTTGAAACATATAATCTTAAGGTACGTACAAGATAAATTTCTCAAGCATTTCTCACAACCTGCAGGGATTTATGAGAATAATGGGTTTTTGGTTGTCTCGTCTAATGGAGGACTGAATCAAATGCGATCAGGAGTAAGTAGTTTGTTGATCTCTTTGGAACTTCATAGCATGCATGAAAATGTTCTTCATTCTGCAGATATGTGACATGGTCGCCGTTGCAAGATATTTAAACGTCACGCTAATAGTTCCTGAATTGGACAACACCTCATTTTGGGATGATAGAAGGTATACAAAATCTACTCTAACTGTTTAATTTGGACTATTATCCAGATCATCAGGTGAATCTTGACAAGTAAAAAGACAAATAGCCGATTTGGTGATGATTAGTTTACCATGGTCTTTGCAGCCAATTTTCTGACATATTCAATGTGGATTACTTCATAAATTCCTTGAGAGATGAGGTTCGAATTCTGAAAGAATTGCCACCAGAACAGAAGCAAAGATTCGAGACAGAACCACTCTACTCAATGCCTCCTGTTAGTTGGTCCAATATGAGCTATTACTATAACGTGGTTGGTGTTCTATTTATTATTTTCATATTAAATTCCTGTAATATAAGGTGATGGAATTAGTTGACTTGTAAAATTTTTTAAAATGAAAATTAAGTGTTAAACACACAACTCTTGCTCCAATCTTGGATTATCAGATTCTACCTCGAATAAAAACATATGGAGTGTTGCATCTGACCAAATCTGATGCTAGACTTGCTAATAATGGGATTCCTGAAGAGGTCCAAAGGCTACGGTGTAGAGTAAACTATGAAGCTCTGAGATTTTCTCCACCTATAGAAGCATTGGCCCAGAAGATCGTTAAAATTTTGAAGCAGAAGGGACCTTTCCTAGTTCTTCATCTTAGATATGAGATGGACATGTTAGCATTTTCTGGTTGCAACGAGGGTTGCAATGAGGAAGAAATCAAAGAGTTGACTGCAATGAGGTAACTAAAGGCGAATATGCTTTTACTATTTGGTTTGCATTGAAGGTTAATGACTAAGTAATTAATTCGATTAACAGGTACGCATACCCATGGTGGAAAGAGAAGGAAATAGACTCTGCCAAGAAAAGGCAAAAAGGGTTATGTCCCTTAACTCCTGAGGAAACAGCACTTGCATTGACAGCATTGGACGTTGATCCAAAGATTCAAGTGTACATTGCAGCAGGAGATATCTATGGGGGAGAAAGGAGATTGGCAAGTCTGAGAAAGGCCTTTCCAAATTTGGTAACGTTCACCAAAGTTTATATTGCTAGTTTTCATGTGCCTTACTCTAATACTTGGCCTTACCAGGTTAAAAAGGAAACATTGCTGCCAGAAGCAGAGCTTGAGCCTTTCCAAAACTATTCCAATCGAATGGCGGCATTGGATTATCACGTGGCCATAGAAAGTAACATTTTTGTTCCCACTTATGGGGGAAACATGGCAAAAGTTGTTGAAGGGCATAGAAGGTGAGTCTAAACCCTATATATGTCATATTATATTATACCAAGTGAATTAATAATTATTTTTCTCCAGGTTCTTAGGACACAGGACAACTATACTTATAGACAGAAAGGCCCTTGTTAAATTGACGGATGAATACAGAAATGGAACACTGGACTGGGACCAATTTTCCTTGGCGGTAAAGGCAGCTCATTCTAATAGATTTGGGAGGCCAGCCACAAGAACTGAGATTCTAGGCAAACCAAAGGATGAGGACTACTTCTTTACTAATCCACAAGAGTGCCTTTCAATCCATGATATGTAACCTAGATTAGATACATGTATAAAGCATAAGTTAGAACCAGGAATCTCTACTTTCCTTTACATAATGCCTTTATTTCGTTTTTATGCCAATATCTAAATCAATTACGAATTTGGGAAAACACGACATGAAAACCAAGTCATATTACATGTTTTTAACAACCATGCTCCCACTCAATTACGGAAACATCAAATATATAAAGTACTTGTACCGATTTATAAAGATTCGGCGTCTACTGTTTTATCACACTCAATTCAAGACAGATATGAAGACTTGAATTAGGAAATGATGTTTCTAATTCTTGAGTCACAATTAATTGAGGAAAACAAGTGCAAGAAATGGATGGGAAAACAATATTTAATGGAGGGCGATGGTAATCTTATTGATTATTATTTATGAGATTGATGTCTCATAGCATTGATAACATGAGAAAGATATGCGACTTTTGGCAGTAGGGATTAGGATTTATATTCAAAACCAAGGCTTCTTGATAATTGAATCCAAATGTTCTTATATTTATTTAGAATGGGATTCTTCCATGGAAAGTAATATGATATCTTAAGTAGATGAGTCTGATTTGAGAAAGTGAATCTTTAAGATTGGCCGAATAGGGAGCTTATTTTTTCCAAGTAAAACTTCAGATTGTCATCGTATCGTAGGTAAAAACTTAAAATAATATGAAATATTTAAATCCTGCAAATCCTTTCTTGCTTATATATTAAACTCCCTCGATGATTCTGTCGTAGTTTAAGCAGCAAAATCTGGCAGGCTCAGCAACTTGATGTTGCCATTGTTAAATATAAGACATAGATTGACACAGGAAAAAGAAGAATAATTAAACAAACCAATATCCATGTCCATCTCATGCTTTTCTATTATACCATTTCCGCACCACGTTACGCCTCGCAGCCTCTAATTAATGATGTTAACAATTACACTTCTGATGCAGAAAAAGAACCAACGTGGGGCGATTATATTTCATGCCTTACACTAGTAGATCTTCGTTCCTTGATTTCTTGTTGGTGAGTCTTAGCCAACTTTCAGGGATTGTATTCACCGGATTCCGGCTAACAATCTGTATATAGATATATAAAACTCTTTCGCGTACTAGCTAGACACACTGTATGTAAGCTTCATTTGAGTATTGCTTCCAAGAAAGTACTTGTTTGCGTACCTATTTGATGCAGTTTAAGCTTCATTTGAGTATTGCTTCCAATAAAGTATTTGTTTGCGTACCTCTTTGACGCAGTTTCAAGTTGAAGATATTAATAAACCTTAATATAAGATACTTGGAAGTGGGTGGCCATGGATCAAAATAGAAATGTTGGCTTCAGAGAGTCGGAGTTTGTTGCTACAGAGGTGAAGGAACCGCCATGCAGTGAGGTAGAGTTCAAGTTGACTGGTAGTAATGGATGGATCATCAAAGCTGAGAAGTTGAAAAATATGCTCATTGGAGTCGTCAAACCAGAGAAGTTAAAGGTCTTGATGGGGGTGAGGTCTCCAAAGATAGCGAGGTTCAAGTTGGGATTGCTGGTCAGTACCATGGTGCTTGTTCTCTGGGCTTGCACAATACCGCTGACAGCACTAGACGAGACTCCGGGGAGGAGGTCACTCAGACATCGGACCTCTTTTCTTTTGTCACAGGAAACTGAGTTCTACGTACTTTTCCTTCTTTCTGTTCCATTTTTATACAAGTTCACATATATAAAGAAGAGTTATTAACTTATTATGATATTTGGTTCTTTTTGTTTTCAATATGTAGCATTGTAATCCGTCTCCAGGGGTGTATAAGAACAGAGGATACTTGATGATTTCATCCAACGGAGGATTGAACCAAATGCGATCTGGTGTAAGTAGTAAAAAAATGCTCATCTTTCTGTGATCATAAATATGTAATATGCAGCCTTGGAGCAATTACTAATTCAATCTAATCATCAGATTTCTGACATGGTCACTCTTGCAAGATTTTTAAATGTCACTCTTATTGTTCCTCAAATGGATAACACTTCATTTTGGAATGATCGCAGGTAAGTCTACGTTTCGTGTTCATAAAGTTTCTACTAGGATTAAACCTCTTGAAAAGAAGAAATCTGATTCATTAGGCGTCCCTTTTTCTTGGCAGTGAGTTCCAAGACATATTTGATGTGGACTATTTCATAAAATCTTTGAGCAATGAAGTTCGGATTATCAAAGAGCTGCCTCCCCAGCAGAAGAGAAGGCTTGAGACAATTCCATTATACTCCATGCCACCTGTTAGTTGGTCTAATTTGTCCTATTACAATAACAAGGTTGGCTCTCTGACGTCCAATGGAATCTGAGTCTTTAAATACAGTGTGATGGCCAATGTTTAAATGTGCATGCGTCCACAGGTTCTTCCTCTTTTTGAGAAGTATGAGATCATTCATTTCACCAAGACTGATGCTAGACTTGCAAATAATGGTCTGCCTGAAGAGGTTCAGAAACTGCGATGTCGAGTTAATTATGAAGCTCTGAAATTCACCCCAGCAATAGAGAAGTTGGGGAAGAAGATTGTTAGACTTTTGAGGGAAAAGGGGCCCTTCTTGGTCCTTCATCTCAGATATGAAAAGGACATGCTAGCATTTTCTGGCTGCAACGAAGGTTGTAATGACAAAGAAGTGGAAGAATTAAGAATAATGAGGTAAGCCATTATACCTGATTCATTATTTTGTCAACTTCTGTGTATGGTAACTTTTTTATTTTAGTGTAAATGTATAGATACGATTACCCTTGGTGGAAAGAAAAGGAGATAGATTCTGAGATGAAGAGAAAAGCTGGTTTGTGCCCTTTGACACCTGAGGAAACAGCCATTGCATTGAAGGCAATTGGGATTGACCCCAAAATCCAAGTTTACATTGCTGCTGGAGACATATATGGAGGTGAAAGAAGAATGTCTGTGCTTAAGGCAGCTTATCCAAATTTGGTTAGTCAAAAGAACCTCAAGATGATGATGTACATAGCATATTTTGTGCTGAATTGAGATTGTATGTGTTGACTCCTAACGTGGAACAGGTCAAGAAGGAAAGGTTGCTACCAACTTCAGATCTTGAGCCCTTCCAAAACTATTCCAACCAGATGGCAGCCTTGGATTACCTTGTGTCACTAGAAAGTGATATTTTTGTCCCAACCTACGGAGGAAACATGGCAAAAGTTGTTGAAGGTCATAGAAGGTAAGGTATTTGAATAATCTCACGTTAGGCATGCCCATACCCTGGACTTCTTTTTTATATTACACAACCTGTTTATTCGCTTCTGATACTTTTAAGTAGTTTATCTGATATTCAAAGTTCTCACAATTAAAAATTGTTAACCAGAATGGGGAATGTTTTTGTGCAGATACTTGGGCTACAAGTTGACAGTAAATTTAGATAGAAAGATTCTAGTCCATCTGATAGATAAATACAGAAACGGAACACTGGATTGGAACGACTTTTCTGAGTCAGTGAAGGCAGCTCATGCAAATCTCATGGGGAACCCAACTCAAAGATTGAAAATTCCATATAAACCTAAGGAAGAAGACTACTTCTACAGCAATCCTGAGGAATGTTTGTAACCGAATGATAAAAGCTTGAGTGTTAAAAAGTTGCCTCATGGTTTTCCATTCATAACTTCCATTGTAACACGTAGTCTGCAGCTGATGGTGCCCGTTTTCAGGAATACATTTGTGAACAACATTGCTCCGAAAGAAAGAGGGGCACATAAAATAACTAAATTAAAATCTCACGAAAGTGAAATCCAGCTAATACAATACAAGGGATTCTTTAATCACCATTATTGTCTAAAATTTTGATTAACTTTCTTGTGGAAGTATTAACCATTAGGTCACCTAAAAGCAGTTAGAGAATCAGTATTCTTGACACTTTTCTTAAGCATTATTCTTTCAAGAGCCACATAGTAGCCTTTTGGAAATGGACACTCATCTTTTTTGGTTAGAAAGTGATGCTTTTATTCCTGCCTGTGAAGGAAACATTGCTAAGACTGTTGAGGGTCATCTAAGCTAAATCATACGTCTTGGTTATTTTTCTTCATTCGTAAGACTATGAAAGGCAGTCATCTTTTACCAGCTCGCATAGTAGGAGTCTGTGACAACGAGTTCTTGTCTCATTAGTGCATACTGATTCCCAACATTTTAAGGTTTCTGTACCAAATTTTAGCAGACACTTGGCAGTCGTACAAACCAAAATACGACTTGATTAACAAGTCCATTTTATTGTCTGAAATTGGGGCATCTGTAATTCACGTCAGACACGCTTAACTTCCCTTTTTGCATTACGAGGAATGATCTCAACCATGACATGCATTAAACAATGAATTCGGTGCGAGAAGATGGTAATCACAAGGCTCCATTCTTGTATATACTATAGCATATCTATGATACAACCACAATCCCCAAGATTCCATATCCTCCTAGATATCTAATGATAAACTCCACAGAAAATCTATAAACCAATTAAACATTGCATCAAATGGATCATAACGGAATACAGGAAACTCAGGAACAGCATATACAATACACCAACGAGGATATGGATTTTGAAGGTGAGTAAAGAAAAGAAGAAATTAGACAAGAAAAAAGTGAATACTAGATAGAAGCCATCCTAATCTTGTGTCTTCAGCCGCTTCTGTGCTTGATCCAAGTCCTCTCCACTGCTCAAGTTCCTGAGATGTGCTGTTTGATTGCCTGGGGTTAGATTTTGAAGATCCTAGAGAGCAATAGAAGATTCAGAAGTTGTCATGGTGTTGTTGAACTTTACAAAAGTTTCTCCAGCAATATAAACATTTTGGTGAACATACCCTAGCAGTAGAAGTTTCAAAGCTCAGCCCTCTATTTGCCCGCTTTCCTAGATCAATCTGCACTGAGATTTTGGATTGCGACAAATCTACACCAGCGCTCTGAAGTGCTTGTGTCAGATTGTTCAATAACCTGGCTTATACAAAACATCAGAGTTGTTTTTAAATTATAGCTTAACTCCAAATTACAGGAAAAACTTGGAGAATATGAGGGATTAAACAAGGCAATAGCTTGATTTCTGGCTAGCTTAAAGAATTTAAAGAAACATATCGGCTTCCATATAGATTGACACTTCCAAACTAATCCTACACCGAATAGGAAAAACACACTATTCACCAAAACCAGTCAGCAGTAACCACAGCTCCTCGACACAATAAAACAAAAAGCACTGCTCAGAAAACTTCACCATTACAAAAGAATGCCCCAAACAACTTCTCTTCAAAACATTTAAGCATCATTTCTTCCAGAAACTGGAGATGTGCAATGACCCTTATTACAGAATGCATGTGACACGAGAGTAAAAAGCATGAAGCTAAGCCACACATTCATACAGTAGCAACCACACATATGAAGCTACAACAGAACCTTTGGGAAAACTTCCATAAGGAAAGGTTTGCTCACAACTAAGCAAGAAACATGGAGACAGAAGTTGTTGCATGGAAATTGAGAAGAAAACTAAACAGAAGCCAAGTGCTCCATCTCTATCGGCATAATGCTTTCAGAGTTTGCAAATCTCAAAAGAAAATCTCACATACCCTTCAGAGTATACACTGGAGATGCTTATTGTCCCACCTTCAATTGTCAGCACCTCCTGTTGGTTCAGTGGATCATTGTTCATGGGACACTCATCTGACTGTGCATCAGAGACTGGATGATGAAGTTGATGTGGAGCAATATCAACACTTTGAATAGAAGCAGGAACTTCAGTCTGAACAGGCATGGTAACAGGCATACCCTTGTTTGCAAACTCAGGTTGCCGTTCCATTTCTTTGCATGTGGCTTCCTTGCTAGGATCAGATTCTAATGGATTTTGCATGTTTGTAAGCATGTTCGGAGATAAAGGAATGTTACTCTCATCAAATCTTCCAGGAAATGCAGATGCCGATCCTGGACCAGAGCCAGTTTTCATGGCTTGTGGATGACCAACAAAACTTTGGACACGCCAATGACTGTTTCTCTGTTACAAGAAATATAAATAAGAGACTTTTAATAGACAAAGAACTATAACAGTGATAACTCAAATTAGAGGGAAGAAGAACCAAACCCATCGACATAGCTGCTCCAAATGACCAGAAACATTACTTACAAAACCCATCAACCACCCATATGCACTAAAAAGAAAATAAAACATACAATAATCACCAGATATATCTGAGAAGAGAAAGGACAAACAAAAAGTACTCCAATTACACTCAATAAGCCCAAACTTTTATCATTAACAATCTACTTTGATAACTCAAATCACAAAGTAGCAAGAGAAGTCGAGAACACCACTAGTTGTGGCATTATGTTTGCCTTCATTTCCTTTCAGAAACTTTAACGTTCATTATTCCAACTTACAGCAATTCACTTTGATAAGAGCTTAAGAACATAAATGCCGCAATTTACAGGTAAAAATCCTCGTCTACAGTACAAATTTTTTTCTAAATTTTACATTAATTATAGATGTTCATAAAAACTTCTATGACTATGAAGATTTGAGCAACTTGCAAGTGTACGTGGTCCATTCAGAAAGCCATACCACAGTTATTTACTAATTCAAGAATCACAACCAAATTAAAGTGGTGAACGTATCCGTCAGTCTCATCCTCTAGCAAAAAGGGCTTTTAAACATCTGCAAATTGCCATTAACCCATACAAAAGGAAAGAAATTCATAAACAAACCAATCAAACCAACTATAAGAACTATACCCAAGGCATCAACTTTGCAGGTTCAGAACCCCATCCGTGGTATGTACCCTCATGTTTTTGCACCTTTTCCTGTAGATATTGGACATATTCAATCACCTACAGACAAAAGCCAATACTCAGTCAACTAGTTTGAATCCAATTGAATATGCATTTTTGCAGCGGTTGAACAATGCATTAATGTTTTACCTCTAACAAAAATGATGCTGTGTCTCTCTTTTGATCACCATGAGGTATAAGTTCTCTCAATATCTGGAATCTGAGAAAACAGATGACATACCATCAGACTAGATCAGTTTTGTTAATCGTAAAACAAATACTGTATTCTAAACATTTCTTTACGCCAATTATTGACTTCCGTGAAAGGAAAAACCTAATGCTTATAAATTTGGACTGTTTATATGGTGAAGGCCCTTGATATTCTTAACCTATAAGAATGAATGAAAATCTACAAGAGCCCTTCAGTTTGATCATTATCGATCATACCCGCAAACACAGACAGAGTCTCACATCCATATTGACAGTTGATAGACCAATCTTAAATTGGATTATCTCATCAACATATTCACCACACTGACATGTAAAGAATTACCATATTTGACACATGAAATATCACAATGCGAGTAAAAGAGAGTTCAAAATTGAAAATCTATGTAGAGTCCTTAACGTGTACGATTTTGGTATGTCCAATAAGTATCATGTTGAAAGTTGTTTCCCTTTTGCTGACAAGTTACATTTAACATGTAGACTGCGATGATACACTCAATTAGCAGATGATTTTCGCAAACAAAGATACAACAAAATATTAAAAGTTAACAAACTGACAAGCAGCTTTTCTACTATTTCCCCCCATTTGATTGAAGCATATGCATAACAAAATTTGAACAACTCTAGACAAACAAAACTAAAAGGAAGAAATCAAAGTATTTTGAGAGAAAATCAAAACATAGCATTTGCGTGTGCAAAAACAACCAAGTACCGTCGGTATAATTTCACAATTATTAAATCAAACAAAGTAACAAACCTTTCATTGATCTTGCTCCTCCTTCGCTGCTCAGTGACTGAATGCTTCGATCTTATGGCATTAGCTTTATCACTATTCTTCACATCTGCTACCACACCCAAATTCCACATCAGAGAACGCTCAAGACACTTGAAACTGAAAACCCATTTGAGAACACACCATGCTAAAGCCCCACAAACATCAAAACTACAAACTTTACAATTGGGAAACAGATAAAAGATTTTTTTTTAAAAAAACAGAACTTGCGATATATGTCGACCCTTAATTTATGGTGAACCACAAGAAACAGCAATTAAACTAGAGGTGGATCTAATACTTCACAACAACAAAAAAGAAAACCTTTATTGTTGTTAATGTTAGTGTTGTTGTTGGCCGATGTTGTTGTGATATTTGAAGATGGTCCGTCCTTTCTTGAAGCAAAATCCTCGTCCTCGTACTCATCATCTTCCTGATCCTGATTTGCTTTTCCTCTCATTATCAGATGTCTAGTTATTCCAGAACCATGCCCCCAGAATTCAGATTTAGACAAGAAAACACTTTTCGACTTGTCTACATCGACAATTGAAGAATGAAGAGAAAGTTCATAAAGAAATTGAGAGGATAATAAAATAAAAATAAAAAATTTGGGCGAACGAATTGAGCAGAAGAAGTTGGGAGTCCTGAAGTTGTTAATTGTTATTCCCAGGAGGAAATGACACCGAACTGAAGTAGAAAATTTGGATAGCATGCGGCTTAGCTCATGTTGTGTTCTGTGAGCTCAACTCTGAATCTATCTAATATATATATTTTCTTAGAAGCAATCTTTATGTACTAAATATTGAAGGTTGAAGCACCTCTGTCCAAAATTTACAATTTATTTTATTTTATTTTTGTTTGGTACATGACATGTTATGTTAGTATTATTTGATTTCAAATCAAATCTGTACATACTTAATGTACCTAAATATTTTTTAAAATATGAAATGTGGTATTATTAGAAGAGTAAATCAAGCATGAAAAGGTTTGGCTTGGCAGGAGGGAGGGAGGGAAGGGGAATTCCCGTGAGGGGAGAGGCTAGTGATGGCGTGGTGGGGAGCAGCTCGGGAGTGTGCCAAGTGACACGCCTCACGTTGTTCACGTGCCCTATTTTATCTTCCTGCTGGGCTCATCAAACACTTGGGCCTACCCACTTCTATGTTCTATCTTTTTGTCTAGCATCCGATGTTAACGTCAAATTCTAATTTAGTGCCAGAGCTGAGCAGTTATTTCGTACAGAATAATACTAATAAAATTGAGAATAAATATGGTAAATAATAGAAGTAGATATTCTCGTAATAATTATGATGGTAGAAGTATAAAGGGATAGTTATTTCGTACATAATAATGGTAATAGAAATGAGAATAAATATAGTAAGTAATAGAAATAGATATTTTTGTTATAATTATGATAGTTAGTTAAGAGAAAAAATAATTATTATTAATATTGATTGGTTTGTAAAAAATATTAAGAAATAAAAACTTATTATATTTTAATTAATTATATTTTGATTAATTAAAATATTGTAATTAATCTTAATTAATTATATTGTAACTAATTAATTAATTATATTTTAATTAATTTAATTTAATTATATTTTTAATTAATTAATTATTTATTTATTTATATTAAATTAATTATATTGTAATTAATCAATTACAATATATTGATTAATAAAAATATTGTCATTAATTTTAATTAATTATATTGTAACTAATAAATTAATTATATTATAGTTAACTATATTTTAGTTAATTAATTAATTATATTGTAATTAAATTATAATATTTTAATTAATTAATTAATTACAGTATTTTAATTAATTAATTAATTAATTAATTAATTATATTTTAATTGATTATATTGTAGTTAATTAATTATTCATAATATTTTAATTGATTATATTGTCGTTAATTAATTAATTAAATTAAAT
>JANZLX010000003.1:18394015-18405356 GCA_025531955.1 Erythroxylum orinocense | reverse complement strand
ATTATTATTATTTGTTAACTTTTTAACTAATACAAATCATTTGTAATAAAATTATCAATGAATTACATATTTCTAATCATAATAAGGACCAGGGGCATTTTCATCATTGGCACAATTTTTTCATTTTGTCCACTACAACCAAACACATTTTTGTCATCGAGACGGAGACAGTTTTTTCTGTTCTGTCCACCACAACCAAACACCTCACTGTTTCTAATTTTTATTCCGTTCCGTTTCCAAATTTTTATTCCGTTCCATCTCCAGATGTCGGAGTCAACAACCATACGCAGCGTAATCCAACAATTACTTGTAAATGAGGAATGTAGTTAGTCAATATTGGAGTCCAGGCTTAAGTCATCTTCCATTTTCTTTCATTCTCCAGATAGCTTTCCCTATTTCATTCCCCATTTTCCAGATCCACCATGTATCTCCAACATTGATGATATGCTTACTTTTAAATGAGGAAATTAGTTAGTCAATGCTGGAATCTAAGTTTACTCATCTTCCATTCTTCAAATAGCATTCCCCATTCTCCAAATTAAGAGGATGATTGGATATAGTGCTTGAGGACATGTGAGTTTTAGGCTTTTAGTTATTCTTTTTCTTGGTAGAAGATGCCACTAGAATTAAGTTGAGTTTAGTGAGAAGATGAAGTTGAATTTGTGGTTGGAAACTGGTTTGGCAACTTGGGAATTTTGTCAGTTGATGGGAGAATAACAATTCATCAGAGAGAACAAAGTGGAAGATAGCCGCATTAAGGTTAGGTCAAGCGGATTTTGGATTGCCCAAAACCTCATCGAGTTTAAGTACAAGCCATATGAGCTTCACTTGGACTTACCTCAAATTGACCTCAGGCCACCCTCTAGAAGGTTCGGGTCAATGATGATCCCAACTTGAGTTGACCCATTTTCGTACCTAATTTTTTTTGAAGCTATTTTTGTACCTAATTAGTTTATAATAAAATTATACATATTTTTCGTAATTATTTATTTTAATAAACTGTAATGAATTTGTTGTTAAAATTTATTAATAAATATTATCTAAGAGAATAAAATAAAATAGCTAATTAATTTATAAAAAAATTTATATCTAACTTTTATTTAATATTTAATTATTTTTAATAATTACACCTTTGTAATTATATAATATTTATTTTTTATTTTATAATAACATAAATTAAACTAAAATAAAAAATGGAGGTGAAACCCAACAACTATAATTAATTATCTATATCTGAGTATAAGGTAGCTACCATTACGATAGACCTGAGTATATTATATTATTTACTTAATATATTATATCTGAGTAAATAATATAATTAATTATCTATATCTATAATCATACTTTGTATATTGAGAAATATCATTGTCTTTCTTTATTTACTTCCTTATATTTAGGCTAGTTGTCCATTCTTCTTGATTCTAATCTTTTATATAGTGTAACACGTGAATAGATCTTATTACGTGTCCCGGATCATTCATGAAAGGGTTAAAAATGAAGGAAATGTAGAATGCCTTATCTCGGTTCTAACTGATTTTTTGAAGCAGTTTTCGAGGCCAAAATGAGCTCTAATCTCTTGGGACCTTGACGGGAAACATTTACGAACACTCGGTTAATGCTTTTTTACAGCTTTTTCAAGATGTAAGCACTCTTAACGTGTCAGATGATTTTTATGCTTAAGAATTATATGAGCAACTGCAGGAGACCTTGACCTTTATGTATAGCTCCCATATTGAGCTTCCCCATCACAAGCTCGATATGGGTTTGGTCTACACTAATCGGGATTTATTTTCTTCCGAAACTTTGACCAATTAATTTAGATCATTTATTGAGCCATTTTATTACTTTTTCTGGATCAAATTATATAACTTAATTAATAAGTTATTGAAAATTCCAAATACAATTAATAGTTGTCCAAATTTACGAGGAAGGACAAAGTTGTCCGACATGTACCATATGAGATGAATATTCATAAAAACATATTCTTCTTCCTCAAAGTTACATGATATCATAACAAAGAATTTTGCAGGAGGAATCGAATAAATATCATTATGGAAAGAATTTTGAGCAATTGCGATAAGCTACAAATGTTGAAATAACTACTCTATCAAAAAACAAACACCTAAATTTTGATTCCAAATCCATCAAGTCTTTTTAGTGAAACTCAACCTAATCTGGTTGTTTTATCTGCACAGGCCTACTTTTCAATCTTTTCTAATTGTTGTCCTCGTAGTTTTGCATCGCTCCTCAATGTAGTATGCCATCCTTATTGCTATGCTTCACATCACATCGACATAGCCACACCCACACTTTTGTATCATATTTCTATCCCTTTTCTTGTTATTTTAATGTCTTTTAGTGTTAATGCTTGTCCTTATTTATGTTATTTTGTCCTAGATCCCTCTTTTACTTTTTTGAATCACATTAGGAGCAATGTGATATTTAAGTGTGGGGGGGTATTAGTTAAAAAAATGTTTATTAATTGTGTGCTGTGTATTTGTTTCCCCATTTAATAGTTAGAGATGCATGGTCATGAAGTAAACTCGATTGGAATTAAAAATGCATAATATGATTGAATGACTATGCTTGCATGCTTAGACTAGTTGACTTGGATTTCGGTTAAAAGGACTTTAGTTTGTTGTGATAGATGAATGAAACTTTTCATTTGGTAAGAATTTAAGCCTTTTTGAACTATTAAACACCAAATTCAAGTATTCTTTGTTGAGAATGTTCTTTTATGATCGAGAAACTCTAGAACTTGCTTGCAAATACTAGAGATCACATAATCTTATACAAATGTTGAAATGATGAAGGTAATTAGGATTTACCCCTTGTGTTTAAAAAGCCTTCATAATGTTACCTTTAGTGAACCCTTTTTGAGCTGAACATAAAACCTTTTCTTTCTTTAAACCCAAAATATGAGCCTTGACTTTAATTATTTATCCTTTTCATTGCACCTACCATAAGACAAGTTGAACATTTGAATGTATATGAATTGGTTTAGGGAATAATTGTTTGATCAAGTGTGGGGGAATCATAACATATAGTTGGCTTTTGAGTTAGGAATGTGTAGGGTTGTAATAATTTGTATCTCTCCTCTACATTTTTCTCTGCTAAACTTAATCTTGTTTTAAATAAATAAATGAAAAATATAGTTAAAAAGAGAGAAAAAAGAAAACAAAGATGACCAGAAAATGAAAAGAAGAGGAGAGAAGTAAAAATACGAAGTGTTAATTTTGTTAAATGAGAGGAAAGTATTGAGTGTTTTATGGTTTATTGTTTTGTATTATTTTAAATGCTCACTTTGTGTTGTGGTTTTAAACTGCAATTTTCCTTTTTCCTACTCTTAGCCCAGCCCCATTACAATCCTAATAAAACCTTTCATATTGATGTTTGTATTTGATATAAGCGGTGTAGATTGGGTTGGTAAGTAAGCTTATGGTAGATGCCTCACATGAAATGAATGATGAGTGAATACATATCCTACCTTTGAATGCTTGAGAAGATGGATAATAGAGTGAGTCTCTATCTTGTTGATGGTTCTTTGAATTGAATTACTTGTTGATTTTGGCTAAATATACTAAAAATAGTTTGTTCATGGATTATTATGAGTTTCAAGTTCTTAGGTTGTGTTTATTAAAATGATCGTTGATGTTTTTGAATATTATTTGGGGAAATTGTTGTTTTCATTGTTTGTTCTTGTACAGTCTATATAACGTCGAACTCTTTGAGTCCCTTTGTATTGTTCTGCATTTGGAGACACTATTGTATACTAAAATATACATTGTTCTATATGAGTTCAAAGATGCAATTAAATCCTTTTGGGTATATATGTCAGTGATTTATAATGTTATATGCCCTTACATGAACTTAGAGTTCTTTGGTATGTGAGATCTTGGAGATTTATGACATATAAGCTTCTAAGTGTGTAAAACCGAGTCCATTGGATGGATATGACCATGGTGGCTAAGTTAAATGTGTTCTAATGCCTTAGAGGTTATTAGACATGATTTATAGACTTATTGGACACTTAGAAAGCTTAATTGAAAAAGTTGATGTACATAAGGGCTTATTTGCCAATTGTTAAAAGTTAAAGGACTTAATTGTAATTTTTCAATTCTTGGAGGATCAATATGTAATTTTATAAATTTAAAGGGCTTAATTATTATTTTCAAAAGTTTGGGGACCAAAGTAAAAATAAAATTTTTGATCATTCCCAAATTTGGGCTTAATTGCAAATTTAGGAAAAGTTTGGAGGGTATAATGGTAATTTCACGTAAGCTAAGAGCAAAAAGGAAATTTCACCATATTTGGTCAAAGAAGAGTCAATATTCTAGACCTTCTTCCTTGTATGGCCGTGCACCCCACTATTAAAGACTATAAACATTTTGTTTTAATTGAAAGAAAGGAGAAGAGAGGAGGAGAGGAACCCATTCGACCATTACTAAAATTCTACCATTCTTTTTGATTCTCCAACCCAAATCAAGGTGTTCTAAGCTAATTTGGGATCAAGTAACTCAAATCTATCATTAGATTTGAGAAATTCTCAAAGGAATTTAAGATACCACAAAAGGAAAGTTTAGGTAAATTTTGTCTCATCACTCTTTACATTATGATTTTGAGTTTAGTGTTCAGATATGTTGTTCTCCACGCTTGAATATGCATGAAACATAGTTTAGATGAATGAAATGAGTCATAGAGAATTCCCCTTAAGCCAAAACCGAAATGTTCTCTTTTTGGTGAAAATTTGTGAATTTTTGAATATCTTTTGAAATTGATGGTTTAAATGAATTCTATGGTGGTAATTGTATATGTATAATGTGAATTGATGATGAAAAATGAAAAAAGATGTATATTGGATAAGGCTTGGTCTAAATAATGGGAGAAGAAATGGGCTAATGTAATGAGTTTTATAATTATGATGAATATGACTTAAATGAAGGGAGTTGGATTGAATGAAATGGCGAAATGTGTTGTTGTTTAGAATTGTTTGTTATATAACAAGACAGGGGCATGAATTACTATGATAAAGTCTTGAAAATATGACTTGAAATTCATGCACTTTAGGTGTTTGATAAAATGCCTAAGTGAACTTGGCTTAGGATTTAAGGATTTGTAATGATATGTATTGAAAAGCAACTTTCATGTTTACTTAGAGTAAAGTTGAATTTTGCTTAGATTGATGAGTAATGGCCTAATGTTCTTGGATAAAAAAATGTGCTTAATTATGTTTTGAAATGAGTAAGTATTGGATTAAAGGCATTAAATGCCTTGGAAAATGCAAAAGAAAAGCTAATGTGAATAGTAAGGGAAGTAACCATGTGAGAAGCTTAATGGCCTAATCCTATAGTTTAAAGATAGTGATATTGTGTTTTATACACGTATGTGATGGTGTATAAATATGAGATACATGTTTGAGTAGTAAATACATTGTATATTTTTATGTATAAAGGCTTGGGAGTTGTGAATCAAGGAGCTAGTACTGAGGATTATTGAAGTCAAGGGAGTGTACACCTTCTTTTGAGGTGAGTTGGGGAAACCATATCTTTCAAATGAGATTAGAACACCCTAAGACATGTATAATGACTTTTATGTGAATTTTGAACCTAGGTAATGCATAATAGAATATAATCTCAAATGGATGCTAATATGCTTATGTATTTAAGAAAACATTGTTTTGAATAACATTTTGCACTTGGAGTGCAAAAGATGACTTTTATTGCATGAAATAATGTTTTGGAATTTACATATACATAATCGAGTCATGTATGTTGCGTGTTTATGTTCTCTTTTGGCTTAGAGCCATGACAAGGTTCCATTTTATCGGTTGGATCGATAAATAAAGGCATGGTGTCTTACTTGAAATTTTTTTGTGCTTAATATTTCTATATGATTTTTGTGATTGATGAGGTAACGATTGGCCAATCATGTGCTAAGCACAACAGATTAAGCGACCTTGTACCCTTAACGCTGGTACATAAAAGTCGAGTCCACATATCGACACCTTTCTACGGGACTTGTGAGTGATTCCACACCTAAAGGTCTGGTCACCGACGAGGTCATCACCTAGGGTTATGACGCTCTTGTCTACTGTAGTCCCAACTCACCACCGATGAAAGTCAAGCCAATACCGAGAATCGGTAGGTGTGCACACTAGTTTGGCCAACTAGTGGTGACACATATGATTGTTTTGGCCTATTCTAAGATTTGTTTTATGACAAGATTTATTTTATACATGTGATGCTTTTCTGCTTTTATGTACTGAAACTGGAACCTAATATTTAAAAAATTATTAAAAATTAATCATAATTACTGTGTTTATTTAAAATAATATAATACCTTATAGAGGTATAGGAAATTGATTAATTGGATTTTTCATTGTTTTTAAAAGAACTCGAAAGTCATTTGCAGTACCTTTCCATCCATCCATTACATATGTGAAACACATTTCAAATGAGCAACAACACATAATACTTTGGGTTGGATCAGTCCTTTTACCCCTATATGGTATTTGTTCATCAATTGGAACATAAGCATCAATATGTGTACCATCTATTACTTTTATACATTCTTAAAAAATAAAACAACATTATTAATATAAGTATTTAATCATATGGACATAATGAAAATAGTAATTAAATATATGAATGTACCTAAAAATATAGAAAGAATTTTGAATTATGTCGAATCTCGAGAGGTATAATAGTAAAGAATGGTGAGTAATGACTCTTTTTACAAGACGATTAACTGTATATGAGACTTTGTGAAAGTACGTTGAAATTGACTAGGTCGAATGTTGAAAGAGTTATACAGAGAGTCTAGTTATCTCATTATGCCTTAGAGTTATTAAGAAAATTGCTACTTGGTCCTCCACAAGGAAATGACTTATTAGTTTTAATCCTTATAAACACTTCAACTCATCATATAAACTTAAAAATATTATCTTATTCATTCTTAAGTTCTTATAAATTCTTGTAGGATTTCCATTCAAAAGTTATAATATCCAATCTTGACTAATAGAGTAGAAGTTCTACATGGTTGCTTTTGTAAATGAAAATATTTGTTATTTTCCCTAACTATAGAAATAGTAACTATCTTCATCAGTTCACCATCAAAATTTGATTTAAAATTTGATAAGGAATTTATATATTTATAATACCAACATTAAATAATTAATAAAAACATTCAGTCAAAAGGTTTAATCAAATATAGACTAAAATATTCATACAAAACATAGACTTAAAATATTTATACGTAACATAAACTTTAAATATTCATAAAAAACATAGATTTAAAAATATTTAGTCAAATATTCATACAAAACATAGACATAAAATTTTCAAACCATGGAATAATTTTTAATATATAATTTTCAAATTAATAAGAATCCGATAAGCAATAACATGAAACTATAACTAAAGTAACATAATTAAATCTAGCTTCTTTGCATTTTCCATCTTCATAAAAATATCCCTATAAAGTGGAGAATCGTGTAAAGTTTTCACAACTTTTTCATATTGCACACCCTCAACACCCAATTCATTTAACGAATTAAAACATTCCATCATTATATTAGTCTCTTGATTAATTGATGAAGCTCTAGATCCATTTAGTGGATGATGTCTTAATCTTTTTTTCTCAAGTAAATTATTCTTTCTTTTTGATTGCTCACCAATTATAACCAAGGCCTCTTCTAAAATGTCAGAATGTGTCTTCTTTGCCTTCTTATTCTTAGGAGATTTCTTTCTCTTAGACGTAGATCTAGTAACTTAATCTACTTTTTCATTATATGTGCAACCTTCGTCAACATCAATTCTATGTTCCTCTTCTATACTATTCAAAGGATATTAATTGATGAATATGCATAAAAATCAATTACAGTAGTATCTCCAAAATATGATATAAGCTTGAAAACTTGTTGCATCTTATTTTCTTGAATCTATGAGCCATTTTATACACCTACAATGATGAAAATGAAATATGAGACCAAATATTATATAATATGATATATTAATAAAACAAAGAGATATTTTAACTTATTTCCCCGATATTCATTTATATCATTAACTTCACCAATAAAGGAGTTGTAATCGATTAATGTTTCTTTGAGTAAGTTCTTGAAATTCTTTAATCTAGACTTTAATCCATTATACTTATTCTTCAACTGAACATCAGTATACTCCTTATCAAATTTTGTTTGAAGATCTGCTTTAATATTCGTTCGACCAAATTTGGAAAAGGTAGTAGTTGCTTAATTTAGTGATGACATTTGGATCCAGGATTGGCCCGAGGTCAACGGGCCAAGCTTAAGCTTGGTTTGTCCTAGCCCAACTTGGTGTGAAGGCCCGACACATATAAACAAAACGATATTGTTTTGCAAAAAACAACTATCATTTTTATATTTTTATTTAAAAAACAACTCAGATAGGGCCAAGTTGGGCTCGAACTCAGGTCGGGTTGCCTCATGCCTGATTAGACTCTAGCTTGGGCTAGTTACTTTGGGCCTGATTGAGCTTCAATCCGGGGCCAAGCTGCCCAAGCCCATTGCCATCCCTAGTTCATTTTCCCTTCTTTACTTCTTCAACCATCAATAAGATTAAATGCATCTCTAATGTATCATTCCATACCCTATCCTTTTCATTTATTTCCAAATAATCATCGAAATCATTCATATTATTCAAAGCTTCAATCACTAAATGTAATGACATATAAGTGACATCAATCACAACAACTTCAATAAATAATTAAATCCTAAACATGGCTCAACATTAATCACTAGACAACTATAGAAAAAAGTAAAAAATTATCAAAAATTTTTTATAATAAAATTTCTAACTTAGGTATTTACTACGAAGGATAATATAATGTCTTTGCATTACAAAAGTAATTATGTTCTTGAAGGATTCATATGCTAGAAGAGTTCTGCACAAAAAAAAAAACAAAGAGATCTACACTTAGCTATAAAAAATATCCATGAAATAGGGTTACTAATTCCAAGCATACAATATGCAAAACTTTTACAGTTCTAACTCAATAACTACATCAACTATTTGTTACTAGAAATGAGTCCGTTGTTTTTGTTGGGACCCGTTTCCGGAGCCCAACTGTCGATTCGAAAACGATTCATCACCTTGACGATCCCGACTAAACGATCATAACTTAACTAATATCGCCTCATTTTTTTTCTTTTTCATTTACACATCATTCAAAGTCTTTTCAGTTTCAAATTTGAATTCATCACTTCTTCAATCCATTTTATTCTTCAAATTCCATTATACCACATTCATAGTCGAAACCATTTTGTCATTTACCATAATCATATCTTCTTCCAATACAATTCATTCCATCAATCATATCTCAAGTCATAAACATAATTCACATTCATATAACTACTAACCATAATTTACTTACATAATCCGATTTCATAATCATATACAAACTTTAATGGCACTTACAAGCCACAATACAACATCATTATAAGAATCTGAATCCAAATACAAAGACACAAAAGTCTTTCACTTTCGTTCACCTGATCTTCTCCTCATCACCTGTGGATGGGAATGAAGGGGGGGTGAGCTTACGCTCAATGGGTAACAAGTTTATAACCGATAATAAGCAAAAACCGTTGAAAAGTTCGAAATTGAAACTCATGCCACTTATTTTCAAATTTCATAAACAAAACTATTGCAAAGTTCATTTGTCGTATAAAAATATTGAAATCACGATCATTTCATAAAATGCTTCGTTTTCAGTCAAATTCTCAGTTCAAGCTTAAAATCCAAAATTCAATACATCACAAAGCACATTCACACAAAACATTCACTTTATGCACATACTTGACAATTACAAATGTAAATGCACACATAGATGGCTCGAGAGTTCCATAACACGCCAAATAAACCGAAGTTTATTGGAAACACACACACGAGTCCATTTGCGGATCTCGGGGGCCACTAGCGGGCAGCCGAGAGAAGGCTATATCCATAGGGGTCAACGTGCACGTGACTTTACGAAGGTGGTTCTCTCTCGCCCAAACAAGACACATATTCATTTTCACATGTTCACAATGCCATGAATTCTTTAAAGCATATCATAATCACAATCATGTGATCCTATGATCTTATGACAAGTCATTCTCAGCATATTCATAAATTGCAATGCATTGTCAAAAATCACAATGATTCACAATAATTCACGATAATTCAAAAATCACAATAATTCACGCTAACAATTTCTTTACATCATTTAAAAGCAATAATTGAAGTAATTGAAAACATTTCATCATTTGATTCCAAAAATTCATTTTCATTTCTTGATTTCGAAACAAAAGACAAGCTTAGTGGCAACTTAGTGGCTCATTATTCAATAATAAACAAGGTACCCACCTCGATTCCATGCTAGGAACTTGTCCAATGCTCCAATTTTTCCATTGCTTCCTTCTTTCTTCCAACTTAAATTTTCCTAAACCATAAATACCCAAATTCAACATCATAATTAGTATAATCTTCAAAACTAACTATAGGGAACCCAAATCCAACATATTTCCAAGCTATCTAAGTCAACACTTTCCAAAAACCCCAATTTCCAAAATTGGGTATAAACCCTAACTCACACAATCCCAAATCGACCACCATAATGGGCATAATCTCTAAAATCGAACTTAGAAATTAGAAACCCGTAACATTTCTAAGGTTTCTTAACCAAGAACTCATCAAAAAGCACAAATCAAAATTTCGGGTCTTACCTCATTTTCTACCATCTTCAGATTTTCTTAGCTCATAATGAAGCTCTTGAGTTCCTCCACGTTTTTCTCTCTTGGATCGACACTAAAATCCCTCTTAAACTCATAAAAATCGAAACCCTAAGTTACCTTTCTCTTCTTTCTTTCTATTCTCCACCGACGGCTTCTCTCTTCTCTTTTCTCACTTCTCTTTCTTTCTTTTCTTTTCTCATTCTGCTAAGTCACGACTCTGCTCCCTTTTTATAAGCCAAACACATGCCATGTCATTAAATGAATCAGAAATGACCAGTTTGCCCCTTCATATAAACCATAGAACTTAAAACCTTAAGTGATCTTCCAAAAATGCCCTTAACAACTGATATATTTACTCCGAATTTCGATCAGGTAAGTGAGTCCATTTCACAAAAATTCCTCCACAAAGATGTTCCTCTTGATCATACGAATCCAACGCAACAAACTGCGCTCAATTCGGATCTAAAACGAAGAAGTTATGGCCGAATTACTAACGGACCTGCACAAAATCCGAGACTGAACGTTTTACCACATAAATTCCAGAAATTGACAATCTTCGGGACTAAATTGAAATTCGAGTCCTTCATA
>JANZLX010000003.1:18331175-18376542 GCA_025531955.1 Erythroxylum orinocense | reverse complement strand
TAGATGCATTGCTGCAGAACCAAAGCATGGTGAAAAATGGCAGGTAATATCAAAGGCTGTGGAGAATTCTCACCAGGCAACTGAAGCCATCTTGAAGAAAGTGGTAGTTGCACTTGGGAAGGAGGAGAACGCAGCAGAAAATAAAAAACACTAGTACTCTTGTCTGAAGTTGTCGGCAGTGATGATAACTGTTTTAGAATGTTGCTGTCTAAACAGCTATCTTTTCATCTTTGAATTTATTTATATAATCATCATTTTACACCTCATGCTACCGTATTATCTGTTACTTCTGGACTGAATGATGTGCATTTTAGTGCCACAATGAATGACCATAGTCCAATTGCGAGAATGACTTTCTGGAGTCCAGAGGACCTCGGGTGGTGGGTTGTCTGCCAAGTTGGTAAATTGTCTTCAGCATCTTCAATTATTTTTCAATTATTTTCTGCAGATAATGCCAATTGTCTAAACACTGTTCAAGAGGCTCACATGGGTTATATCTTCTGAGATCATAGGAGTCTGATTTAGGGAATTCAGTAGTTATGTCAATGGTTTTAGTTACGCTTGATGCTATTGTCCATAGTTCATAGTTTCATCCTTTAGTTGCGTTGTATATAAATTTAGAATCATTTGCATGCGTAATTCTACAGATGCAAAACTGGCGAAGAAATTTTTGTCAGACTTGAATTCGCTGGAGTTGCCTCAGGTTGCGTTGCCTCTTTCAACAGTATTACTGTTGGATCCTATCTGCTATTGTGGGATAATTAATACTCATCATCCTGCTGCTTCTCCATTGCTTCAGCTTCAGGATACTTTTCTACTGAAATTCGATCACTTGGCAGTTTATACATCCTCCTTAAAGGCCGTTGAGGGTATAATTTTAAATTGACCGGAGAAAATATTGCCATCTCTGCGTTGCCTACTTCCAGGATCACCCTTCTTGTATCCATATTCTTCGCATATCATAGCAGTGACATTGCCTTACTCAACAGAATGACGTGCCACAGCCATACGTTTGGAAGGAAATCCTGGAGAAGTAGAGGACGGTTAATTCCCTTTAGAAAGACCAAGTTTTTTCCCAGAGTTTTTGTAGCTTTGAAAGGCAACGCAGTAACTCACCTCATGGTTCTTTCCATTCTTTCTTTTTCGGATGAACTGATCTCCTTTCTCAATCTTTTATTCTCATGTAATAAAATAATAATCACAACGTTCATCTCACGTATACATCAAAGAATTTTTGATAATTTTTTCTTTTTTGATCAAAGCGTTTCAGCTCCAACCTTTGAATAAGGCAATTATCTTTGAAGCTTCCTTAAACAAAGTCCAGCAGAGCTTCAATTGGTTTCCTACCTTAAGGTGTATACCAAAGGTTATACGAACCTCTTTTGCTTTAAAACTTATATGGACCACCAAATTATTTCATTCTCTATTTTCGAAATTGCATTCTATATAGCGTTTAATGTTTTGTTCTTAGTTCTTTTTACTTCATTCTTGATTTTAATCCAAATTTTTATCAAGTTTATTATGATTAATATCATTATTACCAATATTATTATGACAATTTTCATCGTTTATAAAAATAAATATGCATTAAATATCATTAATATTTTAATATATTAAAATATAGATAATTCATTTTTAATGTAGAAAACAAAATGTGAATTACCTTATTAATTTATTGTCATTTATTTTTCTTTAAATCTCAAAACAATTTTTATTGATTATAAAAAGATTTATATATTATTTTCCACGTGTAAATAATCATGTAATGCTAAGTCTCTAATTCATTTAAATGATCAAGATAAAGTTATAATAAAATTAAAATCAGTATTACGCATGGAACAATCTTATTTTTATTGTTTATGAAAGATATAGAAAAAGATAAAGCAATCTCCTCAGCCAATAAAAATGAGAGAGAATCTCCTCTTAAAATGATAATGGATTTCAATAAGAGATAAGGACCCTGTTTGACAATCAGCAGGTTATATCAGTTGATTTGACCAATGGATAACATTAGCCGTTTATTAGAGATATTTGATAAAATCAATTGTTTAGTATTAGCTTTTTATGTGTGAAATGACTTAAGAGGACATGACTTTAAAAAATATAAGGATATGAATATTATATATTAGTATTTCGTAGAATATTCTCATAAGAATTTATATTTCATAGAAATTAAGTTTACAACTCTAATAAAAAACATAGAACATATAATAATAATAATAATAATAATAATAATAATAATAATAATAATAATAATAATAATAATCTTCTTTGAGAGAGAGATCAAAGATTAGAGAATGAATTTCAATTTCTAATCTATTAAGAAGTTCAGAGAAAAGTGAGTAAAGTGAGGGTAGGAAGATCTAAGCACTATGATGCAATTGATTGATTGTAGAGAGTAAAGTGAGGGCATAACTGTCATTTAGCCATAACTTTTATAAGCTAAACTTTAAAACGCTCCTATAGATGAGCTTTTTAATTTTCAGTTGATTGGGTTAACACTATGATGCAATTGATTATAGAGAGTAAAGTGAGGGCATAGCTGTCAGTTAAGCTAAACATTAAAACGCTACTATAGAGGAGTAATTGTCAGCTGGTAAAAAAATTTGTTAGCTTATTGATATATTCAAACAACTAATACCCTCCAATCAACTAAAATATGGTTGAAAAGTCATCTACCAAATGGGACCAAGATGTAGATTTTAAATTTCGGATTTAAAATTCACTTGTAAATTATTAGTATAAATAAGCCCTTTTTGTATGTAAATAGGCATGCTTTCCATAACTTACCTATCTCCCTTGTAACCTTCTCTCTTCTACTATGCAATAAAAGACTTTTTGCAGACACAGTTTATATTCTTCAATTTAAAGTAACTCTACCTTTCTTCCTATATCCTATAGTATACCCCTTAATATAGGAAACAAAGTAAAGTTGTATAACTTTGCTGAAGGAGTGTCAAGGGTAGTTATCTCTCAAGATTGGGGTTCAAATGCTTATTTCAAGAATTAACAAATGCTTGGTGAAGTTTCGGTCAAAACATAAAGGAATTAGGTATGCAAGTGCAGTGGACCCTTTAAATTGAAAATATAATTTTGTTCTACTATTCTATTTATTTTTCATGACTTCATATTTCTTAGATAAATTTTATATGGATTATCTAGACTTGATCTAGATTCGATATATTCTATTAATAAGTTAATTACTGCATTGTTTGAAGAAGTTATTGATATTATAACATATTTGTTTAGGATCACTTTAACTTTGGATATCATGAAAAGTTTAGATGTTATAAACATTTTTATCTTATCTCAAGATTAGATTAAGCATGTATTTTATTTATGAAGTTGTTTTAACTGAACTAAAATTTAGTAATATATGGATCAAATTTTGTGATATGTGTTGGAATGAGACCAAATGGTATCAGAGCCATAATGATTTGGTTTCCTATTTATGAAGATATTCATCATTAAATTAAAGATATGAGAAGACGAATAGATTGGAGTAATACGTGTATACTAGAATTTAAAAAGATACATTCTCATGTTAGACTTGCTAATGGTCTTACCTTAAATATTTTTCTAGATTTTAATCAAAATATTTTAATTTATGAGAATGAAAATTGGCATGTCTCTAAAGAATACAAGATATTAAATCTTCAATTTTTTAAACATTATAAGATAAATCTAGAAAGAGGATAGTAATATGAGTAAATGTTCTTATTGTAATCATCTACTTTCTGAAGTACATAAAGTTGATAATCATGTACAAGAATTTTAGATTGAATTACAACATTTTTTAAAATAGATATAATTATTTATTATCTTCTAACTGCCAGAAAAGGGAAATAAAATCTATCATAATAAAGATATAAGAAGCTGATAAAAAATATCATCAGAATAAAGATTTACAAAACGGAATTCATTTAGAATTAATTAATCATTATAAACTTGATCATTTAAATGTAGGAAGATAAATATTTTAAGATTAAATCTAAAGGATTAAAAATAGAAACTAATATAACTGAAATACAAAAAATGATAGAATATTATGGAAAATCTATTCTTTTAAGTATCTTTAATCTTCAAGAGCAAATTACTTATACACATAATTTAGTAAAAATGATGAATAAAAAAGAAATAGATAATGGATCTAGTAGAAATCCAATGGAAAAACAGATATTTAATTTAATTTTGCAATTGAAAATACCTCCTAGTTACAGATAAATGGAAAATTTTATACTAGGATCTCATTTAGAGATTGAGAAATAAACAAACAGATAGAAAGACTAAACTTAGAGACTTCAGGTCATATTAAACCTGATACCTATAAACAAAAAGCCCATTTAAATCCTAATATAAGCGATATTCCTAGTACTCGCTCACAAAGTTTTAGTAGACCTAATAAAGGATAAAATGGAACTTATATGGTAACTAAAGATAAAGATGGATTTACCTCTATAAATAAAATGAGAACTAAATCTATAAACCCTTTTGGGATCTATTTATATATTGATTGCATTCAAGACATAGAGGAAGTAATTGATAAATGGGAAACTATTTTTCGAGTAACTGTTTCTATTAACAAAATGGATTATGAAACTACAAAACAATTTTTAGAAAAAACACTATTAAATACTTCACTTAGATTTTGAAAAAAATTAGATGAAAACTCTAAAAATTCTATATTCAATTCTAATAACGATATAGGTAATTTGGTAACTTGAGCTGCCGAAGCATTTTGATTGGAGTTTATAGGAGAAGGCCGGAAAATATGATATCGCCTTATAAAGACTTCAGCTATGTGACATGTGTGAGATTAATAGATGTATTTGTATTTTCCTAGATTACTATAATCATATTTATAATCAAGTAGATAATACACAAATTTATTTAAAGATGTTTTATTCAAAGATACCTAACCCTTGAGGAAGCAAATTAGAGGTGACTTATAACCCAAGACTTGTATATACATTAGGAAAAAGAATTTCTTTCTTAAAAGATAAATTAAGTGAATGATGTGATGAAGTGATATTACGTAATAAAAGTAAAGAGATAAAAAAAAGAAAATTTTTTTATCTTGTTATGATTTTAAAATGCTTACTATGATTGGATGTGATAGTTCTTATTACTATAAAAAGATAAAAAAAAGAACTATAAGAAGAGAAAATACTTGAAGAAAATATATTTTAAAATAGTAAGGGCTAAAAATTATAAAAGAAAAGAGGGATATAAACCTAAAAAACCTGCGTTTAAAAGAAACAGAAGAAAAAAAAAGGAAGATAACTGAATGTCAGTGTTACTATTGTAAGAGAAAGGACATTATGCAAACGAATGCCCTAAACAATTTCATAAAAAGAAAATTGAAATAAATGATGAGATAGAAATGATGATAGAAAATAAAGACTTTATTCAAGTCAATACTTTTCAATACTGTTCTCCTGAAGAAAGTATTTTTACAATCACTGATACTGAAAATGAAGAAACCTCCCATTCTGACATAAATGAGTGAAATAGGAGAATCTTCTTATACTTAAAATGATAATCTCATTACAAATAGAGACATTTAAGCAACTTAGCGAATATAGTCAAGAAGCTTTGATTGATAGAAGAACACTTAAAAAGATTCAGAACACTATGTTTTCTATAAATTATTATAGTGGATTTAATATGACTTTGTTAGATAAAATTGGATTAAAATTCAGAAAACACCATATGTTTTATGTTATTAATCTAAAAGAAAAATAATTAGATATTAGTATTAATTTTAATAAAGTAATGATTCCCTTATTATCAAAGAGATATTTTTGGAAACTTGATCAATTACCTAAAGAAATTCATGATAACATGGGATGGGAACATGTTGGTTCCTTTCAAATGATAATCAAATCTACCTTTAGAGAAGGAATTGATAGCCCTATCAATCTTGCTATTATAGATGATAAAATACATAATAGAACATAAGCTTGTATTGGAATTCTTAAAGGCAACTTTAGATATCAAAAACTTTTGTTTAATATTTATCCTAAGATATCATATAATATATAAGACAAAGATTTTGACAAGACACTTTCACTAATTCAAGATTTTAAAAGATAAGATTTAATCAAAGAGGGAAACAGACCATATTCTATTACATACATGATATCTTATGCTTTATTAAATACTCATCATATAGAATGATTTGCAAATAAAGATATTATTGACTTTCCAATGTTATTTTATGAGGTCCATATATAACAAATATAGAAGATCTTGAAAATGATTTTTCCTTAGATTTGTAACAAAAACCTTTGATAACTTCTGATGATAGACTATTACCTAAACTATCTTACTCTAATATTGGAGTAAGATAGTTTAGGTAATAGTCTATTATATTGGAGTTGCTAGTACAAGATATAATAATAATATAATACGATCAGATAAAAAGATAACTTCCAATTATAAAATAAAAGGGGAATATTTTGATGGAACTACATATAGCTGATAGGATTGAATTTTCTTATATTTTCCTATACATTTATATGCGATTTCAATCCTATTTTTATGATAAATTACTTAATTTGGCTTCAATTTGTGTTGACTATTAGGTTGGATATATTGATATATTTTTTAGACTAAAAAGACAAAATTTTCTAAAATAAATTGGAGCACAATTTTGTATTTAGTTGAAGGCATTAAAAAAAAGAAAAGAAAATAGATTTGCGCATGCGTTAATAAACGCATGTCTAAATGCACAGCTGGTGTGTTTGTAAGGGAGGCAGTGTTTTTAAAAAACACTGGACACGTAAAACGTGGGAGAGCTAAGGGTTTTAGGAGTTTTTAATTGTCTTATCATATTGCTACATGTGGCATCGGCGCAAGCAGGAGGTAGAAGGGTTTTAACGTGTCGTGTGTTTAAAAAGGCTAAGGGTTTTAGTGAGGTTAAAAAATGAAAAAAAGTTAAGAGAACATAGAGAGGTGTGCCGACAGAGAGCAAGGGAGAGTTTGAGAGAACACATATAGAGGTGTCGACACATGGGTTTATGGATAGTCTTATAGGACATGAGAGGGAGGTCGGCGCAGAGAGGAGTGAAGGTTTTAAATGAGAGTGGATTTTAATTGTCATATCATACATAATGAAGAGGAGAGCAGAAATTAAATCAGCAACAATGTGTTTTAATTAGCGTTTAAGGAAGCCAAGAGCACGCAGAATGTTTTAAGGATTTAGGTGATTGAGACCCTTAATTGTCCCATCCACCAAGCAGTAGAGAAAGGAATTAAATAAATGCAAGAGTAGCACAAAGGAGAGTCGGCCCAAGCATGGAGGGTTTTAAATCTCTTGAGGACAGCTGGCGTGACGCAAGAAGAGCAGGTTGAAAGAGCAACAAGGGCTGGCGTTTTAATATAGGACAAAATTAAATTAGAAGAGCAGGCAGGCGTGACCCAAGGAACGGAAAATTAACGCACAGTAGACGTACAGGGAGTGAGGACAACTGGAGGAATGGAAGGGCTGTAGCGTGCAAGCTACGTGCGTGAGACAAGCAATACAAATAGGCAATAAAGTCAAAGGCAACGGGGGAGAAAGCGGAGTGTGCGGCGCTAGAGACGTAGCCACTCTGGCGCAAAACAGAAGAAAACACACAGCATTGGAGCAAGACAAGAACGTAACTGGCGCAAAATAATAAATCAAGACAAGGGATAATGCGGCGCAACAGCAACAAATTAGAAGGAGCTTCACGCGGAGAACAGTAGACACAAGGAAAGCCGAGCAGTGAGGAAGTAATTAGGGGATTTTTGGTTAGCGATTGGATGAGGGCTGAAGTATTTTTATAGAAGAGATTTATGGAAGGATAAAATTTCGACATCGATTCAGAGGTAAAATCGACGCCGACGACCCGAGTTAAGTATTATTTTAATTATTTTATTGTTTCTTTCTCTTATTAGGAATTGATTGTGTTATCCTATTTAACTAATTAGGTTTTTGTATGGATAATCGGATTTTCGTTATTATTTGGTTATTTGTGTATGAACCTATTGGGTATTGTGAGTGATGATTTTAACGCGTTTATTGGATTGTTAATTGCAAACCCATTGCTAGAATTTCGATATAATCCGTAATTGTTGTGTTGAAATTCATGTGTGGCGACTAATGATTCGTAATCATTAGGGATGACATGACCTAATGACGCATCGTATGTGGTTATTGCCTTGATTAATCAAAGTAATGCTATTGTCTAATTAAATCTAGAGATCGTATCTTAGGTTGTTAAGTGGTTAGGTTTAATTAACGATCATATCTTGATTAAACACAATCTAAGGGAAAACTCTGGTTAATTATTAACCCATGATTAATAATTGCTAGGAGAGGTAAAAGAACAACAAATTAATGAAATATGCTTAATTAGGGTTTAGGACGAGATTGAACCAAAGAACCGGGTCCCTACCAAATTCCTCACATTTATCATTTTATTGCATGTTTTTCTTTAATTTGTTTTTATTAGTTAGTTTCATTTTATTTTTTTTCATTTCGAAAATCCAAGCCCTCCTATTATGTGTAAACATCGGTTACCTTCATTTCATAAACTTTACACGCACTCTCTGTGGGATCGACCTAGACGCACCACTCTACAGTAGTAATCTAGTTATTTTAATTTTGATTCGCGTTACGACGCGCAGTCAAATTTTGACGCCGTTGCTGAGGAGTGTGATAACTTAATTTTCGTATTTGATTTTTGGTTGGTGTTTTATGCATATATTTGCTTATACTTGTTCTTTTTGTTACTTGTTAATTTTTAACTGTCCATTAGTGTTAGTGCATGGTAATGACCAGGTCTCATCGTAGAGAAATTGAACAACTTGATCCGGAGATCGAGAGAACATTGCAGAGAATGCGTAGGGAAGCAAGGTCAACTTTGGTCAACGAATTGGAAGCAGAATCCGAAGACATAATGACAAATCCGATAACTCTATGAGAGTTAGCTGCACCCGATTTAACTTATAGATCATTATACATAACATTTCCTAATTTTGTTGAACATGTTAACTTTGAATTAAAATCTAGATTAATTCATTTATTGCCTAACTTTCTTGGCCTTGTAGGTGAGGATGCGCATAAGCATCTTAAGGAACTCGATGTGGTGTGTTTGAGCATGAAGCCTCACGGGGTGACGGACGAGCAGATCATGCTGAGGGCCTTCCCGTTCTCACTCAAAGATGCAGCAAAAGATTGGCTAGTCGATTTACCGGCTGGAAGTGTGAACACTTGGTTGGAGATAAAGGGATTATTTTTGGAAAAATATTTTCCGACCTCAAAGACAGCAAGTATTCGGAAAGAGATATGTGGTATTAAGCAACACAATGGGGAATCTCTTTAGGAATACTGGGAGCGATTTAAGAAGTTGTGTGCCAGTTGCCCACATCACAACATACCAAAGCAACTTCTCATCTAATATTTTTATGAAGGATTGATGCCAATGGAGAGGAGTTTAGTTGATGCGGCGAGTGGTGGGGCACTTTGCGAGAAGACTCCTATTGAAGCTAGAATATTACTTAAGCGGATGGCCACTAATACCCAACAATTCAGCACTCGTAATGATGTTCGGCGAGTAAATGAGGTAAGCACTTCATCTATTGAACATCGTTTAGATGAACTAACATCTTTTGTGAGACAGATTGCGGTTGGACAGGCACAAATGAAAGCATATGGGATATGTTCAAACACAAGCCATCCAACTGACGAGTGCCCAGCTTTGCAAGAAGGGAGTATAGAGCATGTGAATGCCGCAGGAGGGAACTTCCCAAACCAATACAACCCGTACTCGCAGACGTATAACCCAGGTTGGAGAGATCACCCCAACTTGAGTTATGGAGGGAATTGACAACAAAATCATTTCCAGAATCGGCCACAAGGGCCACCAAGATTCCAACCAAGGAAACAAGGAGCACAGGGAGCTTCTTCTTCAAGTTCAGGTACATCTTTAGATGAACTTGTTAACAAATTTATTGCTTCCAATTTGCAATTACAACAGGAGATGAAAGCAAGCCAACAAAACATGGAATACCAAATTGGTCAAATGGTGGCAAGGCTCAATCGCCTAGAATCGCAAGGAGGAGGAAAATTATCATCACAACCTGAGGTGAATTCGAAGAATGTCAGTGCCATAATTCTGAGAAGCGAAAAGGAGATTGAAGATTCTTGCTATTGAGGAAGAGATCGAAAAGGAATTGGAGAAGGAAGAAAATTCATCCTCAAGTACAAAGGTAAATATCGAAAGTCCCAATATTGTTAAAACTAACCCTCCACCTTTTTCGAGCAGATTAACGAGACCAAACAAGGAGGACAAGGATAAGGAGATATTGGAGACTTTTCGAAAGGTAGAAGTCAACATACCTTTGCTCAAAACAATTAAGCAAGTGCCAAGGTATGCCAAATTTCTCAAAGAACTGTGTACACAAAAGAGAAAATTAAGGGGTGATGAGAAAGTGATGATGGGTGAGAATGTGTCGACGACATTCAAAAAGAAGATGCCTCCAAAATGTTGAGATCTAGGTATGTTCACTATCCCGTGCAAAATTGGTAATACTGTGATCAGTACAGCAATGTTAGATTTGGGTGCCTCTATTAATGTGATGCCTCATTCGATTTATGCTTCTTTGAATTTGAGCCCTTTGAAAAAGACGAATGTAGTCATCCAATTGGCTGATAATGCTTATCCTGATGGTGTAGTTGAGGATGTTTTGGTGCAGGTGAATGAGTTAGTGTTTCCTGCAGATTTTTATGTTGTGGATATGAATGATGACACCTCATGCAATCCGATACCTATCTTATTGGGTAGACCATTCCTTAATATGACCCAAACTAAGATAGATGTTCGCAAAGGCACTCTCACAATGGAATTTGATGGGGAAGTAATTCATTTCAATATTTTTGATCATTGTGTTTTTTTATTGATGTGATTGATCATTTGGTGCAAAAAGTGTTTAAATTAAGTTACAGGGATCATTTGGAAATAGCTTTGACCGAGGATCTAGAAGTAGAAGTCAACGCTGATGTTGAGATGGGAGAGGAGCTTATGGAAATGACAGCTACGTTGGACTCATTGGAAAGCTCTCCAAAAAGGTATGATTTGGCTTCTATACAAATACCTGAAGCTTACCAGAAGTTGTTACCTTCTGATGTTCAAGCACCAGAATAGGAATTGAAGCCACTCCCTACACATCTAAAGTATGCCTATTTAGGAGATAAACAGACTCTTCCAGTTATCATTTCGGCGGAGTTGACTTCAACTCAAAAGGAGAGAATGGTTTGAATACTAAGGGAGCATAAGAAGGCCATCGGTTGGACCATTGCAGATATCCAAAGGATAAGCCCTTCCATAGGCACGCACCACATTTTTTTAGAGGATGATGCAAAATCTACAAGACAAGCTCAACGTAGGCTGAATCCTCCAATGATGGAAGTTATAAAGAAGGAGATACTGAAGCTTCTCGATGCTGGGGTAATTTACCCAATATCTGACAGTAAGTGGGTAAGTCCTGTTCAGGTGGTTCCAAAGAAATCTGGAATCACCGTTGTGGAAAATGAGGAAGGTGAGTTGATTCTCACCCAAGTACAAACTGGGTGGCGAGTGTGTATTGATTATCGAAAGTTAAATGTTGCTACTCGTAAAGATCACTTTCTCCTTCCTTTTATTGATCAAATGCTTGAGAGATTGGCTGGTTATGACTTTTATTGCTTTTTAGATGGCTTTTCAGGTTATTTTTTGTCGCTAATTTTCTGTTGCTAATTCTTGCTTCCCTCCATATTTAGCGATAGATATTATTACCATCGCTAATTAATAAATTTTTCCGTCAATTTTACCAATAAAAATGAATTTTTCATCGGTAATTTGCAACGGTATATTTTTCGTCGTAATTCTTACTTCCCTTTATATTTAGCGATAGATATTAGTACCGTCGCTAAACAAAACTTTTCCCGTCAACTTTACCAATGAAAATAGATTTTTCGTTTGTAATTTGCAACGGTATATTTTCCATCGCTAATTCTACCTTTTCTTGTTATCGATACGCAAGTAGAAATTAAGATTTATATTAGGCTGTGGAAATGTTTGCTCAATTTATTTTCAAGTTTATAGATCCAAAATTATATGTTATAATAATGTAGGTTCACAAGGGGAGCAGCGACAGTGAAATTAGGAAAAGAGTGTAAATTTGACCTTGATTGTCTCCCAAAGAAAGTATGCTAAGGCTACACTATTTGCGTCCGCGATGATGGCTACTGCAAATGCAAAGATAGTACAGAAGGACACTCCAAGAAAATAGTCATTCGTTTGTATGCGACTGGTTGCAATTTTCAGATATTAGTTAATAAGAGTCCTTGATCAGAAATTTACTAAAAGAAATTAAAACACAAATTTAATACTAATAGCCTTTGGGGGTCATTTACCAAATTTACTTATTAAAGAAATCGTAAGTTCGATTAGTTTCTAAATTTAGTATTACCTTATCTTGAAGTTGTAAGGATTTTTAATCAAACATATGGGCTTATATGTGTATAATTGTATATAAAGGCTATCATATAAAGTTAAGCCCAATTAATTAAAGTGGCCTAATATGTTTATGGTATTTTGTGCTTCGTGCATCTATTTTAAGTGTGGGACTTTATATGTGTAGAGACCGGGTTTATAATTTCTAGTTTTATGATGGGCCAAATTAGAAATTAGATTAGGGTTTTACCCTAATATAAGTGGTTATGGTCCCCAAATTAAAACGTATGCTTAATTCTTTTCTGACATCCCATCATTAGAGAGAAAATAGAGAGTTAATGAAAACTTTAGAAAAGCTACGCTCTAATTTGGAAGATAAACTGCAAAACTTCATTACAAATTTTACCATGAACTCAGGTATGCTTCCACTTTTATTTGATTTTTTATGATTTGATATTAACATATCCTGTTTGATTTTAAAGGGATAAAAATCCTACAAGTGATATCAGAGCAAGTTCATAATTAGGTCATCAAGAATGGTTATTTGGTTTTCTTTTGTCTTTTATATTGGTGTTTCTTTCGATTCTTTTCTTTATATCTGGTTATTGCATATGGGATTTCAGTGATAGTCTCATAGTTATCTCATGGTTTTGAGATCTTGATTTTCGTATATGTATTAGATGATAACTCCTTGATTTGCAAGATAAAGCTTCTAATAGTTTTAAATAACGTTTCTGGTGTTTTGGACTCGGTTTTGTTCGTTGGATAATAACCTATTTGTTTTCTGGTTAAAGAAGTTTTGCCCATTGGATAAGGATTTTCGAATTTTGCCCATGGGATAAAGATTGGAGTTTTACCATTAGATAAAGAACTAAATCTTTACTCATTGGATAAAGACTATTGTATATGTTAGGATGTCTCTGTAATGCTTTTAAAGACTTATTTATCCAATGTCGTTGGATTTATATAATAACCAGAAACTAAAGTATTATGATTTGAGTCTAAAATTTATAATTTCTGATTTGATTTGTACAATTTTGACCCAATTTTTGGTTTAAGCTAACTGAATTGTCAGTGTCATAGCATCAAGAAGTTAGAGCTATGATGCTTTCATACAGCTTATATAAAATTTGGTATTAATTTCTGATTTTGGTATTTTAAAGAAATATATAGCATTTGAAATTAAATTAATTGAAACAACATATTGCCAAAGCAACCTCTCTTGTGAAATTAATTTAACTTAGAATGTTAAAAAAATTTATGTGTATGTTATTCATGTGAATATGGACTGGCCCAAAGAAAAGTTTATATTTGGGCTGAATTGCATATACACCTGTGGTGGTAACTGCGTGGCAATTATTCAGTATAATATGTGAATATTAAATCGGTTCAAAGAAAGATTTTGCCAGTATTTGATCACTACACCAAGGTACTACTTATAAGTTAGTATCTCTATCCAAAGACTAAATATTAATGTTGTGCAAGGTATCTTGTAATGGGGCCCTACCATTATCTGTATATAATTAATTTGGCATATTATACTGTTGTTATGTGAGTAATTAGATTTTGTTTATTTTTTGTTCTCTGTTCAGTTCTTGGTTCTGCTGCAAATATCTTTGCTAGTGTTAATTCAATTTCTATACTTAATGGCACTAATTTTAAGTCATGGAAGGAGAACGTGTTGATTGTTCTCGGAGTCATGGATTTAGATTTTGTTTTACGAGTCGATCAACCTGATCCACTTACTGGTGAGAGTACCTCTGATCAAAAGAGGGAGATGGAAAAGTGGAAAAGATCGAATCGTATGAGCTTGATGATCATGAAATGTGCCATTCCAGAAGCTTTTCGGGGTACTATGTCCGATCAGATTACTACGACTAAGGGTTTCCTTGAGGATCTTGAGAAAAGATTTGCCAAAAATGGAAAGGCTGAAATAAGTATACTTTTGGCAAAGCTTATTTCAATGAGGTATGTAGGAAAAGGAAACATAAGGGAGTACATTATAGAAATGTCTCAAATTGCTTTAAAATTGAAAGCACTTAAGTTGGAATTATCTGAAGAATTGTAAGTGCATCTGGTTTGGATATCTCTTCCGACACAGTACAGTCAATTCAAAGTGAGTTATAACTGTCAAAAGGAGACATGGTCTCTTAACTAGCTTATCTCACACTATGTCCAAGAAGAGGAAAGGTTGAAGCATGATAAGAGAGAAAGTGCTCACTTAGCCACAACATCTAATGACAAAAGGAACAAAAGAAAGAAAACTAAGGATGCTGCGGTCCCAACAACATAAAAGAAACAGCACAAGGTAGAAAAACTAAGAGGTTGTTTCTTCTGTGATGCTGAAGGTTATGTAAAGAAGCAGTGTACCAATTATCATGCATAGCGTGCAAAGAAAGGGTTGCTTGAGTTGCCGAAAAACAAGTGATGGTGAAAGATACATCTATGTAGGAGACGACAAGTCGGTAGAAGTTGAAGTAATAGGGACTTATAGATTATTGTTAAGAAATGGATTTTATTTGAATTTAGTTGAGACTTTCGTTGTACCATCTTTAAGACGGAATTTGATTTCTATTTCTACTTTGGACAAATCTGGTTATTGTTGTTCTTTTGGAAATGAAATATTTAGTCTTTCAAAATTGAAATTTAGTTGGTACCGGTTCTTTATCAGGTTACGATAATCTATATGTGCTTGACATTAATGTTTCATTTAATGAAGCCTTACATGTGGGTACACGAAGTTTAAAGCGCAAATTAACCGAAGAGAATTCTACCTCGTTATGGCACAAGAGATTAGGTCACATCTCCAAAAGGAGAATTGAGAGACTTGTGTCCAAAGGAATTCTCGGTCCCCTTGATTTTACAGATTTTGCTACTTGTGTTAATTGCATTAAGGGGAAACAAACAAATGTTAGGAGATTGGGTGCCAATCGGGCTTCACAGGTCTTAAAACTTATCTATATGGATATTTGTGGGTCATTCCTTACGGCGTCTTGGAATGGTCAACCGTATTTTATAACGTTTATAGACAACTTCTCGTGGTATAGATACCTTTATCTCATTCATGATAAATCACAGTCCTTGGACGTGATTAAAAACTTTAAGGCTAAAGTTGAGAACCAACTTAACAAAAGGATTAAAAGCATCAAATCTAACCGTGGTGACGAGTACTACGGCAAATATGACAGATCAGGTGAACAACGTCCAAGACTGTTTGCTAAATTCCTAGAGGAATGCAGTATCGTCCCACAGTACAACACTATGCCAGGTTCGCTTAGTATGAATGGTGTTGCTAAAAGACGAAACAGAATGCTTAAGGATATGGTTAGGAGTATTATTAGTCATTCTACCTTGCTAGAATCACTCTAGGGAGAAACACTAAAAACCGCAACATATATACTCAATACAGTTCCAACTAAAGCAACTGATAAGAACCCTTATGAACTTTGGACGGGCAAGAAGCCTAGTTTAAAGCACATGCACATTTAGGGATGTCCAACTGAGGCAAGGCCTTATAGGCCAAATGAAAAGAAACTAGACTCAAGGACTATCAGTTGTTACTTTATTGGATATTCTGAAAGATCTAGGGGTTACAAGTTTTATGATCCCACTACTAAGGCAATTTTTGATATGGGAAATGACCGATTTTTTTAGGATGTTGAGTTTGCGGGGGGAGAAAGGATTAAGGATTTTGTTTTTGAAGAGGAACACATTGAAATTCCTCTAATTGCTGTTGACAATGATCAGGGTCAAGTTTCCATTCCTGACATTGTTCAAGAAGCAATTCCGGATCAAGAAAATGTCATAGAAACTCCTCCCCAAGTTCAACAACTTGCTCCATAAGAACAAACTCTTCAACCTCAAGAACCTATGCCATTAAGGAGATCCATTAGAGAGAGGAGAAGTGCAATTCCAAATGATTATGTTGTATTTCTTCAAGAACATGAAGTTGACATTGGTATGGTGGAAAATGATCCAATTAACTTCCATCAAACATGGAAAGTTCTAACTCTCAAAAGTGGATTAATGCCGTGAATGAAGAGATAAAGTCTATAAAGGACAATGATGTTTGGGACCTTGTACCATTGTCTAAGGTTGTGAAACCTATTAGTTGCAAATGGATATTTAAGACCAAGAACGATTCAAAAGGCAACGTAAAAAGGTACAAAGCTCATCTTGTCGCAAAAGGGTTTACACAGAAAGAAGACATCGATTATAAAGAGACTTTCTCTCTGGTTTCTTCGAAAGACTCTTTCAGGATAATAATGGCATTAGTGAAACATTTTGATCTTGAGTTACTTCAGATGGATGTTAAGACAACGTTTCTCAATGGTGACAATGATGAGACAATTTATATGGTGCAGCCAGAAAACTTTGTGTCAGGAGATGTAAAGCAAACAGTTTGCAAACTAAAGAAATCCATCTATAGACTTAAGCAGGCATCTCGTCAATGGTATTACAAATTTCACCAAGTTATCATCTCGTTCGGTTTTGAGATGAACTTGGCTGATGATTGTATATACCATAAGTTCAGTGGGAGTAAGTACATTTTTCTGGTTTTATATGTCAATGACATATTACTTGCCACTAATGAAATAGGCTTATCGCACGAAACCAAGAGATTTATGTCAAAGAAATTTGAAATGAAAGATCTTTGTGACTCCTCTTTTTTTTTAAGGATTCAGATACATCTGGAATGCTCTCGAGGTAATCTTAGATTATCACAAAAGAGCTATATCGAAAAGGGACTTAAAAGGTTTAGTATGCAGGATTGCAAACCAGGTGATACCCCTGTGTCTAAGGAAGATAAGTTCAGTTTAAGTCAATGCCCTAAGAATGACTTTGAAGTTAAGGAAATGCAGAAGATTCCTTAAGCTTCGGCTGTAGTAAGTCTAACGTATGCTGAGGTTTATACGCATCCGGATATTGCGTACATTGTTGGAATGCTAGGGAGATATTTAAGTAACCCAAGATGGGATCAGTGGAAAGTAGCCAAACAGGTCATGCGGTACTTGCAGAGATCGAAAGACTATATGCTCACATACAGAAAATCGGATAAGCTGGAGATCATTGGTTATTCTGATTCCGATTTTGTTGTATGACAAGGTAGTAGGAGATCTACTTCGGGCTATATCTACCTGCTTGCTAGAGGAGCTATTTACTAGAAGAGTGCTAAGCAGACACTTATAGCTTCTTCCACTATGGTAGCGGAGTTTATAGCATGTTATGAGGCATCCAACCATAGGATATGGCTACGAAACTTTGTTACTGGGCTACGCATTATGAACTATATTGAAAGACCACTTGTGTTATTTTGTGACAATAACTTTGCAATGCTATATTCTAATAACAATAGGAGCTTGACAAAGTCGAAGCACATTGACATCAAGTTCCTAATTGTTAAAGAGAGAATTCAGAGTGGACAGTTGTTTATACAACACATTGGATCAAACTCCATGATTGCAGATCTGCTTACTACAGGAGTGCCAGCCAAGGTCTTTTATGAGCGCACTGCTCATATGGGTGTTGTATCTTTTTAGGATATATAGTTTCAGTAGGAGTTTGTATTGTAGATACTTTTTGGATTAGACATTTTTCACTGTCATTTTGGATACAACTTTTGGTTAAGTTGTTTGAGGTTATTTTCACTTTTAAGATATTTGGTTTATTTTGTCTATAAACTTATTTAAAATTGATCTCACTAAAGCATAAGGTTGGACCAGTTGGAAATAAGCATGCTAAGATCACGCTGCTTATAATTTCCATGCTACACATCCATGCTTGATTCATGTCATTTGGTTATATCGGCATACGTGACCATTGATGGTTCTACTTACATTCATTGTAACAAAAGATGCTTTGATCCTATGTTAGTATCATTGATGGACCGGATTGTCTAGGGATGCATACAGTAACGATAGCAATTTTAAGGTAACACATATAGCCAAAGTGAGAGATTGTAAGGATTTTTAATCAAACATGTGGGCTTATATGTGTATAATTATATATAAAGGCTATTATATAAAGTTGAGCCCAATTAATTAAAGTGGTCTAATATGTTTATGGTATTTTGGGCTTCATCCATCTATTTTAAGTGTGGGCTTTATATGTGTAGAGACCGGGTTTATAATTTTTAGTTTTATGATGGGCCAAATTAGAAATTAAATTAGGGTTTTACCCTAATGTAAGTATTTATGGTCCCCAAATTAAAATGAACGCCTAATTTTTTTTCTGACATCCCATCATCAGAGAGAAAACAGAGAGTTAAAAAAACTTTTAAAAAGCTACACTCTAATTTGGAAGACAAACCACAAAACTTCAGTACAGATTTTACAATGAATTTAGGTATGCTTCCAGTTTTATTTAATTTTTGATGATTTGATATGAACGGATTCTATTTAATTTTAAAGAGATTAAAATCGTATAGAAGTTCTATTAACATTCTTTCAAATTAATTAACTACTTCTACACATTCCATACTGTAGGCTGAACCCCGTTCGCCAAACTTCCCCTATTAGGCTTAAAGTAGTGGACTAGCCCATCTCAAGCTCCAGTGCGAAAGTGCAGCAAACCGGGCTACCTCTTTAATGCAGATATAAGGCCATCATGGGCCAGAATCCCACGACATGACCACTTGTACAATGTAAACGATTTAAAAATTGGTCAGTACTCTCCGTCTATATTTTCATCTTGTTTAGATCGGTTTTCAAGGACCAATTATTTTACTTCCATGAGCCTTTTTAATTAGACATATCTTTCGAAATACTTTCCTTAGCCCATAGGACATTGACGGTGTAAAATTCATATTTATCAAAAGAAAACAATACTTCTTGATTCTTTAAACTTGACATAAAAATATTTAGTTTTAACTACGTAACTTCGTACCTTCAAAAATATATGAATCAAAAACAAAAAAAGAAGAAGAAGAGAAACGCCTAGAGTTGACAAGTAGTGGGAAAATAAGAAAAATAGTAACGTGAGGAGTTGCAGAA
Organism: Erythroxylum orinocense; assembly: GCA_025531955.1. Classification (NCBI taxonomy): domain Eukaryota; kingdom Viridiplantae; phylum Streptophyta; class Magnoliopsida; order Malpighiales; family Erythroxylaceae; genus Erythroxylum; species Erythroxylum orinocense. The sequence continues at coordinate 18,357,086 of JANZLX010000003.1, read as the reverse complement.
AAGTGAAAAGTTTTATGAGTTTGGGGAGCCGACCACCATTACCGCTTTTTATTGTATACAAAACCATAATAGAAGAATAAGCATAAATGCGCTTGGTGACGCGAGGAGTTGAGCATGCGGACATGGTAATTGGTTAAGAATGAATTTCTGGCTGAGAGTAACCGGAACAGCCGTAGATGCATTTGCCTCTCTAGCTAATTGTGGTAGTGCGTGAAATGAATTTATGAAAAGGGCAAGGAATGTGAATGCATTTGAAGGGAACAACAAAAATATGGCATATTATTTTGTCGGTGCCCCTATCACTTCTGTCAGGAAATTCTCAGATCCACCGTAAGTAGAAGCAAGAAACTTGAATGCACACGCCTAAGACCAACATTCTGGTATCTAAGTTGCTCTACCCACGAAATTTTGCAGATAGTGATGTACGTCAACATTTGACAACAAAATATGACTATCAATCTCGTGCCTCATTTCTGATGATTCCAGAGAAAGGAGAAGACAATTTCTTAAACGTATCCTCTTTCAAGTTTTGCCAAGAAAAATAACAGTCAACGCCTAGAGACAATCTCTTTGATATATCTGTGTATTACAAGACTGTTGGGCCAATGGGGTCTATCTGCACCTGTGTCAAATTAGTAAAAATATGTAACTATCATGAAAGCTCTGACATATCAGATACAATGTTCCGATAATCTTGTCTTTAACTATTCAGTGGCATGTTTCGTAAGATGATAATAAAATCTATTGATCAAGAGAGGCAAACCCGAGTAATAAAAAAATCGAATTTCTGCATAAACAAATTCACGTGGGAAAATTACCTAGCGTTAATATTGCTTGAAATTTGACAATCATGATGAGTACCTTATTAAAAACTGTAACACAATAGGCAAGTCGTGGAACTACAGCTAATTGACTGATGACTAGTGCCTAAAAAGGAGAAAAATTTGTAGAACTTGGACTTACGAAAGGTTAATAAGTGCTCAGAAAGAACAATGAAAGGTCAAGTGAGAAATTAAGAGTCACTGGGCTCTTGGTCACCTTTTATTTAAATAATAAGAGCATATGAAGACGGATCGGACCCTTAGCATTTGTGATCTCACAAGAAGACATGGAAGGAGCAAGAAATCTTAGAAATATGAACAAGTCAAGCATGATGATTTAGTGATTGTAAGTTGTCTGCATGTTTGAAGGAAAAGTCCAAAGAATAGACTTGTCCTATATGAAACTGGGGACACCAGTGGCCCTTCTCATTGTTCCCAATTCTCAAAAATACTATCAAACATTGCAATCATCACCACTTATGACCAAATAATACATAATTCATGGCTCTGGTTTGTTGTGTGAAACTGGCACTTCCCTCAAACCTGATGATATTTCTTTTTCCTTTTGGGGCGAGATCATTCGATCATAATCATTTCAGCACCATTTCGTCGATAGGAATTATATATAGACACAAACTATTCCTCTTTATATGATAAAGAGAACCCATGCAGTTTCTTTAAGATGATTAACCAACCTAATTGCCACATGACTCCAAAAAAAAAAATTCTTGGTCTTGCCAAGTAAATAATTGAAACCCAGATGGGGTAATAGTCTAGCTTTGTTTTCCAATTAAATGTTCATATCATTACCTAAAAGAAATGTTCCTAGTTTTGTTAGAAACTACCTGAATCACAATGACTTTTTTTTTTTTTTTTTACAGTTTCCTATTAGATCCGAATAATTAAATAATTAAAGGATAATCATAAAATATGAAATCATACCTGATTTAATTTTCCTGTTAAAATCCTTTCTAAACTTTTTCAATGTCTAACTATCAGTTGTTTACACTTCCAACCGCTAACATTATTCACAGAGCAGTTTCTTAAATCTTGAGAGAAATTAAGCCGGAATGTTAACTTCCTTTTGCTTATTTTTATTTATACAAAAAACAACAACACTTTTTAAATTTCTATTAAAATTAAATATTAATTTTAATAAAATCAAATATCTTATATTTGATCCCTAACGTTTAAATTATAATTATGATTCTAACTTAGAATTAAATTTTAAAATGATTGTCAATTAGAATTAGATAAATTAAAACTCTTTTTAATTTGTCTTTAATTCTCCAATTAAAAAATTTATAATTATAAATCAAAATTAATATCTAGCAATATGTCATGATCACCCAAATATTAGGAATATCAAAGTAGTTTGATTTAACCTGTCCATGCATGGTCATAACGTATAATTTAATCCTTTTATCTTCTAATGTTTCAATTAGACAAAGTATGGATATAATATCTATTCTTTTGTATCCAATCATGTTCGTCACTGCTAATTTGTAATTGATATTTGAAAACACCTTTTTAAATGTTAATTCACTCTGGCTAGAGAATTCTATAAAAACACTACTAATCAAGAATAATAAAACATCCTCTTTGATTACTTTAGAGTAACGAATCCTTTATTGACTTACTCAACAATTTCTAAATGATTTATACTGTATCTAAAAACTATTGACTGAATTATTCTAGGATAATTCATAAGTAGTATCAACATAAAATAATTCTTACAATCATCATTACGAGGAAACCTATATAATTATAAGTAATATTCTATTTGAAATCCTTATAGTAGAGTCAGTTCAGTGAATTTATTCTCTAATAAGCATCACACATTAGTTTAAGTATTTTTATATAAGGTCAATTATTTTTTTATAATAAAGAAATATAACGTATGCTAATTTTATCGCTTCATCAATATCCTGTCTTGATGAAATTACAATTAAAATATTTAAAAATAATACATAAATGTAAATTAAATCTTATAATTATCATCTCATCATAATTTCAATTACACAATAATTATTCTAAGAATTTTACCTTTAATATTAAAACATCAAATGTAATTAACTTAATATATAAAGATAAGGAATTTTACCTTTAATATTAAAACATCAAATGTAATTAACTTAATACATAAAGATAAAAATATCTTTTATTAATTAAATAATATTATCATTATACATTAAAATTGCAATCAATTGGTGCAAGAACCTAAACTAACAAATTTGACTAGCAAAAACCAATGAACAATCATTTATACAATGGTAGAAGCAGAACTGCAGCTGTTCTTTAACTCGCTTTAACTTCAGGTGATGCAATTAACGTTGCTAATGGAGATAGTAAAAGCTTTGAGGTTGACATGCTTACATCAGTTCAATAAAGTTAGGTTCAAAGAAAACGATAATGATGGTAAGTAGAGCATTGTGGGTTTTCCACATTACCCGTATCGAGTACATGCCTATGCACTAGTGTCATTAGCGAATTGTCTAATGTTATTAATTAATGGTGGGGCATAGGGGCTTGTGGCTCTTGGTACTTGCGAGAACCTTCATCAAATTGGAAGTCCCCAGTCTATGAATTCCAATCATCGTTACAAGATATGAATTGCTCCTTGTCGACCATCTTAATGCCCATTTGTTCTTGAGACAGATGGCATGAGAATCACTAGGGAAACAAAGCCAATCACAAAGAAATATAAAATTTAACTAAGATGTGGCCTTAAATCATCTGGGTGGAAATTAATTTCCCAAGATGGGGATAGATCATTCTGTGGCACGCGCATTGGTTGCTACACTGGGACTTGTATGATGATGGTACTAGGAATTAAGAAACCTTACCTTATATAAATATGCAATGATCCGCAAACCATAGGAAATCATTTTCCGGCTTTTCCATGGTGGACACGCAGAGACCTAACTAATGCATTGGGAGGGTGCTGTGGTAATTAAATCAACCAATAAATTAGTGACGAGAAAGATGGGATTTTGAATGTTTACAATGCCTCAAAACGCATTTTAATATGCAGGTTAGCTAGTGGATTACGACCTTAAGGACAGACGTAAGCAAAGAAAAGCAAGCATGCGTGCAATTCACTACTACTATTAATCTCAAATGCACCACCCACCGAACATTATTATTATAAATATTATTATAGGACGAAGCAAACTATGTGGCATTGACAACAAAATGAGAAGATATTAAAATATGGATTTGTCTTGAAGGTTTGATGGATGCAAGGTGATCACATGGAATAATTTTAGCAGAAGATTAATTAAAGATGAGAATGGAAATGAGCTTATCCTCTTTCACCCAATCACTACAACCAAGGAAAGGAAAGAAAATGGGAAAGTAGGGTTGTTCGAGTGGGGGGAAAGTGGCGACAGACAGTTCTACACACGGTACATGTGATGGTACAAAGCTTTGCAGCCCCATCATCGCAAATGGGAGTGCCTAAAAAAATTCCACAACAACATGCTTTCATGGATTAGCTTGTGCCCTGTGGCATCCTACACTCTATTTACAAGTTATATTCTCAAGTGATGACCGGGTTAATCGGTACCTTCAAAAGAATAAAGTCAAGTCGAAATAAGAATACGCTACAGGCAATAGAAGCACTAATGGAAGTCATGAATAAAACATATTCCTCAATATAAATATTTTAATTTAATTTTAAGTTGAATATATCTAACCTGAAAATATGAATCCAACTTTCACTCAACAAATAAAAAGGCGATGTAAACCAAAAGAAAGACATGGCAACTATCTTTGGCATATGGGGTCTCTTTGGTAAGGCCATGCCTAGTCTAGCCTACCCCGAAAGTTCAACACACTCTCCACTTGGTAGCTTTCCCTTGGCCATTTTGATACCCGGGGAATCCATGAGCAGTCTTCCCACCAGCCTCTTTTGATTTGCTTCTTCTGAGCTTGTAATTTTAGTTCAGCTTTTACATAGATTATAGATACTTGGTTTTGGTAGAGCTCCTTGTGTATTTGCTTTTGACCAGAAGTATTTTGTTCCTTCCTTGCTTTCGTTATCCTTGTTTTGTGTTTTTTCTGTCTTGGCTTGCTTGAGATTAGTTGCTTATTTTAGCTAGATGTGTCTCCCGTTATACTTGTAATTGGACGTTTTGTACATAGTTTTCTTTTCTATTAATATTTTTCTTATTTATCCCAAAAAAAAAAAGATATGGCAACTATTCCACTTGTACGTAAGCAACAATAGGTGAAGGCGTTTCAGAAACAAGTTTTCGATAAGGTTTTTCAGAAAATATAGAAATCTACAAATTCTGAAGTTTATCGCATTTGACACAGAGTCAGAAGTTCTTCTCTCCATCGAACAATGAAAAAATTATAATTTGACCTTATAAGTATGAGAATCAGAAGGAATGTGCACATGTTTTCTTTTGTGCCGCTTCTGACTTTTGTCCACAGAAACGTTTTAGTTATCCGAAATTTGCATTTATAGTTTTCTTTTCTATTTTATCATTTTACTTTTCTACTTAAAATGAAAAAATAAACGATATATAAAAAAATTTAAATTAAAAACTAGGAAGAATTAATGTTTTGGTGTTGTAAAATTAGGGGTAACAAGTAGAAAGTGTCAAACTTTTTTTTAGTATTTTTATTTTATTGACAACTTTTTAAAATTTTTAATTAAAATATCTAAAATTTTCAAATTTAGATAATTTAAAAGAATATCTCTATTAATATTTTACTGATGTGATTGGCGGAATAATAATAAAATTAACATTTGGAAGGATTATGTAGCTCTTTGTCCTCATCAACATCGTTTTTGAGCCTACTATGACAAACAAATTGATGGTTGTATGATCGAAATGCAGTTACTTTGTTTAATTTTCAAAAAATATGTGAAGAAGAAAAAAAAAATATAAGCCCTCTAAATATCAAATTTTATATTACTTTATTAATTATATCCACAAAATATTAACATATTTAACTTTACTAAGTTATTCGTTGAACACTTACATAAAAATTTTAAAAGTTTGAATACTAAATTAAAAAAATAAAAAGACTTAAAATTTTATAATTTACTTTCACTATAAACTATAATAGAAGTTAAGAATATACTAATCGTATTACTATTTTAATTAATTTGTTTTAAATTAAAAATAAATTAGTACTATATGAACAAATTTTCACAAATCATTTTTTGGAATTCTTTTAAATTGAAAAAGGAGTTTTCAAGAATTTTTTATTTTTTTCAAATGAAAGCTAGAATACATTTAAACATAAAACCAAAATTTCACCAAAGTGAATATGAAAAAAGTTATTCTAGTTTCTTAATTTATACTATATAACCTTGTTTACCTTACTTACCACAGAATTTCAAAAAAAAAAAGAAACACTATGATGTAACTCAACTCTAATTTATCGAAACTATGTACTAAATAATGAATAACGTGCTCTTTCCATTAAGCCATAAAATTTTAGGGTCTCATTCTTTCTATGACTCTTCTCGTCTTAGTTTTAAAATTATTCTATCAAACCATAATTTGTGATAGATTATGGTCACCACAAATGCACCAATCTACGAAGCTAGTAGCCTCAATGGCAAATAATGTGAGAAGTGTCTTTTTTTTCGATAAGATTCCTTGTTAGGGTATACTGGCATCTGTCCTTAAGCAGTTATATATTCTCATTTGCAAAACTTACTTACCCTAATACAAGGGTCTGTTAGGATATTGGGACAGGACTTAGTCCCGATCGTAGTGGAAGAATGACAAGAAAAAATTATTTATAGATCACTAAAATTTTATAACATGATTATCACTTATATCATAATAAAATAAGAGTTATAATTCATACCTTGTTCTGAAGCTTAACTCTTTTCTTGTCGTATCACTCAAATCGTTTCTAAAACTAGCTCATCTAAACTGCTATAGTTACATAAGTATCCAGGTTCTAATGATATCTACAGAACGAGTTAAGAGAACTCTGCAACTATTGTAAATAATGTTAAGCAAGGAGTACTAGCTCTATTAGAGCTTAAGCCTATTTATAACAAGTTTTAGACATTTTAGTAATTTAATTGAAATTAAATTCTAATTTCAATTAAACTTTAATTATAATTGCAAATAATTTTAATTAAATAACAGATATGCTCAAATAAGATCTAATGTCTCATATGTATCCTTATTTATTAAATATCTCATATTAAATTATAAAATTTCTCAAACTTTACATTCAAATTCAACTTGATTAAAATATCTTTACTCTATTTAACTCGTTCTTTATGTGTTACCCATTAGGTTCCCAAATGTGTTGACAATAGATACAAATCATAACTCTAAATCGTATTTAGGATTAGATAAACTAAACTCTTTTAATTTATCTTTAATTCTCTAATTAAATAATTTATATCCATAGATCAAGATTGTCAAAGTGGTTTTAATTACCTCTTTTGATTGATCTAGCAACACATCATGACTACCCAAATATTTATAATTATCAAAGTGATTTTAACTAATTTTTTCGTACATGATTTTTCTATATAATTTAATTCTTTCATAATACAATGTTTCGATTAAACATAGAACATAGAATTAATATTTACTCTATTTTAAGTATAATCATATTAGTTATCTACCATTAGTTATTGATTCAATTAATAACATTTGTAAAATATTTATAAAACTTTCATTTCACCTTGATCAAGAATTTTTTAAATCAATACTAATCGAGAATAACGTAACATTCTCCATATTTACTATAAGATGATGGATCCTATCTTCATCACTTAAATACCTCTATATAGTTCATATTATATCCAATTACTATCGATTGAGTTATCCTTAACTAAAACAAGTGACAAGTAATATCAAAACATAACAATTCCTATACAAGATAACTTTAGATATCTCAAGTCAAATGATCACTTATACAATTATTACAATGAGAATTTTAATAGACATACAAGTAACGTTCCAAATGAATTTCTCATATGGGGTTAGTTCAGTGAACTTGTTCTCTAACAAGTATTCACATGCTTATATAAGTATCTCCATACTTTAGTCTATGAGATTGACTACTTCCTTCACAAGGAAAAACATAACATGTGCTATCTTTTTATGTTCTATTAATGTCTAATCTTAATAAAATAATGACTAGGAACAATTTAGGAGCAAAGAGGAGGAAAAGAGAATAGAGGAGGATAATGGGAGGTTCTTTTATGGTGAGTTAACAAGCAGAGAGAGCAAGTTGGTGGAGAGAGTCGTGTGGTGTGGAGGGTGTGCTATCCAATACCAATTGTAAATATTAGACCCATTGGTCATGAGGTATGCGTACAAAGTATGACCAAGTACTTCATAATTAATTTTTCTTCATATGTTTTGTTTTCTCTCTAAGTTATGGTTTGGGTACACTGTATGATAACTGTTAAATCAAGGTTCCCAAATGTACATAACACTTTGGCCACTTTTGTTGGTGCTCTCTCCCTTCCATGCCTTCAATTTATCCATGCCTAGGTCTACATTTTAGACTAGGCATATTAAATCTACAATTTTTTTGATAAAGTAATTCAAGTTGTAACCATAGTTGTTAATGATGTGTTTCTCTCTCGCTCTCTTTTGCGGCATTTTGTTACATTAACTAGACCCTAAGATTACTCCTTTTTAATACTCTTAAGTATTCTTCAAACATATTGTCAAAAACTTTTTGATCAATTTTCTTCAAAAGAAATTTCGATTGCACCTTTGTAGTTTGTATTTGAAGCATAAGACAGTATTCCAACAATCTATGGGTCGTTACATATGCACATGATTTCTAATGTAAAAAGTTAAAATGGGATGTAAATTCAAGCTCCTAATTATCTAGGTATGTTGGCAACAATGATGAGATAAACTTTCTAAAGTTTTGAAACTAGTAACGATTAAGTAGCTAATAAGCTTTATTAGCTCGATAACCATGTAGTCACATTATTGAGATGGCTTTAATTTGAAGTCTTATAATGACAAAATAAAAATAGATAATGTTAACATGAATTTAATCGTTATCATTTCTTATTCATATGATTTAGACAATTAGTAGAAATTACTTTTTTTCTATTATTACAACTTTATTCTTTTTTTTTAATGAGGGCTTTGATCACCACACCAAGAACTTTAATCCATAGACCTTACAGAAAGAGCAAAAAATTGTGGAGCAAATTGCATCAGGAGGTGAATTCAAAATGAAACTTATTTCATTAGTTACATAAGCACTATATTATCTAGTGGTTGGGCTAGCCATTCACCTTCCACAATCGGCATGTACTACATTATACTCCAATATCTTCATTTATAGCACCTGTCTATCTCAGTTTGGTCAATCTTTAAAACCCTACAAAGTCCATTTTTATTTTCTCTTGATCGCGTCTTATCTAACTAATTTTGGCTACTCTTCCACCAACAATTTGATATTTTATCCTTTCCTTAACCTATATATGATCAATAAATGCTAGGAATAGAAACAAAATAGAGTAACTAGACGTCTTTGTATACTAATACAAGAGAAGGTCTCTCCTTACTAATCTTTATTTCTGACTAAAATTTTATGCTTTTCAATGTGCAAATAAAAGGTTAGTTGGAATAAAAATAACTGATGTAAAAACTATAATAATTGAATTTTTTTAGCAAATTAATTGTGAAAATTCTATTTAATTGGAAAGCTCATAAATATTAAATAAATATACTACATATTACTAGAAAGTTATTTTCAAGTCTAAGACTGTAATAATTAAGATATATTTATTGAGCATGTTTTTGTAGTTAAAATCTACTTGTTTTATTTTTTTCAAAGTTATTTTCATTTTTAATGGTTTTTATTTATATTTAAAATGAATTATCATATTCTCTATAATAACTTTTTGTATCTTGTAAATTATATTTTATATTCTTTTAAAGATCATTAATAAGTTTATAATATGTTCTCATTGTAAAAATTTCAACTATGATATTTAATAAAATTATAAAGTATAGTCTAGTGCTATTCTATATGTTACTTATTTATTATGTCAACAATTATAAATATTAATTACTTTTAAATTCAGGATTTCTCTCTATGTTAATGAAAATTAATCTTTTGAGAGCTGCAATACACATAATGAATAAATAAAGGGGTAAGGTATTATCTTACCTTAATCCTTCAGAAGTTTTAAAAAGTTTCTAGAAGGTACTCCATTGATAAGAATATTACAAGAAGGCTTATGATGCCTTGTTTTGTCAAATTCTTGTATTAAATGGAGAAATTGAAAACTTTTTGAATTATTAGAATGAATCTATAGTTGATAGTGTCAAAGACTTTTTAAAAGTCCATTTCCAAGTTATAGCTTTTGATTTACTTTCATGATGTAATTTTTGGAGAGTTTTTGAGTAATAAGAATATTATCTCATATACTTTGTCCTTGAATAGATCTCCATTGGTATGGATTGATAAGATCATTTAGGATCATTTTGAGTCTAAAAGCAATTATCTTTAGGATTTTTTCATAGATGATATTATAGCATGAAATATTTCTTATAGTCTATTTAAAAATTATAATATAACTTTAATGATTGAAGAAAATATAAATGCCTAGGTTTCTTAGAGGAACCTATCTTTAAATCCACCAAGGTTAAAGGGTTTATTTGATCTCAAACTGAACAAAACTACTTTAATATCCATACTGGTGAAAGATAATATCCATATTGGTCAAAGATTTAGAGATCTACATGCATTTATAAGTTTCATATCCTTATAACACAGTACTTCATCCTCTTATTACTACTCCAAAATCTAGAATTCCAAATAAATAATGAACTTGAATAGATCTTTCCTTTTGGAGGGAGGAGTCTCTGTATAAATATCAATTAGAGCGTAATTTGAACATAAAAGATGATTAAAATGAGCCCAACTATTAAAAAAATTAAACCATCATGAATTCACTAATCCTTTGTCTAATTGCTTTTTTGGAAATTAATTACTATTTTTAGTTATTATTCTACGTAAAAAAAATTCAAATGAATCTAAGATCAATAAGTCTAAAATTTGTACCTAAATTTTTGAAGTGTTCATTATAAGAATTCAATATGACCCTTTAACTTTATATTTCCTATGTTAGGAAGGTACAGTTAAAATCTCCTATAATTAACCAGGGAGTTGAATTATCAATCTGTATAGTTGATAGATCTTTGTAAGGAAATCCTTTATGATATTATATTAGACAAGATTGATATCAAATTTAGATATAGAGTTTAAAAGGGTTACTTAACAATGAGTTAATTGGTCTATGATATAGTTTTAGTGAAGAAGAATATGATTTAAGTCAAAAGCAACAATAATTCTATCATTGTGATGAGTTACGTGATTGTTAAGAGTGTTCCAATGTGATTAACATACCATAACTTTTCTTGATATCTCTTGGATTTTATTTTGGTCTCTAAAAAACCAACAAATATAAGCTTCTTCTTGAAGACTAAATAATCATGAATTATATGTTTTTTTAAGCTTATTCATAACTCTAATATTCCATGCTAGAATTGGCATGAATACGTAGAAGAAGAATTGTTTATAACATTCTTCTTTTGTTTTTTTCTTGATTTTCTTTTTCCAGTTACTCCTTTCTCTCTATTATCTAAGTATTTACTAAGATAGGAGAATTTTCTTCTTTTGCAAGGTTGTTGGGAGGTGAAGTCTTCTCAATCTCTTCTAAATGTTATCAGATTTTATCCCCCAACTTTTGGATTTGGAAAGGTCCTTATAAGCTTAGTTATTTACTACTAATTTAATAGTAGAAAGACCCTTCTTAGAATCTATAATATATTTTGTGTAAATCTTTATATCACTTCGTCTCCCTTATTTCTCCTCATCTTCTTTCTTTTCTAAATGAGTTATTGCATCTTGAGGTATCACCTCTTAATCATTCATATATGACGATTCATATATTCCTATTAGTTCATTGCATTCCCTTATTACAAAAGTCCTACTTATAACCTTCCATTCCTTTGATGACTCCAATTCTTAAGGTTTCCACTGATATGTAAGCATAATGTCGTCCTTTACCAACTTCCCATCTTCATCTATCTTCATTATTTTTAATGTTTCAGGAAGTATTTTTTCAGTATTGATCTCTATGCATATTCTCGCATAACTAGGTCTCTTTAATTTAATTGTATTTTTATTGAGAAAATACATTTGCATAGTGAACTTTCTAGGAAACTCAATCTTATAGTGACATGCTTCAAACACCTTGGGTCCACTCACTTCGTTGTTGAATTTGAATATGAATATATCATTTTTCATTTGCTAGAGTTTCTTTCAAACTCATGTTCTTCTAGGTATTATTTGCTTAAAGTTACACTAGCAAAAATGGTTGTCTTTTATTTTCAAAAAAAATTGTCTTTTATTTTTTTTTAAATGATGAAGTCTATTAAAAGGCTCTAACTTAAAGAATTTTCATTAGTTAGAAGGTTATAACAGTACCATCTGATAGGGGTATGTATCTAAGTTTTTTTAATGGACTCGAATTAGCAACCACTTGACACCATCTTTTTATTTTTCCTGTATAGGTTAAATGATATGACTAACTAAGAACATAAGGAGGCGAGGCCTTAGTATAAGCAGTAACACCAACTAAAAAGGTAACTAGAAAGAGAATAGATAGACCTAAAGGAATTGAGGGAAGAGGACTAGGCAAAAAGGAAGTGGAATTAGACAATAAAGAATGTAAGGAAGTAAAAAAGAGATTGTTTAACTAGAATAATAGAGATAAGGGGAAGGAAACTATAGTTTGCTAATCTAGCAACTAGTACAATCATATTCAATAAGTAAGCATTGGAAGGATGAATGGTTGAATTTGAAGTAGATATATCAAAGGGTACATGATAGGACAACAATTATGAGGAAGGAAGATTATTGGAAATAGTTCATAAGTCGTTAGAAAGATTTTAAATTTATTCTTAAAAGAGTAAATAAAATAGTTTTAAAAATTAAGCGAGAAGGCCTTTGCCTAAGAAATTAACCAAGGAAGGAAGCTTAAAAACATAAAAATTCAAAAACAAAATTATTCAAAATAAAAGAAATTTGATAATAACAAAAGTTTTAGTGAGAAAGGAAAAGATTGTCTCAATCCTTCTTGAACACATTTTGACAATTAAAAAAAAATACACCTTACTTGATTATTTTTCATTTAAAAAATATTATGTAATTAAGTTTTACTTATTATATTTCAATGTAATTATACTGATGAAAACAAAATAAGAGTTCAAATTTTACCAAAAATGATAAATGTGATAGTGTGTTTGATATCGTTTTTCTTTTCTATACATCCTCACAATAAATTGCACCACCAAATTGTGAATGAAAACTGAAAAGAAAATTTTCTATCACAATGTGACGAAAAAAAATAATTCAAGAATTTAATAAAATCTTGGTTCAAATTTTCTTTTTATGAAAAAGTAAGGTGAAAAAAAGCCTATCTTTTTTTTTCATTTTCTTCATGTTTCCATATTAATAGTATGTATTTTATGTACAATCTTAAATTTTGGGAATATTTCTATTTAAGTATAAATCATGCAATGATAATTATATTCTTATAAGTTTTTAAAATCAAGGAAATTGTATCGGTTGCATTCCATTCCTCAATATATTATATGACTAGAAATTTCATGTTGTGCTTAATGTTATTATTTAGTATGGCTTGTATGTATACATGCGAACTTGTGATATACTCGATAAAAAAATTGCTATGTTGCACTTTTAATTATAACTTATTGCAACTTATAATTAACTTAATAAAACCTTGTTTAAACTTAAGTATAATTTTAATTTTAATTTTATTGATAAAGTTATTACTTATTTGTTTATATTATAAAAAAAGATGGTTAGATTATAATAAATTGGGACATCATTTATTTATTATAAATTTAGCAAGATACATGTTTGAATCAGTTAGCTCATATTAGGATATATATATATTTTCTTGTAAATATTATGGAAATAAATTCATTGAATCATCATGTCAAATCCCTATTAATATTATATCCATTAATTTTGATTTAAAAAAAAGTTTCATCCACTGAACCCCAATTTTGTACTTATATAGTCTTTTCATATGAACAAGTTACAAAGTGATATTAAGATAAATCTATTATACCATAAGTAGAAACTTTGATCTTTTTTATTCACATGATACTATTTATATAATAAATTCATAAAAGTCAATGTAGTAAATGATCCTTGTTTATTCTTATAAGGTTTTGATAAAGTTAATCCTCAGGTTTGTTATGATAAAGCTAATCTTCAAGTTTGTTAGCTTGTTATATTTTTTATCCTTATCATCTATAGCTTAAATTTGATTTGTTGTAATCCTATCTCTAAAAAAAACTTTTTTGGCATATGTGTGTGTGTGGATTTTTCTTGGCTCTTCATCTTTCATTCTAAGCCAAAATTTATAATTGTTCTATTTTGGTATTAAAGCCTTTTTTACCTCCTACCTAGAAGTCTCCATGGTAGTTAGGATTTTTCTTAGCTTCTTCATCTTTCATTTGCCAAAATTTTATCATCATTATTTATTCCTGTAACTAATTAAAATGATTGCCACCACTAGCTTTTTATTTTCCACCACCAGCTTTTTATTCCTTGCTTATTCCTTCCTTACTTATTCCAATAGCCACCACCATTTTTTTATTGTTCATCTATTTTTTATTTTTTATTTATTATCCACAGTTAGTTTCCTTTGTCCCACTAAAATGATTAACCATCTCCTAAATTATGATTATCAACATTTTTTCCAACTTTAACCATCTTCTAGCATCAAATGTGGCTAATGAAGGAGATACAATTCCTACGTCTACTCCAACCACTTTAAGCTTAATGACAATCACATCCTTGCCTGGTTAACTTTATATTAAATTTAATTTAAACAATTATCTATTATGGCAAATAAAACTCCTCCTTTTACTAAATAGTTATAATTTGGAACATCTTATTAATGACACAACAATATCTCCACCAAACCAATCAACAACGATCCTAACCCCCTTTTTAAAATTTGGTTTGTATCAATTGGTACTAAGATGGATCATTAGATCAATGGTAAAAAGCTTTGTACTATAAATTATAGGTGCAATAATGACCAGATAGGCTTGGAAAAAGCTTTCAACCATATACACATCAGGTCTCAAGTTTGAACCATTAAATCTATTTTATCTTTTAGAAAAAGAAAATAATAAAAATTTTACATAATATATGCAACTAGCTAAGGGAGTGTTTGATTAATTTACAACTTTACAACATAGGGTACCTAAAGATGATCTTGTACAAGTGATAATTAATTGCCTTAGCAAAAAATATCATCCCATTATGTATAGTTTATTATAGTAAATTGATCATGTTTCTTGTGATGATTTGTTTAGGTTATTATTAAGCGAAGAAGAGAATTTGTCTAATGATGTATCATCAAAGAAAGTTGTGAAACCAACAACCCATTATGCCAATAATCAACGAGCTGTTTCTTCTAATTCCAATTATAAATATTAAAATTCTACATGTGGAGGTCATGGTAGTCAAAATCATGGTCAAGAATTAAATACCTATTTAGCTCACTTTAATGGTGTTCCATTTACACAATATTATCATCAAGGAGTTATTTTATTCACAAGGATCATCAACTAATTGATTATCCTGGATCTATCATACTAATGGTAGTCACGGTCATTTAGATAGACAATTGCCAACCCCAATGTTCAATTAGTAATGGCCACACACCTTTAAGTTAAATGCCAATTTGGCTACACCAACCCCTTACTAAAACATCAATATATTATGGATACTGGGGCAACGCATTATCTTATAGCTAATATTGAAAATATTACTTCACATCATAAGTATTAAGGCCTTTGATGACATCCAAATTAACAATGTTACACAATCTCATTCTCTAATATTGGCTCTTCTAATTGGCACTTTTCTAATTGTGATTTTCAGTTATATGATATTTTACATGTTCCACAATCTTACAATAACTTTCTTTTTTGTTTATTGTTGTACCAAAACTAATAATATATCTATTGAATTTTTTCCTAACCCTTTTGTGATTAAGAATATCCATATAAATGAATCGTTACATATCAGTCAGAACGATTGTGTGGTTATACACTATGCTACTTGAACTTATTCATTAACCAAACTCTCCTATTCATGCTCATTCTTGCACTCTTTCTACCTAGCAATCATGACTTGAACATCTTTATATTTGTATCGTTCGTAATATTTTATATAATAATATATCTCTATTTGTTAAAAATAAAGTCTCCAGTTTATGTCATGCTTGTTCTATTAATAAGACTTATAAGTTTCCTCTTTCTAGTTTAAAAAAAAGGTTACCTCTTTCTAAGTTCAATTATGTTACACAAAGTCCATTAGAGTTAATTTGTTCCGATTTATGGGGACCTTATCTTATAGCTTGTATTTGATGGGTGTTGTCATTATGTTTTGTTTTATGATTATTATAGCAAATATACTTAGATTTGTTTTCCCAAATTCAAATAAGAAGTTCTCATTGTTTTTGTTAAAATTTGAAATTTATTTGAAAAAAATTCTATTGTTCCACCAAATCCTTTCAAGCAGATTAAGGTGGTGGATATCAAGCCTTGACTTCCTATTTACTTAAGAATGGTATTACCTAAAGATTTAATGTCCTAAAACCTCTGAATAAAATAAGTGTGCTAAAAGGAAACATAGGCATATTGTGAAGACTGGTTTGTCCTTATTATATCATTCATCTGTACCATATGAATATTGGAATTATGCATTTGATATAACATTGTATGTAATTAATAGAATGTCCACTCTCACATTAAATAATGACAATCCCTATCATAATTATGATACACTTTATGTGTTTGGTTATCTTCATTATCTGTGGTTGTGTCCTTATTCTCCTCATAAATTATCTCTTAGTTCTAAATTTTTGTTTTTATGGGGTATAGAAAAATCCACAAGGGTTATATTTTTTTGAATTTTTTCACCAAAAAATTTGTTGTCTCATGACATGTGATGTTTAATGAACATGCATTCCCTTTCAAACAAATTGAAGTTGGTGTTTCATATATTGCTTTGGTTTCATAGTCCTACTTCAACAACACTAGTCCTACTACCATTACTTTACCTAACCATATTTTTTCTTCCTATTCACCTACAAATACTAATCCTACTCAAATACAACCCAATCATTTAGATATGACACTTCTCCATCAAATATATAAATCCCAGCTTCAACACATGAACCTGAAACACCCAAATCCAATCCAACACCATCTAGCATGCTTAATAATCCAAAAATCCCTCAATTATCTCCAACATAGCTTGTTGAACTCATGACTTATCTCCTCACACTATATCATCTGGACTTCCCTTAGAAGTTTACTTATCTGACTATAATACAAAAGATTCTAACAACCACAAAATCTCACTATAAGGTGACTAGGTTACAAGTAAGCTAGTTGAAACCGAGAATATTTCATAACTCCACTATCCTTGAAGAACCTAGTTGTTACATCCAAGCTATTAAAAGTCCCCCAATGAAAAAAGGCAATACAAGAAGAATTCAATGTTATGCTGGCCACCAACACATGGACCCTTGTCCCTACATCACAAAACCAAAATTTAATTAGAAATAAGTATCTTTTTCGAATTAAGCTAGATAATACTGGTAATGTTAATCCATATAAGGCACGTTTGGCTGCGAAAGAGTTTCATCAATAACCTAGCATTGATTATAAAGAGACCTTCAATTTTGTGATAAATCCAGCAATGATTCAATTAATTCCTACTTTTATTATTTTAAACAATTGAGATGTTAATCAATATGATGTGTTAAATTATTTTTTGAATAGGACACTTGATAAAGATGTGTTTATGAAGCAATTACAAGCTTTCAAGCATCTTAATTTGCCACATGATTTTTGCAAGTTAAATGAATCTATTTATGACCTTAAGCAAGCTTCAAGATGGTGGCATAAATGTCTCACTATATAACTATTTATCTATTGTTTTCAAGCCTCTAAAATAGATAAGTCCTATTTTTATAAAGAAGCTCACATAATAGACCTTTTTCCTCATTTATGTGCATGATATTTTGATTATAGGGAACAACAAGTCATTCATTAAACATATTATTCACAAGTTGCAAATTAAGTTCCCTTTAAAAGAATTAGGACATTTAAGTTATATTCTTGGTATGGATGTTTCTTCGATAAGGACACATGTTTTTCTCTCTCAAGCTAAATAAATTTGTGAATTGTTACAAAAAGCAAATATTCTTGTTTCTACGTTTGTTTGTTCAAACAAATCATTAATTTCATCCCACTCTATTTTGAAGTATGGTGGTGGACTCTAATATCTTTTCATGACTCCTTCCAGTATTTGTTATTTGATTAACAAGATATCTCAGTAAATGCATCAGCCATTAAAGTGTAATTGGATGCAAGTCAAACAAATCCTAAGATATCTCAAAGGACCGTAAATCATGGGTTATTTCTTTGAGCAACAAACAATTTTTAAGTTACTACATATTGTGAAGCAAATTGGGGTTGTAATAAGTATGATCACAAATCAACAATAGGCCTAGCCGTTTGTGTTGGATCGAATCTAATTACTTGGAGCTCTAGAAAATAAAAGAAAGTTGCTCGCTTATCTACAGGGGCAAAGTATCAAGCCATTGCAATAGCAATTTATCAAGTTAGACCTATTGTTTAGTGTGATAATTTGTCAGCCACATATCTTACAGTTATGTCAATTTTTCATTCCTACTCCAAGCATCTTCAAATTGATTTCTATTATGTTCAGGGTAAGGTGTCTGAGCGGGAACTTCATATGCAATATCTTTCAACCAATGATCAAATTGTTGACATCTTAACAAGGCCCACATCAAAGTACAATTTTCAGCATATGAGATTCAAGTTAACAATTTTTGACAAACCTGCTCAACTTGATGGAGGGTGATAAATCTAATCCTCAAATTTGTTAAGTTTATTGTGATAAAACTAATCCTTAAATTTGTTCTATCGGGTTTATGGCTAATTGATTGATGTAATTTCATGTTTCATCTCAAGACCAGCTGTTGTGTATTACGCACACATAAAAGATGCGCAAAGAAACACATTTATGTCTGCTAGGTGATAATCATGAACCCAAACACATGTTTTAGATTAGATTGTTAAAGGTGAGTGCCGTGGAATCTAATTCTTTATTTTCCCTAACTCATAAAATAAATGTATAGATATTCTGATCCACAAGAGAAATAAAGTGCTCAAGGGAAATACCATGGTGGAGAATCACCTACACTGGGAGCATAGTTTATTACAGATGCTAAGCTAAAAGTAACGAACGCAGAATATTCAAAGAAAAAAAAAAAACGTTTGCGTCCACAAGTTGCTGCCTCTAGGATTTGGCAGGACTTTTTTGATCTAATCTTCTTCTTATACTATTAACATTAGTATTTTAGCAAGTGGGTCAATAAACGATTCTGATAAGCAACAATCTCTAATAAGAAATTACTGGCTAATGTTTGAGTGAGATACCAGAACTCCAACGTATTGGTCGCTGATGTGACGGTATCTGATAAGGTAGTTTAATTAGGTGATTAACTATAGATGTAGCTATTGCTGATATTGTGTGGTAGAATATAAGAAATTGGTAAATTAATGTAGTAGAAGAAAGCACTTATTCCTTGACACACACAATTATGCAAGTGAACCAATGTACAGTACTGATAATTTATATGCTATCCTTCGTTTAGATGTTACAGACACCTTTAAAACTCAATTTGGTGGGGCAAGAGGTCGTTCAATTTTCATTAATGTGCATGTCGGTGAGATGGCTTGAGTTCTTGGACATTGCTTCACTCTTCCCGCGAAGCATATTTTACTTTTTCCCTTTATTCCAGTGGGATTTCCTAGGAAGGTAGCCCAGTAAGGCTCGAAGGATAAGTAGCAGATGTTGTTAACTGAATAATACAACATGAATTGGGAATCTGCATACGATTTTGGTTACGTTTATTAAAATATATAGTTGGGATTTAGGTACTAGATGTTAACTAAATCGATAACTCCTATCTAATGGACCCCTCCATTCCCAGCATCAAGTGCTGGGTGAGTCACCGAAATTGTAATAAAAACGATGTCTGATTTACACAACTTTTAAACTGAACTTTCTTGCGTCATGAAGCCCAAGGTGTTATTGGTTGATAGAGCTTGAAGTGTTAATATGATTCTGAATTTGTCCAGGCTCCTGAAGAAAACCACCCCCCTGACATTGACTTTAACATCATATTTCTACATTTCTTATTCGCCAACTTTTCCTTCTCTTCTCTTCTCCTGCCAAAGTAGTCCTCATTTTAAATAATTGCATTCCTCCCCACATCATCAAACACACCCAAAATGATTATCCAAATTACTAAACTTCCATTCTTGTGGTTCTCATGCATGACATTATCTGTTCAAAACATACATAAACAGTAAAAAGTACATGTATGCACATCTCCTTATCCGTCTTGGAAAGGGACTCAAATATCGTATAGTTTCGTATGTGTATTTTTGTTTATATGCATGTCTAGTCACGAGGGGAATACATAGGATATATTGTCATCCACAAGAATTGTTCAAGTTCTTGCTCATGTAAACGTCTAGTGATTATACTGTTACTCTTGTCTTCTTGGTGAAATTTGGCCCACTTCCATTGCCTTTTCCCTCCTATATAACCCCTGCACTCCTCATGCTGATTCTATCCTTCCACAAAAACCAAATACACAGCCCTAAACTGGTATCATCCTGATTTGGAGCCATGCTTCCTGGTGAACTAACCGGAATTCACTTTCTATCACCTGAGAATTCAATTCCTTTGCCAACTAAATTTGGCGGAATCACAGAAACTAACTACATCCATTTCAATAGATTATTAGCCAACTTGCAGACCTCTTCCTTTCCTCAATCAGCACAAGAATTCACTCTGCATCAGTCCTCAAGTCTTAGCAGCAATAATTCATCATCAACTTCCAATGATGCTCTGGATCAGGAACATCAACTTAGCATCATTGACGAAAGGAAGCAGCGAAGAATGATTTCGAATAGAGAGTCAGCTCGAAGGTCGAGGATGAGGAAACAAAGACACCTAGATGAGCTATGGTCTCAGGTTGTTCGGCTACGCACTGAGAACCACAATCTGATGGACAAGTTGAACCACGTATCTGAGTGCCATGATCGTGTTCTTCAAGAGAATGCAAGACTCAAAGAAGAGGCTTCTGATCTTCGGCAAATGCTTACTGACTTGCAAATTGGCAGCCCTTATACTGTCTCTGCTTTAAGAGACCTTGAAGAGGTCCCCTGCAATACTGCGCACCTCAGAGCTGAGTCTTCAAGCCAATCCATCGCTACCTCTGTAGACTTGCTACACTGAAAATGAGAGATGCTTTTTCCTATAGCACGATAGCATCTAGTGTCTATGTTCCTGGTGTTTTCGTTGTGTGGTTGACTAGTTTATGCCTTCATTCCATCTTTTTTATGAGATCAGAAGGGAATGCAATAGCTGCTTTCTTCTCTCTTCTTCTTCATCTACTTGTCTCATACATTGGCTAGACAATCAAATTCCACTAACCAGGACATTTAACTATTAAGTGCTCTTGCATTTGATAAATATGATTGATAGAAAAGTAGTACGTGAAAATGATACATCTAGTCCATCGTACACCAAATTGTAAGCCTCAAATTTGTCCGTCAAAGCTTAATTTTTAACATTTCTTAGAAGACCCTCCAACCAACTTGAACCAGTTAGAGTTTACGTAAATTACACGTGACTGAGGGAATCCAAGAAATACTAAGAAAAGTTGATAAAATGTTCATAAGCAAGCAAACAGACTTGCTTTTCCGCAGGTGTACTAAAAATGGTGAAGATGAAATCAAACCTTTTGCATCAGCGGATGTTGTCTGATCAACAGGTTCCATTCGCACTGAAACCAAGAGAGGCCCCATAGCCAGTCAACTAATGCTGCTTACGCTCATAATAGGAGAGAGAGAGAGAGAGAGAAGGCAAGAAGACAAATGGTGGTGGAGGTGCTGGTGGTAGTGGTATCATGCAAATTGCTACTATAAGAGATGAAACAACACACTTAAAAAGGCTGTCCACTAAAACACCCTCTCTAAGTACTGTTTTCTAGCTTTTCTGTGAGCCCATCACAGACTGTGTTGTGCCTATCCAATTTGGTTATCCTGAGTTTTGCTTTGTTTCACCAATTGTGATGGCATCAAATGTGGAGCCTATGCTTCAGGTGTTTTTGCTTCAATGGTGGCTCTCAGTAATCATGTCAATGTGTGCCAGCATCTGCATCTGCAACACCCTGTTCATGGCATTGCTATTACGTCTTTCCTTTTTCCTTTTTTTTTCTTTTGCCTGTTCTTGGATTTTAGACACAATTTCTTTTCTAGATCTGGTTCTGTACCTATAGATTACAATATTTTCACGCAATTAATATATCAAAGGTGATTTTATGTCAGCCCGGACGATATGTAACGCAATAGTTACATGGTTGACTTGCGAGTCTCAATCACTTCAACATCTGCTGCAACAAAAATTTCCATTTAGTTGTCAGCATTCTAACCTTAAACCTTTTTGGAACCATAACATCATTGATTGAACCATAATTTTACAAGTGTTTCCATATTAAAGGCTAAACTATCATCCAAGAAGTGGGTGGTATAAAAACTTCTTAATTATTATTTATAAAATATAAATTTTTAGTCACCACTAACAACATAGGACGCATTAAATTCCTAATTTCGTTGACTTTTTTTTTCGTTTGTTGAAAATGAATATTGGATTAACTATAGCTAAAACTAAAAAAAATTAACTAATTATAACATCCTAATAAAACTTAGTTAAAGAGTCCATCTACTTTTTATGTCAGGAGAGAGACAGAGAGGGAGCTGAAGATTCTTGACATTTAATTTAATACAAATCTAATCCAGTTAATGAACTCGTATTTCCCTTTTTCCTCGTTAGTAAACCTCCGCCAGTTTCTTTCCCTCCCGAGGAAGCAAATGATAGAAGTGAACGCAACTTTGTACAAAATATTAAGCAATCAAACAAATATAATACTTGGTCGTTTTAAAAATAATAACTCCAAACTTCATTCATTTCTTGTATTATGAATTAATTGAATCCAATAAATTTAAGGGATAATCAATTTTAAATGCTCATTCTTTTATATTTTTTAAATTCAATATTTGAACTTTTAAATTTTTCAACTCAATAATTAGCCTTTCAAAATTGTAATAGCTCAGTTCAAATTTTTTTTAAAGGATTGATCATTTAATTAAAATTTTAAAAATTAGAAATTGAATTAAAAAAATTTAAATTATTGGGCACTTTAAGATTAGTTATTCCCTAAATTTAATTATTAATTATAGTTTTTATCTCCGCATACATAATTTCACGTCGAAGACAAAGTTATGGATTTCGTACCCTGGAAAACAATACGAAATAAGTAAATGTCAGTACCAGCCGTGAATACAGGTTGGTACCAACGTGTATCGATCGGTACCAGCCGAAATTTTTGTTATTTACGAAACTTAACCCTAAAAACTACCCCCCTCGAACCCGACTAGTTTTGCTATCACCTATTGCCTCTCTCCCTCGACTCTCCCTTTCGTCGTCTCCTCCTCAGCCTCTCGTCGTCTCATCGTCACCATCCCTCCTTTCCTCATCTTCCTTCGACTTGGGCTCCTCCCTTGACGTCAGTTGAAGTCTTAAAGAGGTCATGTCTTCGTCTTCCTCCACGCCGTAGCACGTTGTCACCGTCCGTCGTAGTCAAACTGTAGCTGCACCGTCTGTCACCCCTCAGGCGCACCACTAAGACACCAACCCCTCAGCGACCCGACGTCAACCCGAAGACTTGATTGTTTGGCTGTGTATTTTTTTATTTTTTCATTCTTCATTGCATTTTGATTGTGTTGGATAATGGATTTGTGTATGTTGGTGTTGGATGCTGGATTTTGGGTAAGAAATTTTGCATGGATGTGAATTGGGTTGTTGGATTTTGG
This sequence comes from Erythroxylum orinocense, assembly GCA_025531955.1. Lineage (NCBI taxonomy): Eukaryota > Viridiplantae > Streptophyta > Magnoliopsida > Malpighiales > Erythroxylaceae > Erythroxylum > Erythroxylum orinocense. The sequence goes on along the minus strand of JANZLX010000003.1, from coordinate 18,333,187 downwards.
GAATGGATATTGAATTGTTGGAGTTGAATGTTAAATGGGTTTTGTGAATTGTTGAACTGAAATTGGATTTGGAAGTGGAATGTATGAATTGTTTGGTTTGCGATTTATGGTGATATTGAACTATTGATGAATGAGATTGAGTTGAGACTTGAGATGTTCAATTGTTCATGTATTTTATTTAATGGTAATTTGGTTATTCGATGGTGGTGTGAATGATCATGGTGTGGTGGTGAGGCCGTGAGGTGAGGGTGGTGGTGAGTGAGGTATTAAAGTGTTGATGTTGATTAATTGATTATTAAAATTGAAAGTTGATAATCAACATTTAAACCTAAATATAAATTTGATAATCAAATGTGAAATTAATAATTAAATGCAAAATTGTAAAATTGATAATCAAAATTGGTAAAATTGAAAAAGCTTAAATTATTAATTGACACATTCTTAATATTTTTGAAATGGTAATTTATTTTTAATATTTGGGTATTGAATTTAGGTAAATAATTATTTAAGTATAAAATTATGCAATTAGAAATTAATAATAATTTGATTATAGTTAATGATAGTATTTGCCTATTTGGTTATTAGTTTTAATTAGGTAAATAATTAATTGACTATAAAAGATGTTAAACTTTAATGGAATGGTAATATATATGTGTAGGGTATCATAAATATTTATAATTGGTAATGTGTGAAAGTACAAACTACAAAGTAGTGATGTAATAAATGTTTTCAAAAAACATTTTTGTTATCAAATTGTGATTTGTGCATATGTTGTACACTTGTAGATTTCAATCATTTATACTTACAGTTGTTAATGTCGATTAACAATTGTAAAAGCAACATGTATATTTAAGAACCAAATATAAAATGGTGTATATAATATTATGGTTTGTTAGAAATGGAATTATGAACGTTTTGTGATTGTTGAGATTGGAAATTGTTGGAAAATGTTAGGAATGGAAATAGAATTACGAATGCTTTGTAATTGTCGAAATTAAAAATTGTTGTAAATGGAATGGAATGGAAATAGAATTATGATTGTTTTGTAATTGTTGAAATTGCAATTTTTGGAAATAGAAATGGAATTATGAATGTTTTGATTGTTGGGATTGGAAAATGTTGAAAATTGTTAGGAATGGAAACGAAATTATGAATGTTTTGTGATTGTTGCAATTAGAAATTGTTGTAAATGGAAGGGAATGGAAATAGAATTATGATTGTTTTGCAATTCTTGAAATTGCAAATTGTTGGAAATAGAAATGGAATTATAAATATTTTGTAATTATTGGGATTGGAAGTTGTTTGAAATTGTTAGGAATGGAAATATAATTATGAATGTTTTTTTATTGTTGTAATTGGAAATTGTTGTAAATGGAAGGGAATGGAAATGGAATTATGATTGTTTTGTAATTGTTGAAATTGCAAATTGTTGGAAATAGAAATGGAATTATAAATGTTTTGTGATTGTTGGGATTGGAAATTGATGGAAATTGTTAGGAATGGAAATGAAAGTATGAATGTTTTGTGACTGTTGTAATTAGAAATTGTTGTAAATGGAATGGAATGGAAATAGAATTATGATTATTTTGTAATTATTAAAATTGCAAATTGTTGGAGTATGATTTGTTTTGTGTTAATTATATATGATGAATATTTTGAATTGTTAGCTTTTGACTTACAGTTAATTGTGTTCCATGAAATTGAATTGTATGTAATGTAATCATACAAAATGAGATACATTATATAAGATGGATATGCATATTGTCATTGTGTACTGAAATTATGTGTTATTTATTTTTGTGTATAGATAAATAGAAGGTAGTTCAAATTCTCCCGATCAACCTAATTTAAGAAGATACAGTGATCCAGCTTGGGCTTACACTAGTATGGTTCCGGGTCAAAAGAATCATACCATTTGCTTGTTTTGTAAAAAACATTTAAAGGTGGAGGAATTATCCGATTGAAAAGGCATTTAGCTGGGATTAAAGGAGATGTGGAAGCATGTAAAAAAG
>JANZLX010000003.1:18280023-18295174 GCA_025531955.1 Erythroxylum orinocense | reverse complement strand
TGTGCAATTATGAAATCATTGTGATATGCTTGATTGTTGCATGAATTGAGTGAACCATCTATGATGGTTACCTCACTAAGTTCGCAAATTCACCCAAAATTGTAACATATTTTTTAGGACTGAGAGTAGACTCCTAGCTCCAGAGGGACTTTTCTAGCCGTGTAGATTGTGTTGGCGAGAGAAGTCATGGCTCACAAGTCGGTCAGCTAGGACTTTTGGGATGACCTAGATAGAGCTGATGTATTTTCCCTCTTTATGTAGCATATTGTACTAGGTTTTTGGAGTGATGTATAGACAGTGAAAAACTGACAAATATGTAAACTTCTGGTTTTGATAAAATGAAATGAGGAAAATTTTGCTTTTAAAAAGTTCGTGAATTTATATTGATATTTTATTATTATGATACCATGTGAAGTACAATTTTGATTGGTCGTAGCTCACTCTTATTGTAGGGTATGTACCGGAATGACCTACGGACATCTCGGTGTATACCCTGCGGTAAAAGGGCGCTACACCTTAGGAAAAGAATTCCATTAAGTTGTATATTTTTACTGTAAAAGAATATATTACATATCTGTTCGGCTAGAATAATGAGGTTGGTCATGTACAAACTGTTTATAATCGGAGCAAAATTCTTATGTGAATAGAAAAGAAGTTACTTGAGGATGAATTCTAGGATATGAAAGTTAAAGGAGATAGTGAGAGATAGCTAGCTAAAATGAAGGGAAATTGGTAGTTAGGAAAAAACTAAGGATAAAAGGGTTATAAAGTTACTAGTACTTAGACAACAAGGGACAAGGGCGGCTACACACACAATTCCCGTACCAATAAAATCTCAAGACAACAAAATCAATCTATAAAGGGAACAACTTATTTCATAAACACTATTATGTTTTAGCTTTCTTTACATTGTAAATTTATCTTTAATATTTCAAAAGTTTTTCTATTTCTTGATTCTCTTTTGTTGCAATCAAATTATTTTCTTTAGTTCAAATCTCATTTCAACATATTTTAGTATTTTATAGCTTTATTTTTTAAGTTTTCTAAAGCTCATTTATATTATTGAAAATAAGTCATGAGCAAATTTTGGAAGAATTACTTTCTGACACTCGAGTTCAGATTAGCACTAAACAAGAAGATTATGAAATAAATAAACTTGGATATAAAATTTTAAAATAATAATATTAGAAGTGACCGAATATCTTATGTGTATGTTGTAATCATACATGACACAGGAAACGAAACGAGTAATGCCAAAATTAACTGCCTGTAGATATTTTTCAGTTATATCTCCGTCGACTCACTCCTTATCCTCGGGGGATGCATATATGTATGAAACGTCCGCGGAAGAAGAAAAGGAGAAGACACATGGCAAAGTGGGAAAGCCAAAAACAACTCTAGCGTGTCCTACAGGTTCATATCTACAGGAGTACAGGTATCTACTGGGTGAATAGGTGGGACAGCGATGGCGTGCTCGCCAACTCCAATCTCTGCATTAGCTTTCACCAGCTCAAGAAGTCGTAAGACGGCCTTTGTAACTTCAGCGCTGACCCCAAAAGCCTTTCCCAAGGAGCTTCACTTCAACCATGATAGTTCAGCTATGAAGAAACTTCTGGTCGCTCCTGAAACTATAGACTTTTCCATCTTTCTTCCTGGATGGGGAGAGTGTGGGGTTTGAATTGATAACAAGTGACTTCTATATCACAGGCAGGAGCAGAAATGGTGGCACGCCTGGTAGGAGTAACTTTGGGTCCTAAGGGAAGGAATGTGGTGCTGGAGAACAAGTATGGACCTCCTAAGATTGTTAATGACGGTGAAACTGTTCTGAAGCAGGTCACGCCTACAAATAACCAGTTACAGCTTCCATTTGTTTGTTTCTACTTCTTTTTCTTTGGCGTTTAAACTCGAACCAATTTCAGGTTCCTTAGGTTTCAATTTAGTTCTTTGTTTCGAATGCTTGTCTAATAGAATCTAAATTTTTTGAGTTTTTAATTTCTAAGAAAATAAAATGTTGGTTGATGTTAATTATGTAGATTGAATTGGAAGATCCACTAGAGAATGTTGGAGTGAAATTGGTGAGGCAAGCTGGTGCTAGAACAAACGACATGGCTGGTGATGGTTCCACAACATCTGTAATACTTGCTCATGGTTTGATTTCTGAGGGTCTGAAGGTCAGAACCATGATTTGATTTCCTTTGATTTCAAGATCGAACAAGCTTCAATAGATTGAATTACTATGTGATTGCAATCCGCACCATCATGTTGGGGGTAGGGGTCTTTGGTAATTATCAAGGTAACATTGTAAGAGAGAAAGAACAGGAACAAATCTTTTTGATAGAGACAGAAAATTTATCACTACAACGTACTCTAATATATTTTCTTCAATTGAAAAAGGAGAAGAAAAACTGTTTATTTTTTCCAGGGAAAACCTTCATTATACCTATCTTAGTGACTTGAGAAAATGTATCCCATAACCATATATTTCTAAGAGAATGTTTCCTAGAACTTATATTGGAGTAATAAAACTTGCAAAAAATAAATAAGTCTGCAAGTGTTTCTCCTTTTGGTGGTATCGGCAGTAATTAGGCATAAAAAGGTCATCTTGGCAAAGTTCTACAAGCTCTGGCACTAAGAGTAACAACTTTTCAGGTCATTGCATCTGGGATGAATCCTGTTCAAATTGCTCGTGGGATTGAGAAAACTGCAAAAGCCCTTGTTGCTGAACTCAAATTGATGTCCAGAGAGGTTGAATAAGCCGCAATTTTCTCTATCTTCCTTTTACTTTAAAAATTATGTCTCCTAAAGCTCAGAAAAAAATAGGGTAATGATCCTTCACATATGCCTCGTTTATTACTAATAATGTTTGGAATGTATTTCAGGTCGAGGATGATGAACTTGCAGATGTTGCAGCAGTTAGTGCAGGGAATGATTATTCAGTGGGAAACATGATATCACATGCTCTTCAACAGGTGGGAAGGAGGGGTGCGGTCACAATAGAAAAAGGAAAGGGCATTGAGAACTATTTACAGATTGTGGAAGGAATGAGATTTGATCGTGGATATTTGTCTCCTTATTTTGTCACTGATCGACAGAAAATGAGAGTGGAGCTTCATAACTGCAAGGTTTAGATGAACTTTTACATTAAACATTTTGGGGGTGCTTCTGAATAGGATTGATTGGAGTAATACGAAAAATGTTTGGTTGCAGTTACTTCTGGTTGACAAAAAAATCACAGAACCAAAGGAGCTGTTCAGAATACTAGACAATGCAGTTAAAGAGAAGTACCCAATTGTGATAGTTGCAGAGGGAATTGAGCCTAATGCTCTGTCTCCAGTCATTAGGAACAAACTCAAGGGTGTGCTTAAGGCAGCTGCTATTAAGGCGCCTTCCTTTGGTGAAAGCAAGAGCCATTACTTGGATGATATCGCTATCTTGACCGGAGGTAGCAGCTCATAAGTTTTCTAGTAGTAGGTTCATACTGTCTTACTTATCCCCAGGTTTCTACAACTGCACATAATAGCTAACACCAAAGAGTTTGACTAGAGGAGTTTGAGGACCAAAACTTTTCCTCAATTGATCCTTCATAAATCTTATTTGCAGTCCTGATGAGCAATAAAAGAAACTGAGAAAGAAATGTAGTGTTTTAGTGCTGTTACGTTGCTATTTATCCCTTCAGCGCTTATATTGCAGCCACTGTAATCAGAGATGCAATGGGGTTGACCCTAGAAAGCGCTGGCAAGGAGGTTTTGGGCAGTGCTATAAGCGTGGTAATAACAAATGATTCTACAATGATAGTTACTGATGGAAGCACTCAAGCAGCTGTTCAGAAGAGGGTTTCTGAGATACGTGGTCTTGTTGAGGTGCATCTTCCATTCACAACATAGATAAGACTACATCATTTATATTTCACATGATGTAATGAAGAAATATTGCACTTTTAATTGGAAAGAATAGGTTCGTCCCAAACTGAACTGAGTAGTCTGAGTTACACATGTTGGTAAATACTGGCTTGGGAACCTAGAGCTTAGTGAAACGGCAAAGCTTGAAAATAAGCTCACTATGCAAGTTTAGTTGACAAATTAAGAGTAAACTTTTTGGTTTTATCAAGTTTCAATTTCTTTTTCATTTTGTCATTTTGCAGAATACTCAAGAAAAATATCAAAAAAAAGTACTTAAGGAAAGAATAGCTAGATTATCAGGAGGAATCGCCATCCTTCAGGTAACTGATATATTTGGAAAGTATGACTCGATTTTGCTTTCGATTTAACAAATTGAAGTACAGGTAGGTGCACAAACTCAAGTTGAGTTGAAGGATAAACAGCTGAGAGTTGAGGATGCTTTGAATGCAACTAAGGTAGCTGCTTGATTTTCAGAGTCTTTCACTTAAAGAGTTATTAGCCGATAACAACAACGAGCTTCTGGCACAATGTAATACATGCAGGCAGCGGTTGAGGAAGGAGTAGTAGTTGGGGGTGGGTGTAGCCTTTTGAGGCTATCCACAAAAATGGATGCTATAAAAGAGCATCTGGAGAATGAAGAACAAAAGGTCATTTCATTTTTTAAAATATTTTTATTGCTTATAGTAAGTATATCAAGACATGAAAAACTTCCTTGATCGGTTATTCTATCTTGTAAAAAGTTTACTACTAGGGGATTACTGATAGTATAAGATATAACGGCAAATATGGTTGCAGATTGGAGCTGAGATTTTTCGAAAAGCATTAACCTACCCTGCAAGACTCATTGCCAAAAATGCAGGTGTAAATGGCAACGTTGTTGTAGAGAAGGTCTTTACGCGATACTTCATCTCATCATCAGCCAACTGCAATAAGAAGATAAATTGTGCAAAGTCTGATTATCTGAAATTTGTAGGTTTTGTCATATAGTGATGCAAGATACGGTTACAATGCTGCAACAGACAGCTATCAGGATCTCATAACTGCGGGAATCATGGATCCAACAAAGGTATTATCAATTATATGCATCTTCATTAAATACAAAGATGATGGAAAAGTATGCCAGACGAAATATGTAAGTAACATTTTATGGCAATAACAGACTATAGGAAAAGTGAACAAGAGCATCTGAACATGCATCTCTGGATCATTTTTTCTATTTAGAAGAGAACTTAAACATTGTCATAATATTCATCGCTCTCAATCAACACGTGAAGCAGGTAGTTAGATGTTGTTTGGAGAATGCTGCATCAGTGGCTAAGACATTTCTGATATCCAATGCTGTGGTGGTTGACATTAAGGAGTTGCAGCCTCTGCCAATTAGAAAACCAATTCCAACACTCTCAGGTGCTAATAATCTTTCCGTGCATAAGCCGTGTTTTCCTATAAAATGCTAATGTTTCATCATTTCAGGTGTCAAACCATTTAATGTATAGAAGCCGGGTGAGAATTTGGACGCTTTTTCATTGTGCAGCATTGAAGTGGACCTGGGATGCCTAGATTTCCATCCCCTTTTTATATATATCTGTAACGAAGATTCGAGAGACAGAGAAGGAAAAGAAGTGAAGAACTGACTATGTATTATTTCGTATGTATTACATCAGTCAAATTCAATATAGATGTGAAAGAACTGTACAAGTATAAAGCTACTAACTATATACAAACTAATTAAAACAGTAACACTTTAGTAAGCAATAAATAAAATAAATGTTTATCTTAACATCCCCTCAAGTTGGAGGTTGGTGAACATCAACCAAACCCAACTTGGACAAAAGTGAAGCAAAAAGAGGGGCTGCCAAAGCTTGGTAAACAAATCAGCCAATTGATCCTTAGACAAAACATGAGCCGGAGCAATAAAACCCAACTTGTATTAATCATGAACCACATGACAATCAATATCAAGATGTTTAGTGTGTTCATAAAACACCGGCTTAGCAGTGATATGAAGAGCAGCCTTGTTATCGCACCACAAAGGAATCGGAGAAGAAAAAGAAATCTGCAAATCCCTTAAAATATATTAAATCTATGACAACTCACAAACCGTAGAAGCCATACTACGATATTTAGCTTTAGCCGACGAACGAGAAACCGTAGGTTGTTTCTTAGTCTTCCAAAAAACCAAAGAAACACTTAGAAACACACAAAAACCCGAAATAGACCGTCGAGTCATCAAACAAGAACTCCAATCAACATCACAATAAGCAACAAGAGAACAAGCAGAAGATAGAGCAAGCATAGAAGAAACAGATGCAGCAGGGAAAAACAATCCTTGAGAAGGACAACCCTTCAAGTATTTCAACAAATGCATAGCAGCATCCCAATGAGCCTGACAAGGAGCAGTATTAAATTGGCTCAACTGTTGAACAACATAAGTAATATCTGGCCTAGTAAATCCCAAATATAACAGTCAACCAACCAAACTATGATATTGGCCAACATCAACCAAGATTGAACCAAAAGCATCAGTAAGCTTCAATCCTTTAGGCAAGGGAGTAGAAACTGGTTTAGCACCAGTCAAACCCATATCAGACAAAAGATCCAACATATACTTATGTTGATTAAGATATAAACCAGCAGAAGACCGAGCAATCTCCAAACTTAAAAAAATACTTGGCCGAACCAAGATCCTTAACCGAAAAAGTAGAACCCAAAAAATGTTTAACATCAGCCAAAACATCCACAGAAGGCCCAGTCAACAAGATATCATCCATATAGATAAGAAGAGCTACAAAAGTAGATCCAGAAGACTTAACAAACAAACAATGATCATGCTTGGATTGAATAAAGCTATAAGAAAGCAGAACCTTAATAAATTTACAATTTCACTGGCGGGATGCCTGTTTCAATCCATACAAAGAGCGATTAAGCTTGCAAACTTGATGAGGACCAGCTTTAGTATACCCATCCGGAGGCAACTTATACACTTCCTCATCAAGAAAAATATGCAAAAAAGCATTATTGACATCTAAGTGATGATTAGGCCAAGAAAAATGAGTTGTAATAGCCAACAACAAACGTACGGTGACAGATTTAGAAACAGGAGAAAAACTATCAGTAAAATCAGCACCCTCCATTTGATGATAGCCTTTGGCTACCAACCTAGCCTTATACCTATCAACAGTCCCATCAGGCCGAAGTTTGACCTTAAAGACCCACCGAGAACCAATAGCCTTCTTACCAGTCAGTAAAAAGGTTAAAACCTAAGTATTACGACATTCCAGGGCAGCCAGCTCTTGTTGCATAGCCTGGATCCAATGATCATAAAACCTAGCCTGATGATAATACTGAGGCTCCTAAATAGTAGAAACATTAGCCAAAAATGACATGTATGTGGGAGAAAGATGAGGTGTAGGAATAAAAGGAAAAGTAGGAAGAATGTAATGGGAAGAACAAGAAACAGAAGGTTGAAGATGGGAAGTAGTAGTATAAGAAACAAAATCTTTGAGCCAAGCGGGTTTAGTGGAAAGTCTAGTACTTCTACGCAAAGTGGGAGCAGGAATAATGGAACAAGGTAAAGAAGAAGAAGAAGAATAAGGAAAAACAGTGTCATTATGGATAAGAACTACATTGAGAGGTGAAAGAGTAGGAACAGAAGATTGCCCATCCAAAACATCTGAAAAGGAATCCGAAGACACCAAAAGAAGGGGAACATCTGAGGTTACAGTAGGGACAGACTTATAGGGATAAGTAGTTTCATGAAAAACTACATCTCTAGAAACCATAATGGATTGAGAGGTCAGATCAAACAACTTACAGCCCTTGTGCCCCGAACCATACCCCAAGAAAATACACTTGGAAGCCCTCGGATCAAACTTATCTTTATGAGGTTTGATATTAATAGCAAAACATAAACAACCAAAAGACTTGAAATGATCATATGTTGGAGGAGAACCATACAAGAGTTCATAAGGGGTTTTCCACTGAAGAAGGGAAGTAGGAAGTCTATTTAGAATATAAGTAGCTGTAAGAATAGATTCACCCCAAAATTGTCTAGGTAAAGAAGCCTGAAATATGAGAGCTCTTGCTATTTGTAATAAGTGTTTGTGTTTCCTCTCCACAATCCCATTTTGTTGAGGTGTAAACAACTCTTGAGCAGAATTTGTGTAGATAAAGGCTTCAACTATATCCTTCGATACTGAATTCAATATCCAAGAGCTAACTATATAATCAGTCATAATCCATTTATCACATTCAATTGTGCTTGGATTAGGCTTCGGACATGTTCCATCGATAAACCCTAACTTCATCTTAGCTCCTAGGGCAATTTTAACAGACCTACTCCAACTCAGAAAATTACTCCCAGTCAGTACAGCGGTAACTAAGCTCATACTTGGATAATCCGAACCTTGGAGATATACTTGATTTTCTTCATGTAGACCTCTCTATCTGGGGTCAAGAGTCGATCCAGTAGGCGATTCCGTTGAGACACCGTCCATCGTTGCAACTAGCACAAGCTGAAGTCACGATCGTAAGTAGCGATTCAAACTTCCGAAACCCTAACCTCTCAATCCTTCAAGGAAATAGCTACTTCCTTCACCTTCGAAGAAATCACAGCTGTAGTGGACTACCAAAGAACTCCTCCTTGCCATATCTAGTTCTAAGCAACCACCAGAAACGATTGACACCGGGATCGTTACGACTCTGATACCACGTAACGAAGATTCGAGAGACAGAGAAGGAAAAGAAGCGAAGAACTGACTATGTATTATTTTGTATGTATTACATAAGTCAGATTCAATATATATGTGAAAGAATTGTACAAGTATAAAGCTACTAACTATATACAAACTAATTAAAACCATAACACTTTAGTAAGCAATAAATAAAATAAACGTTTATCTTAACAATATCTTCAATAAATAGTTCTGGAATGTGATGAGAAGACTTGCTAGCAGTTGTTAAAGATCCAGGAAAACAATTCTCTAGCATCAAAGGGGCCGAATAAGTTGAAAGAACCACATCTGGCGTTAGTTTGTAGCTAAGAAACTGTAGAGACATGTTTCAGATTTTCCTTTTTAGAAGAGAAAATAAAGTAAGAAATTAGGAGTTCTTTGCAAATTTAAGTTCAAAATTAAAGTATTTAAATTTGAAGACTAAACCAAAAATAACTTGATGGTATTTATAAGTAGTTTTAACAAATTTAGTATTTATATTTTATTTAACTAAATTCTTACAACACAATTAAATTAAATGTAATAGAATTCTCTATTATTTCTAAAAGTTTGAGGGTTGAAAAATAATTTGTCAAATCATTTAATTTACATAATTTTTTATTTTATGTTTCTAAACCTAGTTATTTAATGTTAATCATTTACCACGCTAAAACGAGTTTTTGAGTGATGATGGCACAGGAAAAAAGATAGTGCTATTAGAGAACTCTTCAATTAATTTTCATATAAATGTTTAGGATTTTATTAAAATTATAAAAATTTATATTCATTTACTTAATTTAATTTTATGAATTATGACTATTATTTCACTTGTATTAATATAATAAATTATATTTCTAAAGATAAATTTATCAATATTTTACTTATTTGACATGTGACTGGTACTTTTTTATACATTTTATATAAGTTTTAAAATATTTTGAAAATATGTATTTAAGGAATAGACTTAATTTTGAAATATTTTTATCTAAAACTAAAATTCATTTGTTTGATAGGTTGTGTTTAAAACTTTAAAAAATGTTGGACTTTATTTAGAGTCAAACTATTCTAATTATATTGTATTAAAGTGTAATATTTATTAGTTTCACTCATCTTCATACAAATTATATGAGTCAATGAAAGAATAAAAAGATTCAAAATTGTTAAAAGAGATAAGGGATAAGTAACCCTACTTATATTTGTGGACAGACCTATAAAGGAGTATTGAAGGCAACTAGTATAAAGCATCAAGTGGTAGTTTAAAAAGCACAGAAGAAGTTTTATGCTTGTGGATATGATGATTAGAATATTGGGTAATTGGAATAATAAATCACTCACTCACATAAATAGGCTTTGTCTTATCTGTTCGGCAATTAAGTCTTCATTCATATAAACATTCAAATGATAATAATTAAAGTTAAAGTTAAATATAAGAAAATCTCAAATTTTACTTAATTTTACAATCCTAATCCAAACTTAAAAAAGTGACGCAAACTTTCAATCTATTACCAAAATAATCCTACGTTAAATTTTTTGCTAATGTCACTAACATGGCTAATCACGTAAAACTTTTGTACATGACACATGTTTGTCACGTGATTCTTTTTAACTAGATATTTACTATTTAATTAATTTTTATAAAAAAAATTCACACTTTGACCACCCACAAACATCACAGGAACAAACTGCTAGCCATCAGACGCAAGCTAAAAAGGTCGTACCTGATGTCTAGGGCCGTAGAGTGGTGGTTGAGCTCCTACGACAGTTAGACTCATGCCAAGGCTAAAGAGGAGATGTTTGGCCATGATGCACATGCAGCAACCACTCACTCTCTCCACTACTAAATTTTGAGGTAATATTGAAGGGAAACCAATATGAAATCTCCATTATGATGTTGTTGAATGTGTAAGATCCCGAGTTTACAACTTAATCACTTCTCTCCTATTTTCGGTAGCTACACTTTGTGACAAACTCTAAATCTCAAGTTTCCATCATTGACTCCAATATTTGTCCCATTAAAAGCCTTAACTATGAGTATGATATAGAAATTCATTGTGTGTAACTCATTGACTTTGAAATGTTTGGTGATATGATTGTTTTGTTTATTTACGATTGGAGGAGCTAGACGAAGATCAAGATATTCCAATATGTGTTCATGAAGTGGTTACTTTGCTTCTTCATTGACATTATGGTTAGTCTCATCAGACTCGCGAACAATCCCATTATTGAAAATCTCGTCAATGTCAAGTTTGTTGTTACTTCTAATAAGATACTTACTAGATGGTAAGTGTAATGGAACGTGAGTTTGTTGTTACTTCTAATATGATGCTTACTAGAAGGTAAGTGTAATGCTCGCGTTCCATTCCCGCTTCAAGTTTTAATTAATATTCTTTTGTAAGTTAGTTTAAATTGTTTGTTGTTATTGTTGATTACTTTGGAGTTATAATTTTTTCCCTTACAAATTTGGAATGGCATTTACAATGTTATTTGTTTTGAACTTGTTTACGAATCTCATCACAATTTTTTTTTTTTAATCTCCAACTGCATTTGGTTTAGGTATTCCAGAAGTTAAGGCTTACCTAAATGATGTGGATGTGTTGGGAATTTTCTTTTTGAGGACTTTAGTTGTAATTTTTTTAGATAAGTCTTCTCAAGTGCTTTTTGTATTCCAAAAGTCAAGTGCGTCTTATATGTTCTATATAAATGCATCTAGATTTTTTTTATTTTTGATGATGAATCTTTATAGGTGAAATAGATTCATTCAAACTTTTTGAATGGATGAAATGTTTACTTGCAAAATAAGGAACAATGACATCTTGGTCCCCAAGACAAATCCTTAATATAAACGATAATGTAAGGGGGGTGATGAAAACCTTATTGAAAATAGTAAGGAAACTTCTTGTTTTGTTTTAATAACTAGCATCCCGTAAGGCCTCTTCAACATAACAACCATTGAAGTCTTATAGCTGATATAAAGGTAGATTCGTTCATTTTAAATAAATTTTAGCAATGGCCAATATATATATTTTAGAGTTACTTCACAATTAAGGATGAATTTCTCCATTTACTGACCTAATATTGATATAGATGATTTTTTGATTTGGATACTGCACCTTTCATAATGTTTCATAATAATTCATTTTATCAATAACTTAAATGTACTTGTAATCAAATAACTCCTTGATGGAAAGTTTGTGCTGTTAGTCCTGGATGAAATATAAGAAAGGGGTGAATTATGTCTAATAAATTTTTTTCATATTTCTTAAGTAAAAAATGATTATAAAATATTATATAAAATAATCGTAAAATAAGTGTAATAATATCAATAGAGTATATGGAAAGAGAGATGAAACTGATTTGTAGTAGTTTAGACAAAGAATTCTTAGCCTACATTCAATTCTTAAGCTCTAGTTGATGATTCCCTATCTTTTTCTTTCAATATGTGAAGAGAAACCTTCTATACAATATCTTCATTATTACAGATAAAGAGAAATACTCACAAATCTTATTTTTCTATGCATAAAGAGTAACACTTTACAAATCTTGCTCAGGATCAATAAGAACCTTCAAAAAATGTAATCTAAGTAATTTTCCTAATTACAACAAATATACAACTCAAAAGCTTTTTTCTTTTGCTCACACCAATGAACAAAGACTCAATATATGTTGTGTACTAACAAAATGCATTCTATAACCTCCCAAGGCTTTTAAAAACTATAATATACCTAACATAATTCCCTTAACTTATATATAGTCTATTTATACTCAAGACAACCTAAAATATTCTTTAGAAATAAAAACTAGCCATTATAATGACTAGTAACAATAACATTAATTGACCATTTCGGTACATTGGTTGACCAATATGGCCATAAACTTATAGTATATATTTTTAAAAGATATTGATCGACCAATCTATTCAAAACCTTAATATCAATTACCTAAATCACCACATTAGTCTACTAAACTTCATTAAACTAGTTTTTTCAAAACTCCTCAAATTCTTTCAAAGATCAAAACAAGTTTTTTTATTTATTTATGAAAACTTGATTCAAAACCAATTCAATAATTCCCCAATTTTTTTAAATATCAAGATGTTTTCTTTAAAGATCAAAATAAAATTTCTCTTGATCATGAAAGAATTTACGCATTATATCCTTACATGCAAATGATTATACAATGATTAGACTCCTAATTCATTGAAATGACCAAGATAAGGTTACAAGAAGGGACCATTTAGTTATGTCTGGTAGACAAGTTTATATATAACATTATAGATAATATGTCCCCTAATGATATGTAAAAGAAAAGAGAGTTAGTATATGTCAAAGTCCTTCAAGAATAAGTTATTTCTAAACCAGAGGCTACATGGGTTGAAGGTGATGAGGGTTTAGACCTACATATTAATGCTTTTAATTAAATAGTTAGTGATATTCAAAGGTTTGAGGTAATTATTATAGACAAGGATAAAGAAATAATTTGGCTATGTTCTTTACATCTCTTTCATAAATGTATAGTGACCATACTCACATTAGGAAAGGAAATTGATAGTGTGGAAGACATCATTGTGGCATTACTTGCTCATAACCGATAGAGATATAATATTAGTGAAAACTCTTATAGTGAAGAATTGTCTATGATAGGAAATCAAGATAATCGGAGAAAGCAAAGCAAAAATGGTTATACTAAAAGTAATTTCAGTTCTAAATATAAGAGCAAAAATAATTACAAGTGCGAGTATACTTAGCACATCAAAAGGGATTGTTTAATAAGAAGAAGCGGAATGACGAAAGGAAAACTAATGAGTTACTAAAGTTTGCTAAAGTAATGTAAAAGGATGACTTATATTACAATAATAAGGATACATTATATGTTTCAAAAATTCAACTTACAAACTACTATATTCTAGATACAAGATGTTCATATCACATTACATAAAACAAGGAAAAGTTTAACTCATACAAGTCAAGCAATTTTAGTTCTATCTGCTTGAGTGATAATAAAACTTATGCAATAGTTGGATTAAGACAAGTCAAAATTAAGAAAATGATATTGTTAGGATATTGAGTGATGTTAAGCATATACCAAAAATGAGAGAGGATTTGATTTATTTAGGCACTTTACATGTAAATGATTTTAGTTATAAAATTGATAAGAATAAGCATTGGCTATATTGAAAGGATTGAGACTTGAGGCGAAGTTTATTACCTTTATTAATGATTTCTCTGAAAAATAATTTGTGTACACTTTATGAAACAATAATTTTTTAAAAGTCTTTACTAAGCTTAAATTTTGGAAACTAGAGGTGAACAACTAGAAGGGTACAAAAGCCTAAGTCCTTATGAGTAGATACTCACTATTCTAAAAATTTTGAAAGGGGCATGATATCTAGACATATTTTACAGTTTACAAGACACTATAGAAAAGTGGCATTTCAAAGCATATGAATAGATCAATAACTAAAAGGACTGTGTTTAAGACTAAATATAGGGCTTCTTAAATGTTTATAAGAAAAATCAATGAGTATGACGTGCTATCTCAATAGCTAATCATTGTAAGTTTTGGATTAGAGAGTTATACAAGAAGTGTGGACAAGGAATAAATTTAATTTTTTGGATTAAAATTTTGTATTTGTCTCACTTATGTTCATGTTTTCATAGATAAGAGGTCAACTTGGACATCAAATAAATATGTCTTTATAGGCTATCCACAAGGTGTCAAAAGATACAAGTTTTATAATTTAGTATTAAAGAAAATAGTGATCAGTAGGGATGTGACATATGATGAGTAGTCTATGTTGAAATACTTATGGAGATGTTGTAAAAAGTCATCATGAAGTAATCTAGTCCAAAAGAAATACATTTAGAGCGAGAAGAACCTATTGTAAATGTTAGAAGGACTGAAAGTTCTAGTTTAAGAGCTTAAAAAACTATTTTAAGTATAGAGTAGCATCATATTATAGCCACAAATAGAGCTAAATGCATCATTAGACCTCCAAACAATCATGGTTAGGAAGACTTAGTCTCTTTTGCACTTATATCAAAAATAAAGATCTAACTAGTTTTTAGGAGGTTGTGAATAGCCAAGAGGAAGATACATGGATGGATGTTATTATAGAGGAAAGGAAATGAAGTCATTAGATAATCACCAAATATAAGAGCTATTTAGCTTCCTAAATGTCTATAAGGTGCAAACGAATGTATAAAAGGAATCCAATAGTAATATAAAAAGAAGGAGAAAAAAAGCATATGCCTTGCCTATTGACAAAAGGGTATTCACAATAGAAAGGGATTGATTATGATGAGATATTCTCCTATAGTCAAACATAATTCCATCAAGATAATGATAGCATTAGTTGTAACATCCCACCCTCAATTGGAGGGGTAAAATAGTAAATTGGCCTAGGATGGGCTAGATTGGCATACTATAAGATTGATCATGCATAATAGGATTGTTACACCGTCACCAGTGTGCACAAGAAATTTCTGTTCATGCATACATGAAATTCCCGGTTTGCGTGCCTAAGACAATTTTATTGGGATTAAT
>JANZLX010000003.1:18247357-18261988 GCA_025531955.1 Erythroxylum orinocense | reverse complement strand
ATTATTGACTTTTCATTCTTTTAACTCCTTTTCTCCTGCAATATAAAATAACAATTTGCAGTATCAATTGTCCTTAGAAAAATTATAATACAATTAATGTCAATTTGCACAATTTTACTAACAAATTGCATAAAACATAAGCTCACCGCAAGGGACTAATTTAAGCACAAAATCACGAATTAAGAGTCAAAAAGTACATTAAAAACCATGAAAGTGTAGCCAAATTATATGATAAACTTGGGTTCAATCAATGAGACATTTGTCATCTTTAGTGAATTCACTCCATCGTTTCCTTGTGAAAAGTTTCCCTTGAATAGTCAACCACAAGATGAAGGAGATTTTAAAGATGACTTGGGATACCAAACTAGCCTCAGCCATTGAACCTTAGGATTTCTTGTTTGAGGGCTTCTCTATGAGATTTATTGGAGAAAATCTTAAGGCTTGATGTACCCAATGTATGTAGGCCATTGAGTTATTAAAGATCAAAGCAATAAAGGCTAAAGAGGATAAGGTAGACCAATATTTTGAATTGGTAGGGCATCGTAATACTATACAAATAATTAAACTTAAAACTATAGCTAGTGATATGTCTTAAGTCAATCCCACATAGAGTATGTGTAAAGCTTTTGTAATGAGAAGAATTGATGTTTAGGATATTTAGGCAATTTTATTAGTTTTTGAATAATAAAATAAAATGAAATTAAACTAACAAAAACAAATTAAAGTAAACAATCAAAAAGTGATAAAAATGATTAATACATTAGAGATTCGATCTTCGGTTCACTCTCAACTTACACACGAATAAGCCTATTTCATTGTTTTATTATTCTTATACATCTTCTAGCAACTATTGATCATAGATTAAAAAAAACTTTATTAATCCCGCTTTTCCCTTAGGTTGTGTTTAATTAAAATAAGCTTTTTAATTAAACCTAGCTATTAGATAACCTCTAAGCTCTCTAGATTTAGTCAGACAGCGACATTACTAATAAGGAAAACAGACCAATCTAGGTAATAATCACATAAGCTTGGACCAATATAGGTAATAATCACATAAGCTTGGGTCATTTAACATATGCTACATTATCCCTAATGACTCAATGTCATTAGTTTCCACAAATGAATCCAAACACAACGATTATGTATTATATTAATGATTCTAGCAATGGGTTTATATACAAACAATTAAACGATAATGAGAATATGATCATCTATATATGAATACCCAAATCAATTAAGCAAAGGATAACTTAAGCAATCCCTAAAGAGAGAAAGAACGGCAAACATAATGTAGATACACCTAAATGGGCTCTTCAGTGTCTATTTCTCCTTCAAATCGGGTTGGGAAAGCTTAACCCTCCATGGATCTCCAAAATATGTATGCTTTGTCCCTCATTTATATCAAAAACTAGGGTTTTGAGGAGATATACGTTTGATACACGATCGTGCATCAAACCATGTATGACAAGAAATCTCCCCAATTTGTGACTTTACATGGTTAGGTACATGACCGTGTAACCATTCGTATAAGATAAACATTTATCTTTCGAATGGATAAATGATCGAGTATTTTCCATATCATCTTGAAAGCTTCATTTCCTTGGATTTTCTTATCGCATCTTTACTCTAATCCTTCTCCTTATTGTTCCATAATGACAATTGTAGCATCTCACTCTTATAGAGCATATTCCCGAATAATTCATTGGTATTCGTGAACATACTTTACGAGATGGCATGCCAGAGTAGTTAGTTGATCCTTCTCAATTCAAAAATTTAGAAAATATCACATGCATATGCGGAAAATCAATAATTGAACCTTTTTTGGCTCATTTTATTAAAAAAATAGTTTCAGTTGGAAATGTTACAAATAGTTAACGTATCCTCATATATTCCAGTAATCATTTGGGACCAATACAAAACATTTCCAGTCATATAGTCATTATACTTTTTAATTCGCATAAATGTTGTACAATAATTGCGGAATACAATTTGTTAAAATACAAAGAAAGACTCTAGACATATGCAGGTACAATTGATCCTGACCTCTAACTCTTATCCATATGTTATGGTTAGACTCCAGTTGGTTTAACAGGGTAACTTCTTTAAGCTTGAAAAATAATGTTGCAATTTTGGGGTGACCTTTGTGAACTCGGTTAGTGGACCATCCTCGATGGCTCACCCATATCACACAACACAACAGTTTATACTTTAATTTTGCACACACTTTATGTCATCATATAATACACATCACTTCACCAGTAATCATATAGCATCACATAACACTTTAATCACTTATTCCACATTTCATATTCAGAGCAGCCAAACAGTTCATTGCGATAATTTAAAACATACATATCAATTATATATTTAATGCATATGAGACTCACTTCCAATTGTTATTGTTGCGCTTGAGTGCCTTTTTATTGTCCTATATCCCTTGTGGATACCGGGCTTGTTCAGATTAATTGAACCTTTTAAATCATAAATCTTTTGTCTTACTAGTTTCACTTCTAATTCAATTTTTAAAACATTGATAAAAAGGGAAGAAGAGAAAAGAGAAGATAATAACTATAATCATTTCGAACATTGGCATCAAAATTTACAAAAAATCTAGTGAGCCATCTCAAAGAGGTTATCATCATCATGCATCATTTTAATCTATATGAAAGGTCAATTTCAATGACAAGTAATTCCAATAATAATTTCCATTTAAACTTCATCTTCTAGTTGTAAACTAATTTCGATAACAGTTAAGTACCATTTATCCAACTCCAAAGTATGACAAATAATTTGATAATTAAGTCTAATTACAAAAAACTTCTATTATAACAATCCTAATCTATAACATAACTCATAACAATCCAATTTCATAACAATCTAAAATGGAACAATAAGAGAAGTCATAACAAGTTTAAAAATTAAGTTTGACTTGAATTCAAGGTTAAATTTATAATCCTCTTTATCTTTGTGTCTCCCTCATTACATAAGATTGATAAAGTGATGTTATTCCCATCATTTTGTTGCAATCCTTTAGGTTGGAAGTAACCTCAGTTTGAAAATTAGATTCCATACTGATGGATCTTTATGATCTATCTTGCTTAAATATCTAATCATTTTCTCTATATTATTTATATATGACAATAATAACAATTATTTAATAAGACTGCATAATTTCAAATAAAATACTATTGGAACATAGTTTTATGTGTAAGTTAACTTATGTGGTACCTAATTGACCCAATTAACTCATTATGTAAACCATATCCACTAAGCCTTCTTCCTCTACTTCTTTCTCTTCCTCTTTTTCTAACCTTTTTTGTGTACTTTCATGATCTTTATAGTTCTTCACTTTAAAGGCATACGTAATATTTATTGATACATCATGTTGAATTTGTGGATTGAACTCCTTCACTCTGTCTTCTCGTGTTGGTGTTAGATGATCATGACACTTATAAATATTTTACAAACATTGAATGATTAGTAAGAAAATTATAATAACAAAATTAATTTAAAAATTAATGTGAAACTTCTTATGTTGTTAAATTTTTTAATGATGTTTAGTTATGCCCTTATTGCCCATATTTGGTGCATTTCATTTTCCTTTTATGTCTAATAGCTTTTTCCTATTTTAGGTTGCTCAAATATCTTTTTATTCTTATTTTTGTTTTCCTTATTATTGGTGGCTCAATGACTTCACATTTAGGCCAAAATCTTGGTCTGTTAAGTAGCTCCAGGGAATAATTATATGTTTGCATGTACACTTCCTTATTGTAACATATGTCAATGTATTTATCTAGATTTTCAGGGCTATAATATAATATAAGAACATGAAATCCCTGCCAGGTCTAAATATTTTCAAGTATAATTACTAATTCTCACACAAAATATGTTTAATTTATGCTTAACTGCATTCCCATAAGCTCTATTATAATTAACAAAAAAACTAAATTTTCTCTCTTATTTTTCTTTTTATCACCATCTTTTTAATATGCTTTAACATGGTAATAATAGGCTTCACTCTTAGTCTTTAAGATCTAACTGTTGGACATCTCATATAACCACATTTATCATTGATACTGACATATGCCTTGTATTATATCTCTTTAGAATATTCCAATAGATTTTCAACATTGTCTGGAATTAATTCATTTAGAACATGCAACTGATCATTGAAATTAAGGACAAAGATGGCTTTGATTATCCTCCAGAACTGAAACTTTAAATCATCTCAATTCCATCTTTATCTCTAATTAGCTTAGTATGACTTGCATACATTCTATGCTCAACATTTAGTAGTAGATCTTTAATTATATTAAGAAGACCCAAAATAGCAATAAAAAAATTAAAATAAACAAATATATATATATATATATAATTAATAATATAAGGACAATATGAGAACATACCTTTTGCATCTCATATATGAATGTGAAGCCACTATCATCTTTAAGTTATCCATTTGAAACAAGACACTAAAAACCACTTTCATATTTTTGTACATTCAAAATCTACCATACCCTGAGCAATAGGAAACATTTAATTGTTTTCATCCTTTCCAACAACAACCAACAACTATCCTTTACATATCCCTTTAAAGAAACATCCATTAAGTCATATTATTAGTTTATAGCCTTTAATTTATTCCTTTTAAAAGTATTAAAAATACAATATCTTGCAAATACCTTTTCACCATCAACATTAATTATTGTTTTGATTGCCCATGTTGTGAATGAGTTCTTATTCTTCACTTACTCACCATACCTCAATAATTTAGTAGATTTTCCACCCGACACCATTGTAGCAAATTATTTTTTAACACCATAATATTTTCTTTATTATAGTCCCTATCATTTGTATTACTCACTTCCAAAACAACCGATTTATCCTCTTTATAATTATTCTCTTCTCTTTTATTATTATTTAAAATCATATTACCATCACCATCATCTATACTATCTTCTTTTAACACCTTTTATGCATTATACTCACCTTTAAAATAAACCTCCACTCTTTTATATTTTAAACTAACCAATCTTTATTTTGCAGATGACTTGTAATACTCTCAAAAGCTAATGCCACTTCAATCACAATCTTTGTGAAAACCCTAAAAATCTTCCAAAGAGCTTCAGGTCTACAAATTAATTTTTTTAAAAGCATTATCTTTTTGTCCAAGAGCGCATCCCCTCTATAATCATTGATCACTTCCGTAACGGGTATTCAATCACAATCCTTCCTAATGAAATGCTTGGACATTCCCATCTCTCCACATAAATTGAAAGCTAGCAATTATGCTGAGTTACTAGATAAAATACAAGCTAGAATTTCTTTATGGAGCTCTAAACACTTATCGTGTGTAGCACGAGCTCAACTTATCAACTTTGTCATCAACTCTCTCAATATCTACTAGGCAACCCACTTGACTTTTCCAAGTTCCATTTTGAAAGTTATTGACAAACTATTCAATAATTTCTTACGGATAGGAAATTAGGAAACAAATCATAAGGCTTTGGTGAAATGGAAAGATCTTTGCACTCCTAAAGACCGTAGAGGTTTGGGAATTAACTCCATCAATTTTACGAACCCAACACTACTCACAAAAAGACTGTTGAGACCAATGGATGAAAAATATTCTCGATGGTGTAGATGGGTTCACCATTATTTCATCGAAAATCGAAGCCTATGGTCTGTAGATTGTTTCCGCATTCAATCTATCATACTTAAAGCCATTCTAAAATTGAGAGGCCAATACCAAACGAACTTCATTTTATTTATAGATTATGAAAACTCCACCAATTTCTAGTATGACAACTGGCTTTCGGTAGGACCTTTGATTAATTATAATGGAGTTGATTCCCTTAAGAGTTCATTACCTTTAAAAGTCACAACAACTACAGCCTTACAACATAAAGGAATAATTGAGAGAGCTCCCATCCCCACATTCCTAGCTACTGAAATTTATGACATGTATTGCAACACTGAACCAGATAATCCCATTTGGAAGTACACGACTGATGATAGGTTTTCAAACCACTCTTGTATGGAATTATTCTTTAAACATCTTCCCAGACTGGCATAGACTAAAGACATATGGGCTAACTACCTTCAACCTTGTGCATCATTCACTGTATGGCTTGCGATGAAGGGAACATTAAAAATAATGGAAAAACTAGCCAAATACACGCAACGTCTAAATTGGTGCTATTTATGTAAACAAGCAGAAGAATCAAGTGAAAACTTTTTCTTTAATTGTGATTATATCAGCAACATATAGATAGAGATATGCTATAGATGCCTACCAAATGGGGTAATTACCAATCTAGAAATTCTACACACACTACAGCCAAAATATAGAAATAACATAGTGTACAAGTGTTTCTGGATCGCCTTATCATCGATAATCATTGCAATATGGGACGAGAGAAATCTAAAAACATTCCAAGACCAAATCACCTCCGGAGAGCATTTTTACAACCAAATACTACATCTCATTCGGCTCCAAATATGTGCACAAAAACATAAACTTCCGCATGTGCTGCATAGAGAAATACGTGACACATACATAGCCTTAGTCTCTATTGCATAAGTTGGGGACAATTACAACTACACTACTATGTTACACTTGCCTCCTTGTCGCTCCCATAGTGAACAACGTACTCATCTTGTCTTCAAACTTGGCCTACGTTATTAAACAGTGGTGACGGGTTATTGCCGAGAGATCTCACCTAAGCAAGGTTTTAAACAATTCACTTAAATAGCTCTTTATACTTGACTGCATTATAGTTAAATACTTTGGTTTGGCTCATTCTTTGTATCGTAAGACCTCTTGACTTGCCTTCGAGGCTTAATTTATTCAAAATTTAAAAAAAAAATAATTGAGATTAAATCATTTGTTTTTTTTAATATCTTCAATCTCAACCAATCCACCTTCTTCATGTTTATATAAGTGTCTATAGTACACTTTATTTAACCTTCATACAAATTGTACTTTGCAATTTTTAAACTATCAACCAATTATGCTTTGCAATTCCCTCAATACTAAATAAACATAATTTATCTCCATCGATACCTTTAACTAAAATTTTGCTACCACCAGAATACTCCAATGAGTTCGATTTTTTCAATTTCTCTCTAATAATATAAAATAATTCCTCTTTCAAAAGGATTTCACATTCTAATAAAACAAGAAATTTAATGTTGATAAGATATTAATGGTGTCACATAATTAGACATATCAATAATAATATCATTTTGATACACTCTAATATTGAACAAAATGGCATGTTAATATCATTTCAATACAAAATTCAATATATATTCTAGTTTTCTAAATGATAAATGCAATCCAATATGCATCACTTAGCTTTTTTCAAGTTAGGATCAACATATATTGTAGTTATTCTTTTTTTGTCTTTTCTCTTCCATGAAATATATACATTAAGCCCTCTATATTCCTTCAAAGAACATTACAAAAGTAGTTGAAAATGAAAGTTTATGACATTTAAACAACCAAAAACTTGTGACACATAAAAGCATCATATTTATAAATAAAGTTTAAGGTAAAGTTTATACAACATAGATATTGCTCTCAATTCCCATCTTTTACACACATATGAATAACATAACCATAGTTCGCTTTCATCTTTTTCTAAACACTAGTCTTTAGTTCTAACTACTATATAAACACCCCCTTCTACAATTTTACTTCCTAGTAAGTGATATATTGTTATCTAACCATTTGATGTCCACTGGTACTCTTTTTTATAGGTATACAAAAGCTTTTTTCATTTATTAGAGATTAATAGTTTCAGTAACATAAAGTAAGGGCTTAGTTAAAGTATTCATATTAACCTAGGCAATTAAATTCTTGGGTTTGGTACAGAAGTAAGGACTAAGTTTAAGTAGTCATCTCAAACCAAACATGGGAAATTAAATGAATGATAAATCCTTAACAGGTTAGATTAAAATACACGTAACTAAAATTGATATAAAAAAATCGTGTAGGTTATATCAAATTTGACCTAAAAGGTTAGGTTAGACTAGTACAATTAATTGAAAGGATAAATGCTTAAAAGGTTAAATCAAAATACATATCCAATTTAATAGATCATAAATTCACTTCTCTCCCACTCCTCTATTGTGAATCAACATTTAGAACACAAAATCTTAAGCTTCACTTAAGTTAAAAAGTTAAAGCTTATTAGTCCTTTGTTGTGGGTGACCTCCACTCCTTTCTCGTATTGCATTTTCTTTCCCTTTCCCCTTTTTTTTTTTTACAAAATTTTAAAGTTTAAGCTTTTCTTGGTTCAAAATGCCTGCATTTTTATTTGCAAAATGCATAAGGTTTTGTTACAAAACACTTGGTTAATTTACTTGTTATAAAATGACTATAATTTGGTTAATAACCAAATAACATGCTTCAAACCAAAAGATAATCAATTTGTTACAACACATGTGCATTTTGGTAGATAACAAAACAATCATATTCAAACCAGGGGTCAATTATTTAAAAAAAACTCAAACTTTTTTCAGTTTACAATATTGGCGCAAACCTTAAAAATGGTGCTAAAATACCTTAACTTTTAATTTGTTATGAAAATAGCCCAACATCCAAATTTTGTAATTGCTATGTTGGTATTATGTGTCTACTTTTTTTTCCAACTAATTATTTATTATTTATAAAATTATAAAACACAAAACCTAATTTAATTACTTCTAGTAACCCACATGCTTTTACTTGGAACATTTTTTTCTTCCCTTCCCTATTGATTATTATGCTTCTCTAACTTTGATTGCAATCGTGTAGCTTCTTCATTGTGATAGAATAAAGTTACTCCTCTAAGCTCTAAATTTGTTGCTATAGCAAATCTCCTAGCTCTAAAGTTGCTACTCCTTCATCCTCATAGAGTAAAGGTATGTTCTCTCTCTCGATCTCTCCCTAATTGACTTTTCTCTGCTAAGTCTTGAAATTTTGATGTTATTTTTTACTTTTACAATGTCTTAGGCCCATATCTATTTGCAATAAGCATGTAGCCTTAGACTTTTAAAAGCTAAATTCGTCATTGTGATATGCCCATAAAGGTACTAAGAAGTCGGTTAAAGAGTTAGGTGAATTAATTGATATAGACATATGATAGTCTAATAAAACATCAGGTCTAGAAGAATATATTGACTACCTCAATGATTAGGTCAAAAGATTAGAATAATAAAATTATTAATTAGATAAATTCACTTAGGAAAAGGGAGTTATTACACTAGGAAATAAATTAAGTTTGATAAAGTTAAAACTTTAGTGGGCTTTGGACATTTTAAGATTTGTACAAGATTATATATTATAGATCGCCTATTAAGTCTTTGATTAATGAAGACCTCTATAGAAAACCATCCAACGATGAGCTTGAAACCACTTTTGAGAAGGATGATTTTATAAGCTTGTTAGAAGATGAGTACTATGTTGTTACCCAAAGAAATATTAAAAAAATTATATTAGACATGGAATTCTTGGCCTCTTTTGTCAACTTTGCTATTATATTCTAATTGCATGGTTGAAACTAGGTGAATAATTATGACTTATTATATTTCTATTTCTATGTAGACACACATTTTTAAGTAGTTTATTTAAAGGTATACATTTGAAATTCATAATGATTTAGTTTAATCTATTATCTACACTCTTCTCTCAATTTAATTGAGTGACAAATCAGATATTGCTATCTAAATGTTTTCCCATGTTGGGATACAATTAAAACATCCATATTTTCCTATTTATAACATAAACATAGATCAAATCCTCTTACTTAATTGATTATTCTGCTTCAATAAAGCTTCAATTCTACAACTATTTGATTGATCTTAATAAGAAATCAACCTTTTTAATTTTTTATTTTATACAAAATGTCCAAGACAAATCTTAAGTTGTGAAAATGAAAGCAACACATTACTTTTCTCTTATCCATTTAACTATTTTGACAAATTAAAACATATTATGAAACATTGGAACATACATTAAATTGATAAGAAGAGATATATAAAGTTTTACCTGTTATTATTAGTTAGTTATGCATTAACTTTTATAACCATTTTCTTCATTGTGTTTAATGACAACTAATATAGCCTTCATATTTAGTTTATAGCCAATGGAAAATGTAGCCTAACTTGTTTCTTATGTTTGTTGTTTGGGTTTCTTAAGGTGCTTACTAATTTAAAGCTAATAATAAAACTCTTTGTAATACAGATGGTGGTAAATTTTGAATTTCATTATAGTAGAGTATTGGAAAAAAAATGACGAGAACGAATATGTTATAGGCAAGATCAAAAGGAATAAGGATATTGATGTTGATGAACTTAGTATATTAGTACTAAAGGAGTATTGAAAGATAAAGGACAAATTTTTACTTATGTTTTGCAAATTTCCAAAAGAGCCAATGAGATGCTTAAAGGAGTTAAGCTTACACCATGATAAGGATATGTTGTCAATGCTTTAGCACATGGAAGAATTGAACAACTGCAACATTGAAATCTATTATGAGAATAGTTATGATTATCCTGTAACTGATGGTGAAGAAATTGATTTTGATATCGGCAATGAAGAGTAGTTATTTCCAAGTTCAAGTGGAATATGATAATGAAGATTTTATTGTTATAGAGATGAGTGAATTTGAAAATGATATTGGGATGATGAATATGTTATTGTGAGAGCTAACAAGAAGAAATTTAGGAAGAAGGTAGGTAGTGGATTTGAATTTGATGATGCTGTGGATATAGTTGGAAGCAGTACAAAAATTTAGTCATGAAGAGCAAACTTATTCAAAGGATTCATAAAGAGAAGTAGGGAGTTCACATTACTAATGTAATGAATATAACGATAGTGATATTAAAGTTCAATCACCAATATATAGTGATGATGGTAGGTATGAGGCCTTTAACATAAGGAAGAAATGTATTGTTTTTAATTAAAAAGTAGATATGAAAGATTTTCAGTTTGAAGTTAGCGTGAAGTTTATGGATGAAGTTCAGTTTAAGGACGCAATAAGATATTATGGATATGATGTTTTGATAACGAGATCTGGAATAAGAATATGATCCCCATTTTTTCTTTGGGGATTATACTAGTTGGATTGGAAATGAAAAATATTTGTAATTAAGATATTAGAAAACAAGCATACTTACAAGAAAGTATAAAGAAATAAGCAAGCAAGTAAGAAGTGGATAGCAAATGAATTCTTACACAAGTATAGGAGGAACCCGAATTGGCCAATTAGCAAGATGATAGATGATCTTCAAAGGAAGTATGCATTGAAGGTGACTAAATCTCAATGTTATAGAGCTAAATGGGTAGTTATTATGATGATACGAGGATCTATAGAAGGGCATTATGCAAAATTATGATCTTATGGATAAGAATTGCGAAGGGCCGACAAAGAAGGCCAATTCATTATCTAAAATAAACTTGATGAAAAGTCTAAACAACCAATGTTTAAGAGGTTTTACATGGGATTTAGTGCATTAAAGTATGGTTTCCCTGGTGGTTTCTAAAAATTAATATGGTTGGATTTTTTTAAGACATTTTTTAAGGGTGCTTTGTTAACCACAATTAGGCGTAATGGAAATAATCATATGTACCCTATATCTTAAGTTGTGATTGAAGGAGAGATTTACCAATCTTGGGATTGGTTTTTAAGTCTTTTTGTTAAAGATCTAAACATAAATGGGAATTTATAAACTGTTTTAAAAGATCAACAAAAGGTGAACATTCATATATTTATACTATTTATTTGTATATATGTTTTAAATTATCATACTTATATTATATTGTTTTGTGCATTATCTTTTTTTAGGGTTTAATGGATGCATTGAACAATCTCTTCTAAGAACTTGAGTATAGAAAATGTGCTCGATAAGTCTATAACAATTGGTCTAAATTAAATAAAGGCCAGACATATAGAAGCTTATTTCAAGTAAGTGGTTAATTGTATAATTGAAGTGAAATTTGATGAAATAATGGTTGAGTTGAAGATTGTTTAAGAAAAGTCTTACTATGACTTCAAAATAAGGAACTTTAAGACTTTTGTGAAATCATTTGTTAGCATAAGATCCAAAGTGTGAAATTGTTCATAACAACATTAGATACATTTAATATATTCATTTGTGTAGCCCGATTAGAAAGCTTGATCAATATGTTAAAGGATATTTGAGTTGCTTTAATAACTCGAATTCATGAAAAAAGAGATATGATGATCAAATCCACAAATGATATATATATCCAAGGGCGAGAAAGAAGATAGAGACTGCACAATGAGAAGTAAGGCATTGTATCACCAAGATAAACAAAAGTTTGAAGTTTGAAGTAACACATTTTTTTGCAAACAAGTTTATTATTAATTTACAGGCAAGAACAAGCCAGTGTAGACTTTGGGATTTAACAAGAATCCCATGTAAGCACGCATTTACTTATATATCATGTCATAGGGAGGATATCAATGGGTATGTGAGTTGATGCTAGAAACATAAATGTTATTTAAGGAGTTATCAGTATGTCATAAAACTTATAAGTGGTCCAAACATTTTTCCAAAGATTGAAAACTTGTAGCCTATGTTACCTCTATTGATTAATAAGTCAATGAGAGGCCTAAAAGGGATAAAAGAAGGGTTAAAAATTAAGAACCACATAATCTAAACAAGTTAAACAAAGTAAGATGTCAATATTGTTTTGAAGTTGTTCATACTAAAAAAGGATCCAAAAATAAGGACCAACCTCTAAGATAACATGAAATTGCTAAGGTAATTATAGATTTATTTATAAATGTATATAAGCTAAATATTTGTACAAATTGTATATGTATAATGTAACAAAAATGAGGAAGACCACCAAACAATTTGGCACGTGCATCCAACATTGAAAATGGTGCAAGAAGAAGAGAAAGAAAATCAATATTTACAAGATCTAACACTGCAACAACTATTGTAAAAAGGAAGAATAGGGTAGTTAGTGAATATTCACATTTAATTTTCAATTTCCCGTAACTTTTTTAAAATATCATAAATCTTTATATTTATATAGGCCATCAAAGATATGGTATAAAGTTTGGAGAAGTTAGTAGGAATACTTATTTTATGGTTTGGTACCAAATTACAAAATTTAGCTAATTATTTGTCATTTATTCCTAATTAGCAATATTATATAATATTTTGTTTATTATATTTTATAAATGGGTGGAAGTAAATTTCAATTTTTTGAAACAAGTCAAGCTTCTTAAAATCAAACAACAACCACAAGCAGGAGAAGATTCAAACTAAAGGCGAAAAAATCAACTTCAAGAAAATCTTAAGTTGATTATTAGATTCCGCTTGTTTCCAGAACCCAACTCTTGCTTTGATACCACCTATGTTAGATCCCGCTTGTTTCCGGAACCCAACCTCTTGCGAAAACATGAAATGTGAGCGTATTCCCATGAAATCTCTTTAAGCATCATAGATTTATCGTCATTCTCATAACATCCAAAAAATTTCCTCACAATTTGTTTAATGGCGTGCCCACACAAATTACTCACCATAATTAAACTAATTTATCCTATTTGTGAACAGAATTTAGAAATCTTCAAATCAGAAATTCAATTTGAATTCTTCAGAAAAATTGTAGCTTCATGTCTCTAGTTTGTTTTAAAGCAAGAATCATCTTAATCGAAGCTCTATCGAGCAAGATATGCTTAAAAATCTAAAGGGTGTTCATACCCTAATCATGCTCTCCCAACCGATTCCCCACTTTCTTTCCATCAACCTTTTTCAAATCAACTCCAAAATATACAAATTTTTATGGAGAGATAAATAAATGTCTTATGAATCTAGTGCTTCAAGAATCACCTCATTTGGAGGTCGGATGAGGAATTTATGAACAAAAGAATCCAATAATGTTTAAGTCCTCAATCATATTGTACCTCTCTTGGGGC
The DNA here is from genome assembly GCA_025531955.1 of Erythroxylum orinocense. NCBI lineage: Eukaryota > Viridiplantae > Streptophyta > Magnoliopsida > Malpighiales > Erythroxylaceae > Erythroxylum > Erythroxylum orinocense. The sequence goes on along the minus strand of JANZLX010000003.1, from coordinate 18,248,045 downwards.
GATTGCCATAACTTTCATGAAGACCACAATGCGAGATTCTACCTCTTAAAGGGTCAAAAATTGCGATTTACTAAAGTTGTCTCGTGAATGTCCGTTTAACGGACGTATATGTCTGTTAACGGACATTGTCGAGCCTAGGAGCACTTTTTCACCCGAGAAGGTCCGTTAAATGGATGTAGGCGAAGCTGAGGGTCCTTTTTGACCCGTAAAGGTTCTTTAAACGGACATGGGGGGTTTCCCAAACCCCTCTAATGCTTCCTATATCCAATCTAACATCATATTCACTCATAATATTTCCAAATTCAACTCTTCTAGTGCCAAATCACTTCATATCAATTCAAACACCAAATTTATCTCACAACATTCTCAATTCTCAACCCATTTGGTTCATCAAAACCACAATTTCCTATCATTCATCATAGTTATCCCATACACAAATCCTATGAAATATCACAACTTGTAATGATCATATCTTTTCAATCCCATATCCAAAATCTACAAACTTTATAGCGTTGGAAAGCTAAAAAGATCATCTACAACTTCCAAAAAGACAATTTTGGCTAATTCTACCTAAATCATTCCAGATTTTCCCTGGAAGTCAAACATAAATTTTATCCTTGTGAAAACTTGAAATTGTCCCAAATTCATTTCCTCTATTACAACATCATTCATAACAATTCAACTACCA
>JANZLX010000003.1:18236417-18247257 GCA_025531955.1 Erythroxylum orinocense | reverse complement strand
TATTCACTCATAATCTTCCCAAATTCAACTCTTCTAGTGCAAAATCACTTCATAACAACTCAAACACCAAAATTATCCCATAAAACTCTCAAATCTCATCTCCAATGACTCATCAAATCCACAAATTCTCATCCCTTTTCATAGTTGTCTTGTGCATACCTCCCTTGCAGCATCACCACTTATCATGCTCGTATCTCTCAACTCCGATATCCAAAAATTACAAACTTGATATCATTGGAAAGCTAGAAAGATCATCTACAACTTTCAAGAAGACAATTTTAACCAGTTTTATCTAGATTATTCCAGATTTTCCCTTGAATTTAGAACACAAATCTTATCCCTGTTAAAACTTGCAAAACCTTCCCAACTTTACTTTCCTTATTACAACATCATTCATAACAATTCAACTACCATGGAACTCTTCAAACTCTCAACCTCAATTCATTTGACTCTTCATATTCAACAATATTTCATCATTCATAATTCTTATCTTCCTTTTCCATAGTATCTCACTTATATATATAACAATAGTTCATGTTTAAGATTCATCAACTCAAGTGGAAAACTTCTTCGATTATATCTAATTTCAAGTCACATCATCCATACATAATTCATATTTCAAATCCATACACAAATTCATATGTCATTTACACCATAAATAAGAGTTTTTACAAAGCTTTAATGGGCATTCTGAGCCACAATACAATATTTCGCAAAATCCTCAAATTACACAAGATACTTGAATGATAATTGCTCAAAATACAATTACAGCTTTGTTTTACATAAACTACTCCAAAACAAAACAAAACATGCAAATTCGGAGTGATGTCTTGACTTTCTTTCACTCAGTCCCTTGCTCAACACCTACAGATGGGACGGAAATGGGGGTGAGCTTAAAAAGCTCTTGGATAACAAGTTTATATCGAATAACAAGCAAAACCGTTCAAAAAGTTCATTGTCATAAAAATCCTTATTGAATCATAAAACACACGTTTTCTCAAAATTCTTGTCATGTAATCAAAATCACAACAACACAATTTATGCATTTTTTCAACTTATTCACAAATCATAAACACATAGCACATCAGAAATGGTTCGTGTGGATCCAAAAATAGAACGTAATACACATTTCCCATAAGGGTTATGTGTAACCGTGAACAGAACATACTATCGCAATCCTACATAATAGTTTTGTATAGTCGTGAACTTATGGGAGTCCATGAAGGAGCTCCATGCCACTAGCGGGTAGGTCAACGTGAACGTAACTTAACTTAGGGAATCACCACAAACCCACATAATACATAATTCATGAACTTGAAAACAAATTGCCCAAATGACAACATTTCATAAACTTGTTTTTCATAAACATGCAATTTTTCAAAAAACCCTTTCATTTAGCAATTCACAATTCATCATCAAAATTCATACACCAAAACATGTAGCAATTTCACAAATCATTCAAAAGCAAAAAAAACAACATTCATGAAGTAATTGAAATCATGTTATCTTTTTTATGTTGAAAACACATTAATGGTTCATTACTCAAATTATAAACATGAAACCCACCTTGAAATTCCTTGATTAATACTTGTTCAAAATGCATCCTCTCTTACTCCTCTTGCCTCTCTTAATCTCCTTCATCCATGGCAAAATTTTCAAATCAATGGGCATCCAAATTGGACAACCCAAAGAAATAATCACCAAAATTGATCTTAGAAAACTTAAACTCATACAATCTTTAAGCTATATGGACCAAAACCTTTTCAAAACTCCAATAAATAAAAAATGCCCTTACCTTGATCCTTCACCAAATAAGGAGTTTCTTGGCTTGAATGGAAGATCTCATGCTCCTCTTCCTTTTTCCTTCATAAATAAACCTCAAAATCCCTCTTAAAAGCTTAGAAAAATTAAGACCTAGTTTTTTTTTCTTTCTTCTTTCTTCTTTCTTCTTTCTTCTTTCTCTCCTCTCTCCACCGAACTCTCTCCTTTCTTCTTTCTTCTCTCCTTTCTTTGGTTCTTCCCTCCCAATTTTCTTTCATGCTCCTTCCTTAAGAACAAGCCCATACTTCTATTTACAATTTTGCCATTAATGAGTGAGCAATGACCACTTTACCCTTACATACAAGCCTTATAACTTAAATGGCTTAGTGATCTTCCCAAAAAGCCCTCAATCATACATACTCTTGCTATTTAATTCAACTAAACCATACTTTAAAATCCTAACAACATCGACATAATAATTAACTCCAAATAAAGTAATTAATCTAGCAAGACCTAAAAATTATTTAAAATCATGCTTAACTCCTTCTAAAAATCAAGACTTTTTTCTAATCATGTAATTGGAGGAATTTGATAGCACTTACTTCTAAAAAAATGTTCCTCATTATCTCTATTTTCTAATGACATCAAAATCATTCAATTTCGTTCCATAATCTAAAAGTTATACACCAAACATTTTCGGACTGTTCTAATACTGAAACAATATTTTGTGCTCAACTTCCATCTAAAAATTAATACTCTTAGAGACTGAATTAAAACTCGAATTCATCAGACAATTTGTAGCCTTATTTCTCTAGTTTAATCCAAATTAAGAATCATCTCAATTGGATAACTAGAGCAAAAGTTATGGCTAAAACACTAAAGCATGCTCAATGAACATGTTTTAATTACACTTTACAACTTTTAACTACCAACCTTTCATAAATAACCCATCTTGTATCTAAACCATCTTTTCTATTTAATTTCAAATTCAAGAATTCTCCTTTTCTTTACACATGAACAATTGCCAACAATTTCTCATTTAACAGTCCTAACTTCCAAGAAAAATTTAGGGTCCAACATTGATGATGGTGAATCTAGAGCAAAATGAACTGTGTTTCAACATTGTGTTATGATTTGGATATGGATTTAAACTTTGTATTGTGATTTGGATATGGATTTAAACATTGTGTTGTGATTTAGAAATTGAGGGTGTGACGATTGTGTTGGTATATTTTTATTTTGGAAATTGGTATATTATGTTGTCTTTGGAAATTGGTATATTATATTAGATTGGTATAATTGTGTTTTTTTTTGGTAAATAAAGGGGCAACGCTCCAAAATTCTCAAATTAACAGAGATAACGAACACCAACTAAATCATGTTTTTGAAAATTGGTATATTATGTTTAGACTTTTATATTTGTGTTTTGGAAATTAGTATATTATGTGTTCTAGATATTGGTTTTTGACGTTAGATGTGACTTCAGGGTTATTGATTACCAATCGAGGATATGTCCTTGCTAATTATAGTAGCCATTAATACTTATCTATAAAAGAAAAAGAAAATTTTCAATGTCAAATGTGTAAAACTAAATAAGAAAGGATGTTATGACTATGATTTTTAATCTAAATTATAGTTAAGTGCATATTTGGTAACTTAACTTATAAAGAGAAGTATGTGTTATATCACATAATCATATTTTAACAATTGATCGATTTGCCATTATGCATCTTCATGACCTATTAGGACTATATCACACAATTATATTTTAAACAATTCATAAAGAATCGAAATGTTAATAATAAAGAATAACTTTGAAATATAGATATTTATAAATATATTAATGTTCCCAAAGTACATAACTAGGGTTTTTAAGGGCATGAATATAAACTAATAAGATATAAGCGAACAAAAGCTTTGTCTTGAAGAACGATGTGTGCTAAGATGCATAAGATGCCCAAGATATATAGTCACTCGGAACTTACAAAATAACAATACAAATACAAATATCGAACTTGTGTTAAATTTTGAAATTTACAATATAAACTCACCTCTTGCGTGCAATAACAAGTCTTACTGAGAAAAGATGTATAGCAAAAAAAAAATTTACAATAACAAAACCTTAACCCTTTTAACAAGACCATATGCCTATAAGACACCTATAATTTATGATCATTATTAAGTTGTATAACATTAACATCATATAAGCTATAATTGAAATAATCATAATGTGTTTATAAAAACACAAGGGCAATACTCATATTTGAATCATTACATTGACAAAAATATTGACCAATATTAAGCTTACCAATTTGTATCTGTAGCTTCATCTTGTCTTTACAATTGGGACAATCAATATAAGGTGTAAAAGCAATGGACATACAAAGAACACATCTAATGTACTAGCTACTTGAAACAAATAAAGGTGTAAATTTTCAACTACTTTTATTCTATAAAGAGACGGATATAATCAATGTCTTCCCAACACAAGGATATTTGGAGCATCATCATATAAAATGAAGTCAATATTTTGCTCTCTAAAACCGAAAACTTCCTAGTCAAGATCATTGTAGTGTGAATTAAAATGAGAGAATTCTAACGGTTCAACTATCTTTGTTTAGAACATGCCAATCTAAGTAAATCCAATTAGATACAGATCTTGAATGTGGTTAAAATCGAGCAAGCATTTCCTCAACTGTGAAAACAGTACTTGCAGATACTACAATTGTTTGGATTGTGTGCGGGTATAGGCATCAATTTATATGTTTCATCTGCTAGAGTAAGCTCAGAACTAAAAATTAATTCATTCAAATCCTCAAACTTCACATCCTTCCTAAAATGCTTGCGAGACCTCATAGGAACTTGACACGTGGTCACAGAGTGAATTGTGCACCACAAACTCAATGCTAGCGAAATAAGGGCTAGATGAGAAATTTTTAACAAGTATAAGATTAAATTAATAAAAATGAGAATTTGGGGATCAAAATTGAAGGACCAATTAGGACCAGAGGAATACAATTAGAAGTTTCAATGTCGTAAATGCCCTTCGCTTTCTTTTTATGGCTACCTTGCCTTGCCTTGGACAATAGTCTACCCTTTCAAGTTTTACCCTCAAGAAAACTGGAAGCAGAAGCACTGCAGCTTTGTACTTCGCATTCTCTTAGCGACGCCGTTTTCGTAGTCGCGGTGCGTCTTCTTTCCTTCTCCTCTCTTTCTTGTCACTAATTGCATTCCTCGTCCTTTTATTTCCTGGTATCAAACTTCTGGCCGTTGCGGTGTTGCCTATTGCTTGTTAAAGAATCAGGGTATAGCTCAGGCTTATGTTTGTTTATCTGAAAAAATTTTTATTATGGAGTTTTGCTTTCTGGTTCACGAAGGATTAGGGATCTCGGTTGATGGTTTATTCAATCATTTGCGTAATTGATAAACCATAGATCCCTAAACGTTCGTGACCCAGAAAGGAATTCATTTGCGTAATTAGCTTGTTTATATCTATGATTGATAAACAATCAGATGTAAACTCTTGTTATATGTAATGGGCTATGTTCCTTTCTAGTAGATGTCAAGATCGTATTATACTTATTTGTTAATCCAAGTTTGCTACTTTCTGTTGCTTTTGATCTGATAGGATTATGTGTCAACTTGGGGATGAATAATTTATCCTATGGATCGTTCTGTATTCTGCAAGTAATGAATGTGGGATTTTATGCTGATAACATGTGCTTACTGCCACCTGTAGGTGATTCAAGTTGCAGGACATGGAAGACGTGCTCACAGAGATCCCACCTCCTTCCAGGTTCTTTCAAGAGGAGCTCAACAATTTCACCCCACCATCACCTTCTCTTCCGTCACCATTCCTCGTGCTCTCCAATCCAAAACTGGAATTGCCTCTCCAGCCCTCTCTCCTCATTATTGCCTTGTCAGCACCTTCTCTATATGCCTTCCATCATGTACCCTTGAAGACCTTAATAGGGGGAATTTTTCTACCCGAGACCCATTTTGCTGGAAATTCTGTATCTCCCTCTCCAAGTGACAAATCCTGCAATATCTATGCTCTTAGTGATGTTGACAATCCAACTCTCGTTGTCTGTGTTCAGTGTCCAGTCAGTGCTGAGAGAGCCAACATAGTTGCGAAGTTGCTAATTGGGGAGCAAATTATACCTAAGAGGGTGTTGATCCTTGATTCATTTCAGAGTCAGAACTTCCGTGGTAAACTTTCACCAGATGAAACCTACGCTTTCAAGCTAGAGTCATATGCAGAGAAAAAGTTTGGTTCCGGAGGCTGTTCATTGCTGAAGGGTATTGACTATTTTCCATCTGGGAGTGTTGTTGATGGCCTGGCAGCAGCTCTCTTGGCCCAATGTCAAATGAAAATCACAAGGGGAACTCTTTGTGTTTCTTGGCCTGAATATGGTGGTTCTGCATTGACCCTAGTTAAGGGTTTATTGCACAGGAATTTGTCGGATTGGCTTGACTTGAGCTTTGATGGAGATGATGACGATAAAGACTCAAGGTTTGGTTGTGTTAAGGATCATCCGTTTGATTGTGACTTATACACATGACGCATTTCGTTTGGTTTGTTCGTTCAACTATCCAGCCTGCATGAAATTTTGAGTAGATAAGAGCATAATTTATTGTTTGTTTTCCTCATGACATTAACTTTTCTCCGGTTCTTATCACACTGGCTTCTTACTTTTCTTATCATTTCCAAGTTTCTCCTAATGCTTTTAATTACTTCATGTTGACATCTTAAAATTCACTGCGACTTTTATCTTCGTTACTACCTTTGGCAATTAATGTATGAAGCGCGAAGTATAACAGTGGCATAACTAAGTTATGTGAAATCTCCATTGCACACGTAGGAAGAAGTAATTATTTAATTTGCATATTGAACCCAAAGGTGGTGGTATGGAGCATCTCTATGCCATTAAGGCTGCAACCATGCCAGGAGTCTATTGCATTGAGATTGTTACCATCGGAAGGCCTGTTCTTTTTAAGCCAAGGGCTTCCCATGTTTCACAATTGAAATCTTCTAATAGTTTGTTCTAAGACAATACAGCCATATTAATAAATTAGGTGACGCAGGAAAGTAATGGTAGTAACAAACCGGTGGTGTTGGCACCTGGCAATTAAGGTTCAGGTCCAAACTATATTAGCCCACAATTTTAACGTTATCAGTCACTCCACATGGATAATTAATCTTCAAGCGGTAGAATTTGCTCCTTAATTCTTGCAGCGTTTCTGTTTTTTTTTTCACTAGAACAAGAACGAATTAAGTTACAGGAGTGAAGCGAACTGCAAGATTTGCTTTGATTCTGATTTACTTTGACAGGAGAATAATGTACTACGCTAAACCGTCAAACCAGGTAAGTCCACTCCAATAACAGTTCAACGAACTCAAAAGATAAAAATCAAGTAGTTGACTATAGTGTATACAAAGATTATTTGCTTAAAGCTATACTAGGTCAGAAAGAAAACCCTGAATTTTGTTTTGGAGTTGGAAGTGTAGAAAACATGGATGGTAGAGATTTTAGGTATGAACATTTTCTGGTCTGGTGGCTTGTCCATGAGTAATTTACATATATGGGAAGTGAATATTTTTAGTTTATGAAGCTTACTCTGCGTCTCTTTGGTAATTTTACCCACCAACCATGCCAAGGTTACTTGCATCCTCTGTTGACTGTCGAGATGTTCATGTAAAATACTCCAAAGTCAATGCAGCAAACAAGAGTTCTAAGCTCAGCATCCTTGCACTTATACATCTCACAGTCCACATCTCTCCAGCTCTCTTTGTAACATTGAAGAAAAAGCAACAATAGCACTTCACCTTCATTCCAAGCTCCCAACTTTGTCATTTGCACTCTGGTTTTCATTTCCACCATAAGCACTCTTGACTCTTGACTGTTATTCATTTTCTTCCCCTACGGTGTTCGACCTTGTTAAGAAAGAAACGGAATGTGCAGTGCTCTCTGATCCTCGTAATGCAGCAAGGGTAGTGAGGTTACACTTCCATGACTGCTTCGTTCAGGTCCAGTCTCTCAACTTCTTTTCCCCAATCTTTTAAGGTGGTGCAGCATAAGGATTAATGATCATAGTGTATGGTTTGATGAGTGCAGGGATGCGATGGGTCCGTTTTGTTAGATGGCAAAATTACTTTGGTAGGAGAGAGAGCAGCTTCTACAAACATAAACTCTTTGGAAGGTTTCAGAATCATTGATATGATTCAGAATAAAATAGAATCTGACTGCCCCGGAATAGTTTCTTGTGCAGACGTTCTCACCATTGCTGCTAGAGACGCTGTGATTCTGGTAGTTGTAGTACAATTAATCGCACTTCTCGATAAGTACTTGTTTTAGAAATTTTGTTTCTAAACGAACTTCTCTGCCTAACCTTACTTTGTCCGACTAAAATATATCGTCATTTTTGCTTAAATTTTAAGTGTTTAGTCACTTAATTTTTCTCTTCAAGCATGCATAACTATCACAGTTACTACATAAGTGCCACGTCACAGGTTAAGTCATGCTCGTGATTTTTTTTATTTTTTATCATTTTAATTTTAATTATCCTACTATTAATTTAATAAAAAATTTAAATTAAATTTTAATTTTAATTATGCTACTATTAATTTCATAAAAAAATAAAATTAAAATTATGAAAAATAAAAAACAAAAAATAATTTGTGACATATATTTTCATTTTTTTATATTATTTTAATTTTAATTTTAATTTTTAAATAAAAATTTAAATTTTAAAAAGTGATTAATTTATTAAAATTGTTTAATTAATTTATAAATTATAGAAAAAATTAAATTAAATTACAAATTTGATTTATACAATATATTATATATATGGAATAATTTATTTTGATTTCAACAACTTATTTTAATTGATTAATTTACTAAAATTATTTAATTAATTTATAAATTATAGAAAAAAATTAATTTAATTTAAAATTTGATCAAATGTTTAATTACTATATGTTCTATGTTTTTTTATTAGATTTATAAACTTAGTTTTTTGTAAAGATAAATATCTAAATTCTAAATTCTTATGAAAATATTCAAAAAAAACTAAGATATAATACTCATGTCGTTATAATTTTTTAAGTCATACTCTTGTAAGTCATTTTATACATAAACACCTAATTTTATCAAACATTTTTAATAAACAGCCGATGTTATCCATTGATCAAATCAACTGATATAATTAGCTATCAACTAATGCAATCAGCTGATTGTCAAACAAGGCCTAAACGTTTAAAGTTTAGCTTTTTACTTAGTTGCTACTATCTATTAATCATTCTTAACAAGGTACTACAAGAAGAAAATAGCCTAAAACACATTTAAACTCGGTTCATTTGATTTGTGTCCGATCCAATATTCTGATTAGTTACGCTATATTCATTATTAACCTGATTATCATGTAAGCTCCTAACCATTTCTTTATTTAATATTAGCTTAAAAGAAGCATCTCTTCATTTACAGAATATAATGTTTTTTGTGACAAAATCTGTGTGTTTGTGTTTGATAAAAGTCACGTTTGACTATCAGTTAATTGTATTAGTTGTTAGCTAATTTTATCAGCAGTTTTCTGATAGTTTATTATATCAGTTGATTTGACTAGCAAATAACATCAACTTATTAAAGATATTTGGTAAAGTTAGCTGATTAGTATTAGCTATTTATGTATAAATCAATTTGTTAATTTAAAAATAATTCACATGTCACACTTGTGACATTTATGTCATAGGCGTTACATAAGTGCACGGTCATGCATGCAATTCACGGTTGTGAATTAACTTGCACGCTTTAACTGGACAGAGTTAGACAGAGTAACATTAGACAGAAGATCTGGACTCTTCTTTTTGGCCCACTTTGACTAACAGGTTGGTGGACCATATTGGGATGTTCTTGTTGGAAGGAAAGACTCGAAAAATGCAAGTTACGAGCTCGCTATAGAAAATCTTCTAATTGCCAATGAGGGACTTGTCTATCATTTCCAAGTTTGTTTATCGAGGCCTCTCAATAAGAGACATGGTAACTCTTGCAGGTAACATACTCTTCCTTGGAAGACTGATCTAGCACTAATTTCATCTTCAAGAAAACTTCAGTGTTGAACAGTGATTTGAAACAAAATAAAGTTGATATATAAGTTTCCGTAAATTTAGTATCTCTTAATCTAAAAGCACATGCAACCCCTTGGCTATTCCTTTTCTTCAATTTGTAAGTTGATGGACATGCTACAATCTCCTGCATATTTGTATTTGTTGTATTTATACTCACATTCATTAATCAAATTTATACAATATTTATGGATGAACTCTGACCAAGAAATGTACTCCAACTTCTTTGGAATTCAAACCAAAGATTCTTGTCGTCAAATATGTTCATGATCCAGTTGCTTTCTCCCAATAACTTCTAGATGTGTTAACACATAAGTTCACATCCTCATTCCTTTGTTTTGTTGCAAGAAATTACAATGATTTGAATTGTGCATGTATTTGTGGAACCAATAAGTGGTTTTTGGCTACCGAAACTCTCTTTTTATGTTTTTTACATTTGTAATACATATATCATTACCAATTCTGTTCCTACTTTTTGTGAATGTAAATTGCAAGTTGTCAAACGACTACCACTAAGATCATGATCTTGAATCCTCCACTCCATAGTTCAAGAAAACAAACTTAAGTAAAAATATTTAATAAACACTCTTACATGGCCATTAATAGCACAGTATCGTATATAATTTTATGTGCATACTCAAAACCCTGTAAATACATAAATATATCAAAAAAAATTTCAAACTCTTTTATTCGAATTAATTTTTAAGTTTTGTCTTCAGTATATCAAACAAGTTAGGATCTATTTCAGTAAAACTTTACCAATAACTCTGGAATTGTGTTTTGGGCCTAACGGTGCCAAACTAATATTGTTAATAGTTCAAAAATCACATATCCGATATAGCATTATTAATGTGTGTGTGTGTGTATATATATATATATATTGGACAATGATGGATGAGGCCAAATTTTCCACGAGAGGTCATCGATTCTTAGCATCACCTTTGACTCCAAATACAC
>JANZLX010000003.1:18211182-18227309 GCA_025531955.1 Erythroxylum orinocense | reverse complement strand
GTTATTAATTAATTATATTTTTAATTAATTACATTTTAATTATATTTAATTAAAAATATTTAATTAAAAATTAAAAATATAGTGTTTGCTCTCATATAAGAGAAATGTAGGTAAGAGTTGAACAATGATTCCCATTCTTCTGGATTACCAGAAGAATGGGATATTACCTGAAAACAGGAAATGATAATATTACCTGTATAATGAAAGGATGATACCAAACGTTAGTTTTCAAAGTATACCTATAACTTTTGTTCCATACCTCCCAAATAAGCATGCCCTAAATTAGACATTAATGTTACTAAAGTTCGAGATTTAGGATTTCACTAAAGCTTAATTTAGGGTCCTTGACATGTTCTTTGGAGATAAGCCCACCACTGCCATTGTTGCTCCTGTTGGGAGTAATTCTGGTTTACTTTGGGAAGAGATAAACTTAGAAGCTGCAACTTTCGGTAGTTGTAATGTCTAGTCTAACACTCCCTTGTACGGAAAATCTTACATTGCTGTGAGATGCCATGCACAGGCCTAGACTATAGCTGCCGTGATATAGAGGTGGAGATTTTGAGTGTTGGCCTCAAAATTTTCCTTTGACCATGTGCTGTGGATTTTATTAGCTTCCCCTTTCTTTATAGGTGAACCATTAACTACTTTTACCTTGCTATGCATATTCACCTGATCAGTTTTCGCCGTGGGAATCAGACGCTTGTTAATTAATCAAAGGTTCTCATTCCTCCATATTGCAAAGTTGAGAAAGTAATTTTGTTGTACAGTGAAGTAATTATATTTATAAAATCTAGTGAGAGAGGAAGTTAGAAGCTTAATTTTGTGCCAACATTTGAATCGTTGTGAATTCTTAACATTTTTTGGTATATAGAACAGAACATGCATGGTAAATTCACTTGCTAAAACACAAGGAAACCCATTATGTACCATTATATATTATTTTACTACTTACAAGTTGCGTAACAAGAAAAGTTCTGAAAAAGACAGAAAATAATAGCTAGTGCGACGTAGAAATGGTCCCCTGATAAAGATTAGGAAATAGACGAGGAAACAAGAACATATATAGTGATTATACGATAATTGGCCCACGTATTAACGTTGTTCTTCTGTCATTTTCATAAGTCAAATAATAGGGTCACGGGGTTAGGTTGCACTTAACAGCCATCCTTGTCCCAAAAGTGGAATGAGCTACTCCAGCTGCTCCTATACTCGGGTCTAACTAAATTGTGAAGGGTTAAATCATGGTTTGATTTTGGTCGACCACCTAGCAGAGCGGCCCATGCGCTCTCGTTATCGAGAATCGAACCTTGGTCCTTAACAACCATTCTATTCTTATTGATCCTTGGTCTGGAATTATTTGAAAAACTAAAATTAAAAGTTAACAGAAAAGGATTTTATATTTGTTTTCATGCAAAAGCTCTGAAGTTTCGTCGTGAATTATTGCCTACCAGCAAGTTTAGACTCGGCTGGATACAAGTTCATTTTATCTTTTATGGGCAAGTGGGTGTAATAAAGAGAGTAATACTGGGAGATTTTTCCATCGCAACTGCTTATGTTTACCTTTTGCAACTTCCCTACAAACAGAGTATATTAGATGATTATCAAAGAAGTAGTTGGTCAATTTTATACGAGACTATAAATACACTGATAACGTCCTTAAAAAAAAAAAACTGATGCCAAAGGAATAGGAGAATTGCAAAAATAAAGGCTAACACTGATTCAAAAATATTACTGAAAAATGGCACTTTTAAAAAAATTAAAAAATATGGGAATTTCAGTAAGTTAAAGCCTCTGTTAAGTAACTAAAATGAATATAAGTAAATGTGGAATTGTAATTGGAAAGAGGTAAAGTGCATGGGCAGAGGATGGAATCTAAGACAGACAAGGTCATGTTCTATTTTTCTTCTCACTTGATATGCGTGCACTGGTTAGTACGCAACACACACACACGCATGAAGCTAGCTAGCTATACATAAAATATTTAAAAAACAGTGGCTGTCAATCGTTCGTAGTCCTCCAAGATAAGGTCCCAGAGCCGAAAGGCATGCAACTTGCTTTTGGAAAATTGGCTCAACCACAATTAGGTATAATGTTCCTATCGTGTATTGCCTAACCTCACGAACATTCAAAATGCAATAGCTTGGGATAAGGCAAACTTGCATGAAATGAAAAATATCTTAACCCAACGTAATAAAACAAAAAAGAAAGGGTTCGGCTTCGGGCAGACTGGACTGGGTTCTTGTCAGCCCCACCGTACCAAAATAAATCAACCAGCCTCAATCCAGCCTGGGGTCAGGAGAAATAGGGAGCTGTGTGATGGGTACTATCGTACTGGGGGATTGCCTTTCTAATTCTTGTTCCAATCAAATTAGATAACTACATCTGTGGTTAACCACTCTTTTGGCATTTTTATTCTAAAATAGAATTAAGAAAAGTTGAGCTTTCTCTTTTAGTTTTAATTACGTTCCAAAATACAAAATTGGCGTACTTTCAAAACCAAAGATTTTGATAAAATAACTCAACTTTATCATATATAGTTTAAATAATAAAGAAAGAAAAAGATCACTTTCCTTTCCTTTCCTTCTTGTACCATAAAAGGAAACCAAATATCTGTTTCCATATATATATATATATATATATATATATATATATATATATATAATCGAACCCCGAAGTCACTATAACATACTTCTTATGTCTATCAATCAATCGCAGTCGCCACTCTCATTCTGTTCCCATTCGTAACTCTCAGCTCGCCCTCGTTCGGTTAGTCCTCCCCGCATCCTCTCTTTGGTGTTCTTCTCGCAATGTTGATCGGTTTTGGCTTCTGAGCATTGCTCTATGTTCCATTTTGTCGTCTGAGTCGTTTTTGTTTTCATCATTGGGTACTTTTCTTGCTTGAGAAACATGGTCTCTTTTGGCTTTTTTTTTGCTGTTCTTTTCGATCCGTGCGACTCGTTTCAGCTCAAGTGCTCGCCCTGTTCTCTGGATTTTACTTCTTCCTCATTCGTGTTTATGTTGATTTTCTTGTGACATATCCTTATTCATGTGATGTATTCTTCTGTCGATTTCTTTTTCCTTCTTTTGCTTTGACAAGCCGTTTCTTGGGTCAAGTTCAAGCTTTTTATGTCTCAAGTGTCAAAATCGTCGCTAGTTTATTGTGCTTTTAAAAGCGAATTCCCTGGTATTATTCTTATTTAGATTGCGCAAAAGCAAGTAATTGGAGCAGATATTGAACTGTATTTATTTTATCCCGACACAACAATTCTGTGTTCTTATAATTTCAATCCACAAGATGAATTCATTGTTTCTATAGTTATTCTTCTAGCAGTAGTGCTATATTGTGTGGATGTTTAAGCTGTGAGTATTCGTGTTGTGAAGGCGTTTTGAGTTGTTATGATGAATTCCTATGCATCACTAGTTGACTCGTGAAATAAGCGTTACTTAAGATAGGCAGTTCAATGGATTATTTTTCTTTTCAAAAAGATGTTTGGAGTTTTTGGCCAATCAATTACTTATCCTCAGGCACTTGTACAAAAAGAATGCTTTTGTTAGGGGATATTGTTTTAAGATGGAAGCTTACTTTTGAATTCGAACTTCTCTATTGATTAAATTAGCTTGCACTCTCTGTGTTTTCAAGAAGTTGGATGTTGCCATCACTGATGTATTTTTTCTAATTGTCCTGCAATGTAATGTGTCCCTGTATCTATTTTTAACAGAGCTTTGTAGGAAGGGATGCTATGCATATTGAAAAGCAGTCATTTCAACTGAATATCTGATACTTTGCAGCTGCCCTCAGCCCAGGAACTATTGTTTCTGGTTTCTCATATTTGTTGGTTCTTTTTTTCAATAGAGGAATTCAATTATTTTATTGATGGCGCAAGACACTACTGGTGCTGACGCACATTCAAAGAGGCAGGGTCTACTAAAGGACCAAGTGAGGCTGGTTAAAAGGAAGAACTCTGATAGATATGAGATTGTTCCAATTCAATATACTTTGTCATTTGAGAAGGGGTTTTTTGTGTTTATCCGTGCATGTCAGTTGTTAGCCCAAAGGAATGAAGGAATAATATTAGTCGGTTTAGCTGGTCCTTCAGGGGCTGGGAAAACCATTTTTACTGAAAAGATACTCAACTTCATGCCCAGCATTGCGGTGATTTCAATGGACAACTATAATGACTCTAGTCGCATTGTTGATGGCAATTTTGATGGTAATCTGACTTTGACCTAACAATTCCTTTTGAATTGTTATATTTTTCTGTTTGCTTTTGCAATAGGTGAAACTTTTATTTATTTGTTGGGTATTTTTGCTATTGTGTAACTGTTTTATCAAATGTTTTTTCTTACCACAAGAAGCAGTAAATGATTGCTCTGTTTTTTGCCTCTGGATTTATTCACACCACCGTCATTCTCTTCTGGCCTTGCTTTAGTGGGAGACCAAGTAATGTCTAAACTGTTGTCCTCCCGTTGAAATTGGACATGTTTGACAATGACAACTTTCATGCTAGTTGATGTTATATTTCTGCCTGGTTGTTTCTGACTATTATGTGCTATTTCGTTACAATGAGATGTGTGCTTAAGTTTTTTCTGCTATTATGCAGCTATACAAATTTACAGATTTAGTTATTATAAATGTTTCACGTACTTCAATCATGCTATCTAGGTGTGTGTTTTATCTGTTCCGAGCATGTTTAAAGCTGATTGTTAAGTTGTTCTAGGTACTTCAAAAGTTCAGAATCGTATTTCATGGCAGTCTGATGGTTCGAAGTGGATCTGGACTTCGTCTTATTCTTGTTATTTGCTTCTAACGTTCTTTTGAAACAGATCCACGATTGACCGACTACGTTACATTGCTCAAGAATGTCCAGGATTTAAAGGAAGGAAAATCGGTTGAGGTTCCAATCTATGATTTCAAGTCTAGCTCCCGTATAGGATACAGGTTGAATCCTGCTCCAGTCCTTATGCTGTTATCTTTTTTCGTGATTATTGTTCTTCATAATGCTTCATCTCCTATTTATGTTCTTAATTGTGAAATAGTATTTTTTTCTTAGCTTCATTACCTTCAGAAATTTATCTAATTATAATGTAATTGTGTGATAGAACACTTGAGGTCCCAACTTCTCGACTAGTGATTATAGAAGGAATCTATGCCTTGAGTGAAAAGTTGCGTCCTTTACTAAATCTGCGTGTGTCTGTAATGGGGGGTGTTCATTTTGACCTTGTGAAGCGAGTTTTACGCGATATCCAACGTGCTGGTCAAGAACCTGAGGAAATAATTCAGCAGATATCTGAAACAGTTAGTTAACTATAATTGTATCATTTGTCAAAGTTCTTGTGGGTGCTTTTGCATGTTTTTCTACTACTGAGCTTCATGTTCTTGTGCAGGTGTATCCTATGTACAAAGCTTTTATTGAGCCAGATCTGCAAACAGCTCATATAAAAATCATAAACAAGTTTAATCCGTTCACCGGATTTCAAAGTCCTACTTATATATTAAAGGTCATGTTTTACTCTGATCTGCCAGTGGTTTGTTTTTATCTTATTGTTCTTGGATAGCATTTTGCTTCATGATTTTGATGGTTTTGATTATTGCTTCTTCCGTAATTTGTCTGTTTTGACATAGGAGTATCTCTTTTATGTAGTCAGCAAGGAAATTAGCAATAGATCATATCAAGGCTGTTCTATCTCAAGAACATAAAGAGGCAAAAGAGGAGATATATGATATATATCTTTTACCACCTGGTGAAGATCCAGAGTCCTGTCAATCTTATCTGAGGATGCGAAACAAAGATGGAAAGTACAATCTTATGTTTGAGGTTTGCCTCAGAATTTCATTTGTTATAAATTACAGCTATGGTAGCTACATGCTTTTCCAAATGGTCGAAATACTTTTAAGAACTTATTATGCACAAAAGGTCAGTTGTCCCTGTCTATACAGCTAATTTAAAAGTGACAAGCTTTTAGTTGGCACTTCCATCTCAGAATGACTGACATCTACATAACTAATTTTCTTCCACTAGGATGCATATGGGAACATTTTTCAAGCATGTTATCTTGACTTGTATTAATTGGACACAGCTGCTTAGAAGTTGTTTATAAATTTTTTTTAAATCTGCAGGTTCTCTTAGATGACCGGCCCTAAAATGGTAGAGTTCAATTGTAGAAATATTGTCAACCACATAAAAGGTTTAGGTATTTCTGTAGAAACATCATCAGGAGAGTCTTAATAGTGCTTGGCAACTTGACATTCATTTCCTTTTGTTTGATTTGCTATAATTGTCAAATGTAGGAATGGGTGACAGATGTTCCGTTTGTCATCTCGCCAAGGATCACTTTTGAAGTCAGTGTTCGGCTTCTTGGTGGTCTAATGACCCTGGGATACACAATCGCTACCATCCTAAAAAGAAGTAGCCATGTTTTTTCCGATGATAGAGTGTGTGTGAAAATTGATTGGCTCGAACAGTTAAGTCGGCAGTATATTCAGGTACTATGACAAAATCATTGTTACCTGGCGACTTTTGAGTAATTGATAATTTCCCATGTTTTTATTTCTCATATATTTCAAGTGTGGTTGCCTAAATTTATTGCTACAGTATGTTTCTATAATGACTAAAACTTGCAAAAGTTCATATGCTTTTCCTGTTTGGTTAACCCACTTGAACCTGCATAGGAATTGGTTGTTTAAGATAAAAAACGGTACCCTAAAACTATTTGTTCTTTGCTTCTTATGAAATGATTATTTCTTTCCTATGTCATTACCTGGAATGGGGGCCTTATCCGAACCCTAATAACTGGTAAAGTTATATTTATATGCGGCAACTAAGATTTACTTGGTGGATGTTGTGAGCTTTTACGATCTCAATGTGAAGATGCAAGTTGTACGTGCTATTATTGCTCTTTGCTCTTTATGAATGTTTATCTTGTTATGTAATGATTTGAAGCTCGTCTTCTTACTTTTTCTTTGAAAAGGTACAAGGAAAAGATCGCTTGGTAGTAAGAGACATTGCTAAGCAGCTAGGTTTGGAGGGTTCATTCATCCCACGAACCTATATTGAACAGATCCAACTGGAAAAACTTGTGAATGAGGTTATGGTATGATAATATACAATGCATGTGGTGCCTTACTTTTTGGAGGTGGTCGCTGATATGATTATTATGCAGGCTTTGCCAGATGACCTAAAAATGAAACTCAGTCTAGACGAGGATCTGATTGCAACCCCCAAGGAACCATTTTTCCATGACACTGCAGATAGAGTTTCCATGAGAACTACAAATGCCAAAAGGTGCCATATACTGATCCAAGTCTCATATAGCTCTAGGCAGTTCTAGATCAGTGGCTTATATTCTACTTGTACTTTCTATTTTTCATCATTTTCTATTTCTGTACAAGATGGTGCCTTAATAGTAATTACACATTATAGTGGAATGTCACATTCATACTCAACTCAAAGGGACAAAAACTTGTCCAAGATTACTGGTCTCGGGGTGAAAGGTCGAAGGTACAATGGTAGAATTTTTGAGTCACCAACAGCTCTTGCAAACCAGGCATGTCGGATTCCTTGTTGCTTGTTGTTTTCTATTTTTCAGGTGCTATGAACCTTTAGCATTTTGAAGTCCTGTTTCTGTTAATTCCTTCTTCACTTCTTCCCAATATGCTCTGCAGGGAGTGGTTAATCAACTTTTAGAACAAATGTCATCCCTAAACGATAGAATGGATGAGTTCACTACGCATATTGAAGAGCTAAATTCCAAGTTAGTTATGACAAATACTTCATCCAGTCAACAGAACATGGTCCTCCAAGCTGAAGCATGCAATGGCTCTGCCCCAACTGCTTATTTCATCTCAAATTTAGGGAATGGTTACTTGACTGGATCAAAAATGTCCAAGTCCTTATCTTCATCCCAGTTGAGCAAGGAATCACCTTTAATGGAGGAGGTACTATGACCAGCTCCATTTATGTTTTAATTACTTGAACTAATTGTTTGTAATGGTTATGAGGGGCTGGGTTATCAGACTGCACCATTTGAGAAGAGGCTTTTGGAATGGGATATGCAATTGAATAAACAGAACCATTAATAAAGGTTTTGTGGCACAAGGGTTCCTTCCTGACTTAGTGACTGTACCCTTGATGCAAAAGCCCAATTTTCCTAGTATAGCAAATAAGAGATAGAGATTGAGAATGATAGATGTTACCTCAAGTTTCTTTTCTTTTGTCTTCTTCAAATCCAAAGAATTGACTTTATGCCTCTTGTTGTATTGTCAATTTTATTTGAAACAGCTTTCTAGTATTGCACGGGGACAGCATCAGATCATGCGTCAGTTGGATAACTTGACCAATATTCTTCGGGAGAGTTTAGGAGAAGGGCACCGACAAGTAAGAAGAAGCAGGAAAAGTATACCAGTTGATACTGAACTCATTAGAGTTCCACTTATATGCACACTGGCAATTGGTGGTTTAGGACTCCTTTTATTCAGGAGCTCTCGAGCTCAAAACTGAATCCCGTAGATTGACAAATTTTCCTAATTGCCACTTCCATTCTATTTTTCCCCTCAGGGTGCCCCCTCGCGGAAGATAAAAATGGATTTGATCGTTGAGTTTGTAGGAAGAGTTGGAGGCAAATAAGAGCCTTCAAGTTGTAAATTTGGGGCTGCCCTTGGACAAATTTTGTATTTTTATGGACTTGGTTATTATAACTCAATAGTTAAATGTTGAATTTGATAGTCTAGTACTCGCCGATTTCTACTTTGTCATCTCCCAACTTATACACACTCCAGGACGCCCTTTTTTGATGGATTCACAAATATAATATATGCATCTCTTTTTCTCTGAAGTTAAATTGAACTGATGGCTAGACAAGAGATTACATTATTATAGTTAATAAAAAAAGAGATCATGCGGGAGGCCTAATGGCCAGGCTTGCAATTAAATCTTAACAATGATATACATTGTTATTGACAAAGGCAAACGATCTAGAACTCGAAGCTCAAAGTCATCCGGATGGTTGGTAGTAGAGTTTAAGCAGTAAGGTTGTAGTCAGCTGAAATCTAGCTCTTCCGTACCTTATAGTTTTGCTATGACTTTTGGAGTAGATTCCGTTTCATAAGTAAAATTTAATTCTTTTGCTTTCTTTGCTGGGTAGCACTCTCCTTGTCTGAATGTTTAATTCTCATTGATGCTCTAGTTGTTGGGCTCATTTTGTAAGAGACCGTTTGCCAATAAGTTTTCCCATGTCCAATTGATTGTTTTGTGGTTAAACTCCTATTTGTGCGGCCTGTGATTTAGTTCTCTTTATACTACATACACTAGAAAACTAGATGCTAGTCTAAAGGCACGCTGACCAGTTTTCTTGATACCTGGTTTTGCTTGCCAAAATAACTATATTAATCCAATTGCATATATTGTGGAAGAATTAGTTTCCATTGGATGTAAGTGTATTCACTGTTGAAATAGGGATGGTCAAGTGTTTTGTTTTTCTTATTGCAAAGTACACATGTGGAATAAGTGGAAGCATTGTCGTAAATCATGTCTTTGGTCTATAGCTTTTTTTGACTGCTAGGCATAGAATAAATGGGGTTTTAGACACCAATTTTATACTACAGAGCATGTTCATTTTTGTACCTGAAGATATCTCTCCCTGAATTGTTGGCGAACTTCCTTAAGCTACGTTTAGCTTAGACTATTAGATCCTTTTTATAGTAGTTTGGATTTTGACTAGGCATGCTGTTCATAATTAAGGAGAAGCCTCTGTAGGGAATGGGGTTTTAGACACCTATTTTATACTATAGCCTCTGTAGGGAATGGGGTTTTAGACACCTATTTTATACTATAGCGCATGTTCATTTTTGTACCTAAAGATATCTCTCCCTGAATTGTTGGTGAATTTTCTTAAGCTATGTTTAGTTTAGACTATTAAATCCTTTTTATAGTAGTTTGGATTTTGACTAGGAATGTTGTTCATGATTAAGGAGAAGCCTCTAAAGGGATGGCTACACCAATACCATTTATTCTCATTTCTGATTATTTATGATTATTTCAACTTTTGCATTTCATGGAATTATTAACGTAATTGTCTGTATTCTAGTAACTTGTGAAGGGATCTAAAGTCATGCTAATCATCAAACCAAAACTTGATTTCTTTGCCATTCTTGACACTAGTCTTAATGCTATCTTGAATTTGGTTCCTCATAGTTATGATGTGTTTCAGGTTCTATAAAGAATTCACTTTGGTTTTAACATTTTATATGTTTTTCTTTTTGAAAGTGATTGTACATTCATATGACCCCCAAAGACTTTTTGTCAATAAGAAGCTTTCATAATCTTTTATTAGTGGCTCTTATCAAAATGATTCATAGACCCCATTTCAATTAGGATTACAAAGATCTATCCATTTAATTTTTGCTCAAGTAAACTTGCTTTCATTTTTTGTCCATAAAAATTCTTTTTTGGTTTTCTACAAGTTTATGTGAGTTAAAAGAGGTAGATGTAAATGTGATGCCCAATAAATATTTCAGCTTTTGATTATTAAAGTGATGAGTTGTAATATACTCACATATGTCAAGAATTGATTATTCCAACCGCTTAACTTTTTTTGAACTTTGCCTAGCAATCCAAAAAATGCAAGTCTCTTAGTTTTAACAGGGAAGCCTAGATACTTGATCAGGGAGTGTGGGGTGGGGAGGTGAGGCAGTGTTCTTACTTGAAATCCAAAAGTTAGGATATTTCATTGCTATTTGTTAAGCTTCTGTTGATAGCTAAAAGTTACACTAGCTTACTGTCAAACCAAAAAAACCTTTGAAGATATTTAATAAATCAGCCAAGATTTTAATATATTCCAATTTGGAGCTACTAAGGATAAATAAATTATTTATAAAAGATAGAGCAAAGAGCTGCATCTTGTCACATTTGTAATGACATTTAAAATTGTCACTCCGTTGAATATTATTAGATATTAGCCTAGTTAAGACCTTAATGTACAACGTGAAGATATATGGGCATAAAGAGTCTTTTTGCTTGATGCCTTTAAAGCCTTTTCTTAAACATAATGGTGGGTTCCTCACTAATGATTATGGTATATGAAGATGTTGAGACATTGCTTGATCCATTTTTTAAACTAGGTTGAAATATCTAAAACTGCTAATATATCAAGAATGAACTCCTAACTGATTTTATTAAAAGTTTTGTGGAAGTTTACGTTCAAGACACAATTATTGATCTCCTTTCTAACGTTGTAATTTTTAAGGTTCTCTTTAAAAAAAGTTCTTTAATTGATGTTGATGAGCTCCTTTAGGATTTTATGTAACCTTAAGGCAAGAATCTTGCATATTACCTTGTATATAAGAGTTTACACGAAATGGACCCGAAGTTAACTAGTTTAGAGGGTTTAAGTTTTGGGAATTAAGTAAATATAGTTATTTTCAACTCCTTTACTTTCAAAGAACTCTATGATTGCACTAGTCATCTTATTACATGTTTGGACCCAAAGTCAATTAGGATAGAGAGATTGGAGTTTTGGGAATTAAGTAAATTTAGTTTTTTTTTTCATCTCCTTTAACACAATCCCACTTTCAAAGAACTCCATGATTGCACTAGTAATCATATTACATGTTTGTTTCCAAGTCTTTTAAAAAAATTAGCATCAAATTCATCAAGTGATTTATTAGAGCCCGCATTGAAGAGAGATTTTTTTTCAATCTTTGAAGTTTTGATTAGCCTAGTTAGTTGGACAACTTGCTTCTCTGATATAGGAATAAGGAATAAATGATTGACATCATGCACAAAGTAAAGGTTAGTAGTGCTTATAGTTTCCTTAAAGAAGCCACAAGAAAGGTCTTTAATTTCATGAAGGTTTATGGTTGTGTTCCCTTTATTATTTGTAAGGGTAAGATTGTATTCATATGTCTTCTGATTATGAGGGAGTTATAGAAGAATTTCATATTTTTATCCCTCCTTCTTATTAGTTCCTGGAATTTTTCCTTATTAGAGAATTGTGACTTTTGAGTCTTTAACTTATAAGTATAGCTTGACAAAGTTATATTTTTTAACTTAAGGCTTCTACTTTTTGTATTTAACTTCAGTTGCTTTTGAATTAAGGTTAGCTATAACTTCCCTCTTGATTAGCTTTGTGTTGTTATAAATGCTGCTGTTAAGAACTTTAAGTTGACCTTTTATCGCATTAAGCTTTTGAATGCATTTGTATGCTTTATAGCCCTCAACTCTACAATTAAGGCCTCTAGTCACTACTTTCTCAAATCTTGGAACCTTAAGTAAGTAATTGTTAAATTTAAAGGGGGCCTTTCATATGGTTAGTGCTTTTGATATTTATACCTTAATTGAAAAATGATCAAAACTGAGAGAATCGTTAAAGTTAGCTCAATCATTTATAAGGTTGGGAATAGGCAGGGCCATGCTAAGTCCAAACTATCTATAACTTGCACTTAACCTAGAATATTTTTTTTTTGGAATAAGCTCATGTCGAAGCCCAATCGCGTTCAAATTATATAATAGAATTAGACTTTGCCTAATCTGAAGTCCAATCAAGATTAAAAGATTTTACCTAAGCCAAAGCTCAATTGAGCTTTGTGTAGTTTAAAGCTTGATTAACATGGTTCATGCTCAAAAACCCGACCCAAAAACCCTTTGGATCAAAATAAATATTATTATTTACATAATTCAAAGAATATAATATGGTATAGATTACCAACACAAAAATGTAAAACCAAAATAATCACCTTTCTTATTTAACTTAACATCTGCATCCGAAAGAAAAGTGAAGAACCCTTTCCAAGCTTCCTAAAATTATACCTAGCATGAGTCTCTAAGTGCCTCACAAGGTTGTGGACCTTAGGAATAAGAGCTAAGATAAGTTCTTCTTGAAGAGCACTTGACGGGTTCTTCAGATTCTTTTTTTAATAATAAGTATACAACATCCACTGATAATGTAGGAAAATCCAGGTGTGTGTATCATATATATGCGGTACGGAAAACAAAAAAATTTATTCCGGGACTTTTCCGAAGTCCAGGATCTATGTGTCTATACAAAGAAGTACCATAATTCTTAAACCACAACGACCAAAGGAGACCGTATTTAATGGTATCCACGCAGAGATCGAAGAATCTAAGCGAATCAAACTCTTTGATCCAAAAATAGCTAGAACAAATAAGAGAGTGCTAGCTCTTACCTTTGTTCTATGGAGAGCAACGTGAGAGGAGAGGAAGAAGATGATGGAGCTTCAGAAGAACCATGAAAAATGTTCCCTACTCTTTTTGTTTTTCACGATACTCCTTCTTATTACACTTTCCTCTTTTGTCTTTTATTGCTTTTGTCTCTTATCCATAAAAGACATTAAATGTAACTTTATTAAAAGTTATCTACCTTTAATGCCTTCTTTCCAAGTTAGGCATATCTTTTATACACACACACACACACACACACACACATAAATGTTGAGGTGGTTTAGTCACATTAGGGTCGGTTCTACCGGGTTCCAGATATGGAAAAATATCAGAGACCTGTTTCAGCAATATCGATGTTGCGATCTTATTGGGACATATCCCAATCTCATTGGGATCCATTTGATTCTATTGCTCTCCATATAATGGATCTCTATCCAAAAGCATTTTATGAATCCTCAAAGTCACTCTTATGCATGTGACCCATTAGGATCCGAGTTATGTTGGCCACTTAGATTAACATTTAATCCAAGCAAGTCATGAGCGGTGTTTAGCAACACATCATGAACCTCAAGTGACCGGAAAGTAAATGGTTTGATGAATGAACCTATGCTCACTAGGAACCATCGTGCGAACCCTCTTATAAACAATTGTTATGCAATTCATCTTTGCACCATGCTATAACCCACTTAGTTATGAGTATGGGAAAAATATCAACTCTTACTAGATTGACTACGTCAAATCTAGTCCAAGTGATATCAGTTCTCATCCTGGAACTCATTACTCTGTATGTCAATAAAGACATTCTTCATGACACATGTACTCTTGACACAGCGAGTAAAGCGTAAACACACAAGTTTCAATCCGAAACCTGAATTCAATTGAGAGAATCCCCAAAATATGAAGTTTTTTCCAAAAAGTCCCTAAAATAATGTAGAAAAGAGTTTAAATAGGTCTCAAACCCTAAAACGCAAATAATTAAAACAATAGAGTTTGACTAAAAAAAAATGTTGACTATTTGAAGCCCATCAAATCTGCAAACTCTTTCGTTTTAACTTCTGGCACGTAGCCCATTCTTAGAAATCATCTGCAACACGTTCCACATCAGATCGAGACTTAGTTTTCCACTTCTTCTGGTTCTTGTTTGACTTTTTCGTATACTCCCTTAGTTTAATTGATATTCCCCAGAAAAGTTTTACGAATAAAATAATTGACCATCTTATTGTTGGAAATATTATGCCACTGATGTCTGTGTATAATATCTCTACAAAGAGGCAAGAAAATTTGCATGAACCTAATGCTACGAGTTTTTATATAATGATTCCTTAATATATACGAAATAGATGTAAATAGTAAAGTATATAGGAACAAAATTATATGCTATTGACTTATGGGCATTATTAACACAAAAGATAGCAGGGCAACAAAAGCATAATTATATGTGAAAATAACAAAATTAATAAAAGCAATTAAGAAAAATATGTATGTTACTGTTACAGTATTGCTATTTAGTATATACAATATTTTTAAAAACTGAAATAGTTGTCAGTTCATTGCAAAAGCTTTAAATATGAAGTTATTTTAGTTTTCATGAATTGGAAAAACTAAATAACATCTATTTCCTAATAATTTGATCGTAGTTCATACAGGAGAATAGGAATTGCAACAAGGGCAATTTGGAACATTGTTTGAAGCATTCAAATTGCAAATAAAGATTAGTGATAAGTAACTATTAATAATTATATAATCATGTTTGAGGCTCTTTATTTTATATAGTATCAGAGGGAAGTTTTACTTCATAAACAATAGCATTGACTTAGTTATTTTGACCAAGTCTCCCATCGTGCAGTTATGTTTACATTAAAAAAATGACCATATTTGAACTACTCAAGTTACTCCACCTTAAGATAATGATGTACCAAGATAAAACACAAATATCTTATTGTTAGATGATCAATTAGTAAAAATAAATTAATTTGTCTTGTGTGGAAAATTAAAAAAGAAGTGACTTATATTTATGAGAAATTTTATACAGAATTATAAATTAAAATATTACAATTTATAGGTGAGTTTAATCTAAGTTTTTTCTAATAAAAATTCTATTTTATATCTACTGGTATATATGATTATTATTTAAGAGTTTGATATATTTGATGAAATTAAGGAATAAGATGTTATATATGTATACAAGTATATGTGTGTTTTACTAGTGGATTATATATCAACTGATAGTTTCACGCAACATTTACTCATTTTAAATAACTAGATGAAGTAGTCCAGTGCAACATTTACTGCAGTGACATAAACTTCAACGTGATAAGAATGTTTTTTAGACAAAAAGAAAAAAATCTCACCTTAAAGGAAACGTAAAATCTAAAGAAAGCAGATGATGTGAAGTTGACACTTGCGTAAAACCATGGGTGGTACATAAGTAAGCTGTTTTATTGGATACAATGCCAATACAAAATAAAGCATGAACTCTCAATGATAAAATCACAGTAAACCCTTTTTATGTTGGTTTTTCATGTATAGCAGGTGAAGCCTGTTCAATTGAATTGTCTCTGAAGATAGTTAATAACATTCTTGTCTACTTGGAATGTCTTGGCAAGAAGATCGGCGCTAATGGGTGGCTTTGATCCAAAGACAGCATTTGCAATTGTGATGACACCAGGGTTTTGGCTGCTCAAACCGGCCAATGCAATCGCATTACCTTCTCCGACATTAAGTTGGAAGTGAATTTGTCCGATCGGGAAGACAAATACGTCCCCAGCTTTTAGAACTTTGGTGAAAAGGGTATTGTTATTCTGGTTAGATGCGACGAACCCAACAAATAGAGAGCCTTGCACAACTACAAGGATCTCAGTGCCACGAGGGTGAATGTGAGGTGGGTTTAGGCCATATGGTGCAAAGTCAAGACGAGCAAATGAAATTCCAAGAGTGTTGAGTCCAGCAAGT
>JANZLX010000003.1:18164490-18204137 GCA_025531955.1 Erythroxylum orinocense | reverse complement strand
AAACCCTAATTGTCATGCAATTTATGCATCAATAAACACAATAATTATACCATAAGTCCCATTGAATGCATCTACTAACCATGATTTAGGAACTACATAATTAAAGCTTAAATTAAACCTTACCTACTTTCAAGCTTCCACTTCAATCTCTTCACTTAACTCTAACTCAACAACTTCCTCCACTTCCTAATTCTCACACGGTTAGCACCTTGTAGGAAGGTAGAAGGTTTATACACATGTAAGGAAACAACTTCACTAGAAAATTGAAAACAAATTGATGAAGAGAAAGGAAGGGAAGGTTTCGGATGAAGGGTGAGAGAAAACAATGAAATTCATACTTTTCCTTCATTCATGAAGGAACATCCGAGAATAACAAGCATTAAATGGGGTGGATGAGTAGGCTAATAAGGCATTAAATGAAGGGAACACATGGCAAATGGAGGAGAAGGGAGGAAAAGTCAACAACCAATCACAATTTTTGATAAAACAAATTAATCCAAAAACCTTAAAACCTCACCCAAATTTCGGTTCCTACACAATTTAAGGGTCCATTTATGGGTCCCACAAATATATGCAATAGTTTAATCCCAAATAACAGTAGAAAATCAACCGGTTTGCCACTTGGCGATTTTTTTCCGGTCCGGGAATTTTCTCCGAAAAATTCCTAAAAATCCCTTAAAATATAAAACACACTCTGGATCAGTCAAAATAATTTTTCAATCACAGTAACCACGTTAATCTCAATAAAATTGCCTTAGGCACAAAAACCGGGAATGTCATGTATGCATGTACAGTACTAATTAATCCCTATCATTCTCATCCTATGACAAATTTACTATTTTACCCTTCCAGTAGGGGGTGAGATGTTACAAATACTATTCACCGACACTGTTCATTGATATTGTTCACCGACATATTTTCACTCCTACAACACCCCAATCAAAAAAATTGAAGCTCTGATACCACTTGTTGTGCGGAAACATTAATAAATTCTGAGTGAAAAATAAAACAGTAATAAAAGAACACCAAGATTTTATATTGGTTCAGCAATGCCTATGTCCAGTTTGGAGACGACTAAATATTTTACTATAATCAATAAGAGCATACAATAGTGTTTATCACTCAATTTTTCAAAAGACCCAAACTCACCCACTTCTACTAGAAAGAGAAAACAAAAATATAAATATATTATTTTTCCTCTCTCTCCAGAACTCTCTCCTTCCTTTCAAATTATTTTGCTCTCCCTCACTTCTGAAAAACTTCTCTACTCTCTTACACTAAACAACTTCTGCTCTCTTCCCCAATTATCATCTATTTCGTTGTTGTTCCTCCCATTTATAGAGAATTTAATAGGTGTGAACAATGGGTGTGAAAGTTAGCTGCACTACCGAAATCTACCAGAAAAAACAGGCCACCATTGTTGAGTCAACAATCACCGAAAGCAAGCTTCAATTTCTGACTTTGAGAAGCTTCAATTTCTGACTTTGCAAGCTTCCATTTCTGACTTTCTTTGGGCCAATACTCAACACACCGTTACTCTTTCCACTATTTAGTCCTCTAAGAAACTAAAAACAAAACTTTATAAAGATCAAAGCAATTCGTTTAAGGTTAGAGATAAGAGTTGTAGATTTTTCTTTAATGCCATTCTCAGTAGGAGGAGCTCTAATAAGATTTGTTCTTTAACAACTAACAATTAAGAAGTCTCCTGGGAACAATTAAAGCTTAAAGAACTAACTCTTAACCATTTCAATCATCCTATAGGCACTTCCAACATTTCTTGCTCATTTCTTCAGGAGCTAAGAGAGTTCATTCCAAAGGTTATTTCTCATTAGCTCAAAGGATACTTGACCAGACCTTTCTTACATAAATAAATCAAACAAGCTTTATTCAATATGAACTCTAAAAAATCCCCCGGCCTAGATGGTTTTAGTGCTCATTTTTTTAAAAAGAAATTCTAGCACTTGATAAGTGACTTGTGACTAATGCTACCACAGAATTCTTCAAAAAAGGAAGGTCAATAACTAGGCTTAATAACACTCACATTTTCTTA
Source organism: Erythroxylum orinocense (assembly GCA_025531955.1). Classification (NCBI taxonomy): domain Eukaryota; kingdom Viridiplantae; phylum Streptophyta; class Magnoliopsida; order Malpighiales; family Erythroxylaceae; genus Erythroxylum; species Erythroxylum orinocense. Next base: position 18,202,087 of record JANZLX010000003.1, on the reverse strand, counting down.
ATCCTTAATAGACCAAATTGAAGTTCTCTAACTGTTTTCTGGCATATATCATGCTATAATGTGATAAATAAGATCATTTCCAAATTGTTTGCATCAAGATTAAAGATGGCATTAAAGGGTTTTATTAATGTAAGTCAATATGCATACTTAAAAGGGAAATCTATTGGGAATAAGATGCTTTTAGTGTAGAAATTATTCAAGGCATACAAGAACAAGAAGACAAAAAGGAGTTGTTATTTGAAAATTAACTTTCATAAGGCATTTGATATGGTTAGTTAGAGATTCATATTACATTAACTAAATGCTCAATTAAATGCTTTTAGTTTTCTAGAGAAGTTCATCCACTAGATTGAAAGTTGTGTTTATAGTCCTTCTTTTAAAGTTCTCATTAATTGTAAGGGTACTAGGTTACTTAAAGGTGTAAGAGGATTAAGACAATAGGAACCAATTTTTCTGTACTTATTTATTATTTATATAGAGGTTCTTACTTATCTAATTACCCTTAAGCTTAAGCAGGGGAATGTGGTTAAGTATCACTATAAATGCAAAATAGTGTAACTCACCAACATCACATTAGTAGATGATATCCAACTTCTTTATAGGGTTGATTCCAATTTAATAAACATAATAATAAAGTCCCCAAATCCCTTTTGTGGATTTTCCAGTCTCTTATTAAACAAGCATAAAATTTGTATATACATTTCCTCATACTAGACTATTCTCATCAGCTCACTCACTATAAGCTCGGAGCTAAAATAACAAGAATTTATTTTGAAATATCTTGGTATTCCAATCTTAGATAAAATACTAACCTAATAAGATTTTCAACCACTATTTGATTCCATTAATAGACAAATTAATCATTGGAATAACAAATTTCTCTCCCATACAGGCATGTTACAACTTATATCAGCAATCATTAATAGCCTTCATACCTATTGGCGCTTTCATATGAATGCAAGGTCAGGTGGGTAGAGATTTGCACCGTAAAGGATGAAGGAGGCCTCAATGTCAAGCCTATAAGAAGCACAAACAAGATTCTTTTAGCAAAGTGGATCTGGAAGCCCCTCATAAATTTGGATTCGATGTGTTAACACGGATGCATGCCTAAATATTAAAGAACCAAAGCCTTAGGTACACCAAATGCAAGCAAAATTTGTCCTAGACTCTTATTTAAATTTTGAAACTCAGAAGTCAAATGTCCCAAGAATTCAAGAGCATAATAAGGAATAATGAAAGAACTTGGTTCTGGTATGGTAATTGCAATGGTTTAGGCCCCTTCATACCATTTTAAAACTAGAGAACTTAAAACTTCAAGTTCTTATGAATGCCAAAGTTAGTTTAGTTATCATTGATAACACCTCGAATTGTAAATTTAGGGGATTCCCCTCGGTTAAGAAATATATAACTAACTGTAATTTCAATATGGAGGTAAGATAAGCTTATATCCAGCAGTCATTCAAAACACCTTGTATCAGATCAAGTAATTAACTATAGCTCAGAACACCAGGAAAAAAAAAAGATCGTCCCACAAGTGGAACGTCAATAACTTGCTCCTAACCATTGTAAGTTAATTAGAAGTTGAACCTTTGGTGAGAACTTAGCCTTATGTGTTGAAACTTGCTCCTAACCATTGTAACATGAGCTTTAATTTTTTTATATTGTATAAAACAAGTATTTAATAGATTATATTGTTGGAATTTTAGAATAAGAAACTAACTAAAATAATGTAGAATAGGGAAGAGAGAATGCAAAAGACATTTTATTGATTGATACTAATTACATTGACATGAAGACTTAAATATATAGAAAATGAAATAACAATCTTAGCTAATATCTAGATAAAACAATTCAAATTCAAGAATTTAAATCCTAACTAGATAACAACTTTATTTTAAAAGATAAAATTTTATCCTTTAACAAATACCTTATCTTTAAACAAAATCTTCAATTTTAACTTTGAATCAATATTTCCAACATATATATCGGACCCCTAAAAAAAAGAAAAAGATTATATATCGGATATAATGTCAAACAAAGCAGGAAATCGTCTTGTATGGTTTATATATTTTTAGTTATTCAAAATTTAGTGACAAAATATTCTGATCAGTGATATGACATTCCACCGTGCAACGAGCAAAACGTTGCAACGATAGACTAATCTCTAAGTGCTACGTGTGGCTGTCCAGTTGGACCCAGTTCCACAATATCGGACAAAATTTTTAATAATGCACGCGTCTTTTATCTTATTGTGGACACTTTTGTCAATACCTACCGCAAGAAGCCAGGGAATCAAATCCAAATCATTGTACTGAAATTATAAGTGGACCACTGTGGGTTTCCAGCTCCAAGGTGGTGGATTAAATTTAGAACAGTATGTTGGTGTCTTGACATACCCAGAAGCTGGATTAAATTTTATATTTTCTAACTTTACCGTTACATTTTCAATGCTCTGGAAATTAGTTTGAATTTCTTTAACATTTGGAAGAGAAATTAACTTCAATGTGATGAATTCCATTAAGTCATAATAAAACTAATCTTTGAATTTTAAAATACTAACGTTGAGTTGAGAGTTTTTTTTTTTAATATCAATGTTGAGTAAATTAGTCTTTTGTACTTACGAATGCAAAAAGATAAAAAAAAATTAATGTATTGATATTATTATATAACCAAACAATTTTCACAAAATTAATAAAGTTAATTTTATTTTTCTTGATTTTTAATATAATATATTCTTGTCGAAACCCTTCTCCAACTTAGAATTATAAAAAGAGATTAAGTGTAAAATATATTAAAATTTTTCATTTTATTTATTTTTAAAATATTTGTATAATAAAATTATCTAACAATATTTTGTAATATTAAAATTATTAGTTGTTTTTCAAAAATTTCTCCAACTCTTGTTCATCAATAATCAGGACATCAGATTATATGGATAAGAGCCCTTGTAGGAGTGTTATGAAATCACATAATCTTCCTACAAAGAAATGACAATCTCATGAAGAATATTTATGGCAACTAACGACAAATTCTTCAAGACAGACCTTATTATAAAGATAAGGGTTGGGATAGTTATCAAGTTGTTTGCAATTACCTATCTGCAAGACTAATAGGTGAACTTACCATTTGAGGTGTGCTTCTATATGATGATGTCATTCTTCAAGTTAATACAATCCTACATAATTTTAGTCTTCAATGGAGTTGGAATTGGAGCAAGCTTGATTTGATCCCTTCTTGTAAGAGCTTGAACCACTGTATCTTATTATCGTATAAGAGGTTTTAGAGCAGCAAATTTCTCCAATTTATCCAAGGGACCTACTGATAACCAATTGTCAAACCAAAAGTTGGTGGTCTTCCTTAGACAAGCATAGTTTGGTTTGGTCATCAACATTTGTGAGCATTTACAACTATTTGACTTATTATGGTAAACAACCTACCAACTGTTGATATGATTGAAATATTCATACACCTTACTAACTGATTTACTCTCTATAAAAGAGCTAAGTAGACTTCAAATCATCTCTTATTTAATTGTAGCTATGTTATTGTCACTTAGAAAACTTTGATGCAAAAATGCTTGATTAGTGAGTTTCCAGAGGACTTAAGCCAAATCAAGGTTTGGTGTACTAATATAAGATTCTAAAACAAAACCATCAAATGGTTTTTTTTTTTTGCAATTCTCTAACCTTTCTAATTATAACTGCATAGGATTAAAAGAACAATCGAATTTTTTTATGAAAAATGCCTTTCCACTTAGCAATTCAGCACTCATCTAATGTAGTTGATAAGAATTCACATCAACATTCACATGCATAAGGAGTTAGACTAGCAATTTTTCAGCTCCTCATGGAGAGTGTAAACATATTCTTCTAATTATAACCCTTATATCTTTAACTATGCTTCAATTGTAAGCTTGTGATTGGTTTGTTTCTCTTGTAATTTGCAATTTGTCTTATACTAGTAAGGTTCACTTGATTTCCTTTTATGACTTAATTTAATTCAACCTTCCTATAAAAAAGATAAGGATTAGGATAAAGTTCTTCCTAAGTTGTATCATTTGGATAAAACTATTAGGAAGCAATATTCCTAGCCTTGGCATACTTATTGGGATGTATGTCTATTTCCAAGTAGAGAAGCTAAAAATCTTATCAAAAGGAATTTGTTACAAACAAGATCTTCATACATACATTAAAGACCATAACATCTTTGAGATACAACATGTTCCTATTGGATATGAATATATCAATGATAAAATGTTACAATATTGATTAGAAAGTTATGATCATTTCGATCACCAACATCCATTATGGAAAAATTTAGAATTTTATGTTCAATTTCCATTTAAAAGAATGAAGACATTAATCTAATAAAGGTAACTCATTCAGTAATGAATCCAGAAGACTTAAAGATTGGGCAAGAGGAGTGTGCTATACTTTCGAAACAATGACTAATCAAATCAATAAAATCAAATTAGACATTTCAAGCTTGTTACGTAGAAAAATAAGAAGAAAAGAATAGAAGAAAAAAGAAGTTAGATTCTGATTATAAGCCTCTAAATAATTTTCTTCAAGATGACAAGTTTCCTTTATCCAAGATAAATACACAAGTGTTATTTATTAAAGAAGAAAAATATTTTCAAAGTTTGATTTAAAATGGGTTTTGGAAATTGGGTATTGACCAAAAAGATCTACATAAAGCAGCATTCTGCATTCCTAATGCCTAATATCAGTGGACATTCATGTCATTTGGGCTAAAATTAGCCCCATCACTGTTTCAAAGGGTCATAACAAGGATCTATGATGACATTCTATTGAGTGCTTGGATTTAAATTGATGATATCCTACTTTATTCTCAGACTTAGTAAGAGCATCAAGCCCCATTAAAATAAAATTTGAATCTTACAAGAAGTATAGGTTCATGTTCTTAGCCTGCAAAAGACAATTGGATCAACTCATATAAAATTTCATAGCATGAAGTTTCATGATGGTTTCTACTTCTTTGTAAGATCCAAAAATTTTCATAATAAGGCTTGATGCTCTTGTTGAGTCTAAGAATAAAGTAGGATATTATCAATGTAAATTAAAGCACTTGATAGAATGTCATTATATATCCTTGTCATAGCTATTTGAAACAGTGATGGGGGTGAATTTTAGTCCAAATTACATTACTGTCCACTGGTACTAGGCATTAGGATTGTCAAATGTTGTCTTATGTTGATCTTTTAGGGCAATACCTAATTGCCAAAATCCCACTTTTAAAACAAACTTTAAGAATATTTTTTCCTCTTTCAGAAAAAACACACGTATATTTATCTTGGGCAGAGGAAACTTTTCATATTGAAAAAAATTATTTAGAGGCTTTTAATCAATAATTAACCACTTTATTACTTTGTTCTTTAAGGCTCTTTTTTCTAAGTAAAAAGCTTGACATGCTTAATCTAATTTTGTTGGTTCAATCATTCCTTGTTTCAACATTCTCTTCTTGTGCCATTTAAGTCATTTAGATTTATTCCAAAATGAGTTTCCTTTGGTGGATTAATGTCTTCATTTTTTTTTAATGGCAATTGAACATAAAATTCTAATTGTTACTATAATGAATATGGGAGATCGAATTGAACTTGACTTTTGGGCAATATTGTAAAGTTGATCCCTGGTATTTTCATATCTAGTGGGAACATGTTAGAGCTCAAATATGTTGCAATCTTTAGTGTGCACATGAAATTCTTATTTGTCACGAATTCCATTTGACACGATTTGTAACTTTTCTGCTTAGCAATGGACATCCATCCCAATAAATATGTCAATACCAAGAAGATCACTTGAAATAGATTTGTCCAAATGATGCAACTAGAAAGAATTTTATCCCAATCTTTCTCTTTGTGATAAGGTCTATGTTGAACAATTTATCGTCAACTGTAGTAAAGTATTCTTTTCAATGGTTCTTCATCTTCTTCATTAAGAGAAAAGAATTCATTATCAGCAGATTAATAAACAAGTAGTGCAAACGATGTCTCTTCATCTTCATTGGACCGTTTATCAAAAATAGACTTAACGTCTTTATCTTCTCTTATAGGCATTATAACCTCAATGGACTGCAAGATTTTCATATCCATTTTGGTATTTTTAAGGCACATTTTTGCATAATGACATATTATCCACATAGGTAACATATGTCTAACTTTTTAGTTTTAAAAGCTTGTTGTTTAAAAAATCTTATCTTATTTTTTCTCTTTTTATTGAAATGATGTGAATGAACTTAGAATGACTTTCTTCTAAAGTGTTTCTCCTTCTAAGTGTTACATGCACATTTTCCCTATCTTTTCACTTAATCTTTAAGTAAGTTGTTTGATTTGAGGTTCACCTTTTAACATAACTTTGAAAAAATTATGTTGCTCACTCAATATGTCTAGTGTTACTAAAGCTAATTGGTAGATTTCTCCCGATCACTGAGCTAGAAATCTTCGATGAATTCTTTATGAAACAATTCGAAAATGGAATTAGCTTATGACATTTGTAAAACTTGCATGTGTTTGTATTCATTAAGGCTTTGGAGCCATTGTCTTCAAATTCCTGTCATTTTGGAGACAAATTTTGTCAAGATTTCTTTAAGAGAAATATTAGGCCTTTTCATTTAAAGATCTATCCAGGCACTGAACACATGCAGTTGACTCTCCATTTTGTTGGTGGGATATTATCAACAGTAAACAATGGTCCTTAAGTAAGTTTATAGATAAGAGTTATCTGTGGTCTAATTAGTTTAGTCATTAATTCCACATCTTAACTATCTGGTTCAAATTATATGTATGGTTAAGAAGAGTGTGGAACATTTACCCTCATTTCAGATATCAGAGTGAGATCTGCAAGCTGTATGAAGTTTTTGGTAAAAGGATCAGAATCTTGGCTTTCATTGTGACTTTTAGAGCTATCTAGAATTGATTGAAGGGTAGCTACAAATTCTTAGTTAGATGTGGGTTCTTTTGTTGTGTCCATATTTGGGGAAGGTCTCTCTTTAGCTGGTGGTGTGTTGATTTGTAAAGGTTTAGGAGCCTATGAAGTTAATAGAACGTCTTTTCTGTTGGGTTTGGCTTAGAAGGTATTGAGAATTTTAAAAGGGTTGCCCAAATTACAGATAAGACATTTTGAAGACTTTTTCATAGCCAGTATGGTTCATATAGCTCTGGATCTTTAGCCATGTTTGACGCAATTTTTTAATTTATTTAAACGTTTTAAGTTTCCTTTTCTTTCTTAGAGAAGTATGGTCCCCAATAATGTTGGTCAATATATCTTCTCAAATAATAATCTAGTTTTGTATCTTAATTAAGTCATTGATGATGTAGTTGCCACACTTGGAGAGATAAATAATCAACTTTTGAATTTAATCCTTGTATTTGTTGGGATAGACCATTAAGCTTTGAATCAATTCAATGAAGGAAATCGTTTTGTGCTACAGTATTTTATGCCTGCTAATTGAGAACTTCTTCTACCAAAAAAAGATACATAATTGCCATATGGATTAATACCTGTTGATCTTGAGCATGGACTCACAGGGGCTATACTATGAGATTCCAAAGATGGAAAATCTTCCTCATATGATCTCATCATCATACAAGGAAATGGTTTTGGGATCTCCTTAGGGATTGAGAGAAATTAATGGCACTGAGCACGTTAGTTAGATCCAGTGTTCCTTTCCAACCACTCTCAATGGCTCAGAGAGATCCATTTGCCTAGGCTTAACATTCCTAGGATGAATCCGAGGTCTCAAGCCATCATCTTTATCATGCTTAAGTTGGATCTTCTTTTGTAGTTGACAATTAAATGTTGACTTTCTACTGTGAAAATCCCTCAATCTTGGGATATAATCTTCATTGTCATTATCAGAATATTCATCCATCCAAAACTCATAGTGTGAGTCACACATAGATGGATCTACATCTCAAATTAAATATCCATTGACATGGCTGACATACATCTTATGTCCATTAGACTGGATATAGTGGATTGAAGGACCACTAATGCTTTTTTCATAAGAAAATACTGGAGTAATCATCATTATTAGCCCAGAAGAGGCTTTGGATCATTTTGGATTCTATTTTCCAGGCTTGCTAAAAATAGACTTTTAGCGTTCTATCTTTTAATCTTCTCATTAGCGAATGAATGGCAATATGAACAAAGCATTGATAAGGAGTATGAAATTCCTTCTCAAAATTTCTGATCCACTCTATAGACATTAACTCTTTCCAGTTATTGTGGTTTCAATTTTTAGGGAATCTGGATTATTGTTTTCTCATTTTGCTACCATATAAAGGGCATCTCATGTAGAGTTGAAAATTTCAAATCTAGAGCATGGTTTTGCAATCTGTAAATGATCTGATGATATAGAGTGATCATGAAAGTAGTAGGATCTTGTTCAACCCCAACAATTTGAATATGGACTTTCAGTATTGTGAGTAGAATTAAATCATCAAGTTTAATGTTAAAGTCTAGAGTAATAGCCATGATGACACTTTTCATTATTGAGAGTGGTCAGAAGGGTGTTGATTAAAGCATTATGGTAAGACGTGTACACCATATCTAAGAGAGAAACTCTAGCTATTACTGGAATTCCTTTTTTTAGCTATTACTGGAATTCCTTTTCTTCCATGCAACGTTAGGACCATACAAATAATGCATACATGGATATGTGTGTAAAACAGTCTAACCATAAAGAGATTAGTTCAGAGGAAACTTTAGAGTTACATATTGTTATGTAAAAGTGAATTTTAGGTCACATTGGCCTAATATAGATCATTGGATTAGTTCTTTAGCTTGAGGTCTATGTGTCGAAATCAAGGAGCAAATACTACTTGGAAAAAAACTTAACTTATAATAAAGACTATATATGCTAATAAAGGTAGCTGAGTATCATAAATTTTAGTATATTTAGGTAAATGGGTAATTTATACGAGGTTTTCCATTTACTGGAGAGAGTTTTCCTAGGGGTTAAAAGGGAGTTGTCTTAGAGAAAGGGCTAAAAAGAAATGAGTAAGGTTTACTGATGAGGTTGGAACTTCACTCATTGGTATCTAGGTGTCTCCCTATTCACTTTTATAAGCAATAACTTTTAACACTATCGGTAAGGCAATTAAAGCATACCAATTAACATCTACCTTTACTAAATATTTTTGAAAAAGAAAAATAAATCTTGCAAACTAATTCCAATGAATATTTCTAGGTAGCAGTGTTAATAAAGGAAATGGAAGGAAAGAGTTTTTAGTGCGAACAAGCAAATAGATAACTTAGACCCTAAAAAAAGCACTATCATGCAACTTACAAAGAGATTTTGGCTGTAAAAAAAGGTACAATATGTCCTTCCAAAAGATACTAGATAAAAAAAAAATACTTTTTCCAGATAGTCAGTTGATTCACTAAACAGATTGGTTCTCCCATTAAAAATTCATAGTTAAACACATCAAAGACTATTAGAACATCCGGTTTAAATTTTATATTACTACGTCTATAATAAAACCTCTTTTCTTTTATTTTCTCTATTAATACTGTTCCCCAGAAATCTTCACCAGTGTCAATCTGCAAGTTTCATTTTCCTTTGTCAGGAATCTTTAATGAAGGTAGATGTTGACTGATTTGCATTAATATTATTACCTAGACAAGGCCCCATAGTGATTGACTTTTTTTTTAGTAGCTTTGACAACTGGTTGGCATAATATAACACATGAGGGATAAAGTCCCTGATATAATTTACAACTCTCAGAAACTATTGGATTTGCTTAACAGTAAGATTTGTATCTAAGAAGTTTAATAATTCACTAGCTATATATGAGTTGAGCTAGTAGAAACCATCATGAAACTTTATGCCCAGAAATTCTATACAGGCTTATCCAATTTGGCTTTTATAGGCCGAAAGCATAATTTCATACTTCTTTGTAAGATCTAAAAATTGTTTTAATAAGGCTTGAAGCTTTTGTTGATTCTAAGAATAAAGTAGGATATCATCAATGTAAATCAGAGCATTTGATAAAATGTCGTCATAGAACCTTTCCATGACTCTTTGAAACAATGATAAGGTAACTTTTGGCCTAAATGGAATAACTATCCATTAGTACTAAACTTTAAGAATGCAGAGTGCTATCTTATGTCGATCCTTTGGGCTAATACCTAATTGCCAAAATGTTGCTTTTAAAACAAACTTTGAGAATATTTTTGCCTCTTTCTGAAATAGCACTAGCGTAATTATCTTGAGTAGAGGAAACTTGTCATCTTGAAGAAAATTATTTAGTCTTATAATCAGTAACTAACCTCTTTTTTCCTCTATTTTTTATGCTCTTTTTTTATATAAAAAGCTTGACATGTTCAATCTAATTTTGTTAGTTCGATCATTCCTTATTTTAAAAGTATAACACAATACTTTTAAGCCATTTAATAGGAATAAATTTTTTTATTTTTATACGTTGTTTCATTGGAATTCATTCGTATTTTTGTGTTTAATTGCTCATTTTATGTTCCTATTGATTTTACAAGTAGATTTAATTATAGAATATAAAATTTGGAATAGAATATAAAATTTGGATGAAAGCATAAAGAATTGGAAGACAAAGGAACAAAATCACATAGCAAAAGAAATATTAAATTGGAGCAACACATGACGACATAAGTAGCCTTTCTTCCATCCTTTAAACGGCATAGCACTTGACACAACTCAAGCATTAAGAGAGCTGCAAAACGTAGCCAAGAGAGGGCTTATGCTGTCTTAAATGAAAACCATTTAGATAAGCATCAAGGAGGCTTTAAAACACAACATTTGATGGAGCCTTCATCTAGTCAAAAACACAGTAGCAACGTCTAAGAGGAAAAAGCAAAATGACAGCATATTAAGGCATGATAGGCTGGCTTGGCTTTGGCAATTCGCATAGCCCTAATATATAAATAGAAGCAAGCCAAAAGCATTGAAGAGTGTGGAAAGTTGACTATATAATAAAAGACTAAAAGAGAGATAAATGGGTTTAAAGACAAATCAAGAGAAGCTCTCCATTAGTAGTCAAGAATTGTTGCTACAACAAGGCTTGAGAGAGCCTTGAGAGATGACGACTTCAACTTGGCGACACTTGGCTTGAAGCTTGGAGCTTGGAACCTTCCTTGCTTTCCAGGAGATGCAACATGTCCATAGCCACCTTTTTAGTTTTAATTTCAATTATTGCACTGTTCATCCACCACCTTTTGGTTGTTGTTCGTTATAGCTTTAGTTTTCTAACTAAATGCATGCTTTTCCTTTGTCATATCCGAATGCTTTATGTTTATTTGTCTTGGCCAAATGCTTTAATTTTCATCTCATTAGTTTAATGCTTAGTTTAATTCTTTACTTTATTTTTTTTATTGTTTGAACTTGGGATTTTGATTAATGAATGGCTTTGGTTTAATTTTTCAATATTGATTTAATTTAATTAAGTATGGTTTATGTTTGTTTAGTCTTTTTGTTTGGTTAATTCAATTATGTGTGGCTAGTTTCTTAAGGGCTTGAAGGTGTAGGAAGGATTAAGGATGAAAATTGTGAGATTTTGAATTTGGTTTTGCTTAGTTTGGTGTTTCTAGACTTAGGTTGGTTTGGGACTTTATGTAAAATGCCATAGATTAGGTGTTATCCTTAGGATTGATCACCCTTTAGGTAATTCCCTAATCCTAAAGCTAGGAATAAGCATGTAATACGTAATAGTCCATAGCAATTCCTAAAAGTAGCAATAGGTTAGTTGGATTTGTTAGGATGCTTAATCAACTAATCTAAGGTCCCATACCTTTAAGTTACACTTTTCGAGCTTGCATGTTAGTGGCCTAAATCACTGTTTATCTAGATTCGAGGATCAATAATCATTCCTGAATCTCGATGATATCTTCGGCCTATTTCTTTATTATTGTTAGTAGTCTTTTCGTGTTTTGTTTTGTGTTTTCTAAATCTTATTTTCTTCAGCTTTCATCATTTTAGGGGTTTTTGTTTTCCTTTGCTTTGTAACATTAGAGATAGCAGTTCACCCTAGCTCCTTGAAGATTCAACCCTGACTCACCCTAGATATGTAGTTAGGTTAGTTAGGTATTTTATTATTTGGTAGCTTACGACTAGCCTCACCACCATCTTTAAGTCATTTTGAGTCATTCCCAGATGAGTTGCCAGTAGATACACAAAATAACTAAACTTAAAATTATAACTAGTGATAAGTCTAAGTCGATCCCATAGATAGTTTGCGTAAAGTTTTCTAAATGAAAAGAATTGGTGTTTAGGTTATGGGGGTTTTAGTTTTATTGAAATAACAATTTGTTGTTATTCTCATACCTTTTATAGCTACTGTTAATTGGAGGTTAAAAACAAGTTCTATTAACCCCAGTTTTCTTTAGGTCGTGTTTAGTTAAAACAAGTTCTTTAACTAAACCTAACCATTGAACAACCTAGAACAAGCTCTCTAGATTTAATACGAAAATAATATTACAAGTTAGGAAAATAGATTAATCAAGGTGATAATCACTTAAGCTTGAGTTATTTAACCAAGGTAACATTATCCCTAATGATTTGACATCAGTAGTTGCCCCAAATGAATCCAAACACAACGATTTTATATTGTATTCAAGATTCTAGCAATGGTTTTACATAAAATAATCAAATACAGCATTCAATCAATCTTACACAATACCCAATTTAATAAACACAAGATAACATCAATAATCCCTAAGAGAGAAAGAACTCAATACATAACAGAGAGATGCCTAAAACTTGTCTTTGTCTTCGATAGAGAAAGAACTCAATACATAACAGAGAGATGCCTAAAACTTGTCTTTGTCTTCGATTTCACTTCAGAACTAAAATGAGGAAACCTAAACCTCCATGGGTCTCCAAAGAGTGCATGCTCAACCTTTCATTTTCTTCCAAATTTGATATGTCCCTCTTTTTCCTTCAAAATGTTCTATTTATATGAAAAATTAGGTTTTTAGGCATATACACGTTTTGATACACGAATGTGTATCAAAGTGTACAAGTCTAAAAAAGTGAAATTTGTGAAGATATATGGTTGGATACATAGTCGCGTATCTAATCGTGTAAGTCCAAAAATGTCTTCCAAATGTTTACACGGACGTGTATCTTCCAGTTCTTGCTGAAATGTTGTGCTTCTTGTAATTTCTTGTCCAATCCTGACCCCAATCCATCTCCTTCTTGTTCTACGTGGGTAATTGAGTTTGAACATCAAAATATTGGCTCAAAGAATGTTCTCTTAACTCATTTTAGCTTTTATGTTTCCAAATTGTACCTAAAATTAAATAGAAACTAAAATGAGTATCTTAAGCCTTTCACAACATTAATCACTAAATTAAGAAGTGAATGTATAAACAATTAAACACACAACAAATTCCCCCATACTTAGCTTTTGACCATCCTCGAGCAAAATAATAAAATCAAAGTCACAAACTAAACACCTTCGCAATTTCCGTATTTCCTAATAATAGATACCCATAAGTAAAGAGAAATAACATTTAAAATAATAGTAAGAACTCAACATTCAATGCCTCTACTCATAATCAATCAACAATCATTACCTTTAAAAACTGAGCAATCTATTAGTAGACTTAGACAAAGTGTGTAAATAACATTGATCCATAGGTACACTCAAACACTGTTCGTGATCAATACATTGCATAACTTTGCATAACATTTGATTTCTCCACCGCTAAGATGCATAGACATAATTATGATTCAAAGGACTTTTAAGATTGTAATATGGGTAAAGGTTAAAGTGAGATGTATTTGGGTAATGAAGCATAAAAGCCATCAAAGATGGTGAAGAAAGAAAAACACTCAATAAACATCAAGCGCAAAAACAAACATTCACTAAAAAATGTGTACATCAATTATGATGAATGCAAAAACTAAGTTTCATAACCCAAATTCAAGCTCTCACACCACAAACCATAAAAAGCATAAATCACTCACAACAATTAATGACAAATAATATATTATGACCATAAGTGGAGATCCTTCAAAATAACATCTACCACATATGAATCATACTCAAATCACCCATTCCATACAACTTTAAGAGGAAAAACTGCTCATTTGCAAAACAGATACATTTGCTTCATGATAATTTTATTTAAACAAATTTTCTTTCTTTTTTATTTTTCTTTTCTATTTTTCTTTCTCTCTCTCTCTCTTTCTCTTTCTCTTTCTTTTTTTTCCCTTTTCCTCTTTCTTTTTTTAACAAAAAATTGAAAGAAGCAACATTAAAATTGTAATTCATTGATAAGATCTAAAATGACATCCCAACAATTATAACCAACCCATATATATGCACACCTCCTCACTTATACTTTTATTCATCCACAATTATCAATAATCAACAAATTCTCCACTAGCTTTAAGACTTAAGTAAGACATTTGTTAGGTTTAAGGCTTTTAATGTGGTTAACACAAAAAGAAAAGACAAATAAAGCTTAAGAGGCTTAACAAAGGAAAAATTCATATCACTAGGTGGGCTATTTGGCTAATGTAGCTTATAAAACAAAGAATGCCTATATCATATCTATTTTAACGAATGCGATAAAATGTAGTCTTGAATAGAAAATTAAAGCAAAGTTACGATGTACATGTCATGAAGGTCGCACACAAACAAGAGACAATGAGACTAATATGGATGTGTCAATCTATACATGCTTAGAATCTCACTGGTTTATGTCTACCACTAGTCACTACTTTTCTAATGATAATGTATATTGATCAATCACAAGAGTAAAAGTACATGCTTAAATTGCCATAGTTTTTCTAGTTAATTCACTCTCAAATTATGACTATATATATTCCTAGAAGTAATAAAAAAGAGAAATTGATTGTTTATTTGTATTAATTCTCTCTCTTTGTTTGGAAACATAAAAACACGTAAGAAACAAAAAACTGAAAAGCACATATGCATATAAAAAATAATCAAATTAAAAGCACACATTATAATCTTAACAAATATGAAAAATGTAAAGGAAAAGAAAGAAACTTCCCTTAGGTTGCCTCCGAAGAAATGCTTTTATTTATTGTCACTGGCTCAACTCCTTGTTTTCCTCATCACATGACAAAGTTATGATCTTCAAGTGTCACACTTTACGCTTTCTCTATTTGAGGTAATTCCAGATATGGCCTAGGTAGATGGCCCTCACGTTCAGTGTCTTCTCAATCTTCAAACTTTTAATCTTTACTAAGTCTCTGCACTCTTGAAATATCTCAAATATCTCTTCATCCTTTTCCTCCTCATTTAATTTCTCTAACCTGCTAGGTAAAGGTGAAGGATTAGTGTTAACAACAATGAGGCACTCAACACTCACCTTCAAGCTAAATGATATATTCTTTTCTTCTTTGAGCTCCTTCTCCATTTCTTCTTCATAAGCTATCCCTTGAGTAGTTCTCTCAAGATTCTCAAGCTCTCTGTAAGGTTTTAGCACTAACGTTCCTTGGATACATCTCGGATTGAGATGGTTGCTTCTCCTCATCTTATGATTCTAGGTGGTTGATAGTTCTTGCCATTTGATCATTTGACTTATTGAGGTCAGGAATCAATAAATTGCATTTTACTAGAAATGTTTTACATCTTGATGAAATTGTAGAGTATTACCATCAATAGCATTAACTAAGTCTTCCAAAGATGTACCTGAGTTTTACTGACTCTCCAAATTTTGGGCGCTAGACCTTGTATCCTACAAAAATTGCCTTATATCCTACTGAAAATGTAGAGTATTAGTGGCAATAGCATTGACTAAATCTTCTAGAGATGTACCTGAGTTGTAATAAGAGGCTTGTTGTCTACATAGGAATTGTTGTGCATCCTGTAACTCATTTGGGAAGTAGTCTTACTATTTATTCCCCCCATAATTAAAGTTCTTTTGATCACTCCAAGCTTGGTTATAAGATTGAAAATATCAGTTATGGGAAAATTTTCCACCAATAGTGTTGATAATATCCAGTAGTGACATGCTCCCTTCCATGTGTCTCTTTTACACAAATGCTAAAAAAGTGAAAAGATCAATAAATAAATGAAAACAACTAATTATAAACAAATATGTACAAAACACTAATTGAAATAAAAAAACTAAAGCACCATGTGCTCCGATAATGACGTTAAGATTGGTAGCACGAGATAGCAGATACACAAAATAACTAAACTTAAAACTATAGCTAGTGGTTAGTCTAAGTGTATCTCATAGAGAGTATGTGTAAAGCTTTTTAAATGAAAAGAATTGGTGTTTAGGTTATGGGGGGTTTTCTTTGATTCAAATAACAAAATAAAGTGAAGTTAAACTATTAAAAAAAAGCAAATTAAAGATAACAATTAAAAAGTGATAAAAGTGATTAATGAATTTGGAGTCTTGTCCTTAGTTCAATCTTAGCCTACACACGAATAAGCATGTTTCAGTGTCTTGTTATTCTCGTACCTCTCCTAAAAACTATTAATCTAGGTTAACAATAAGCTCTGTTAACTACGGTTTTCCCTTAAGTCGTTTTTAGTTAAAGCAAGCTCTTTAACTAAACCTAGCTATCAAACAATCTAGAGTAAGCTCTCTAAATTTAATATGACAGCCACATTATGAGTTAGGAAAAAAAATTAATGAAGGTAACAATAATATAAGATTGGGTCATTTAACCAAGGTTATGTTATCTCCAATGATTCGACACCATTAATTGCCACCAATGAATCTAAACACAACGATTATGTATTATATTCAGGATTCTAACAATGGGTTTAACTAAAAACAATCAAATAGAGCATTTAATCATTCTTACACAATACCCAATTCAATAAGCATAAGATAACATAAACAATCCCTAAGAGAGAAAGAACATAATATATAAGGAAGAGATGCCCAAAATGTGTCTTGGGCTTCGATTTCATCTCGGAATCGAAATAGGAAAGCCTAGCCTTCCATGGATGTCTAAAGAGTGCGTGTTCTACTCTTCATTTTCTCCCAAAATCGATCCATCCCTCTTTTGACAACAAAATGTTCTATCTATATGAAAAATTAGGTTTCTGGTCATATAAATAGTTTGATATACTATTGTGTATTAAATCGTATAAGTAAAAAAAAAAGTGAAACTCGTGAAGATACATGGTGGGATACACGGCCGTATATCCAACTGTGTAAGTTCAAAAATATCTTTCGAATGTTTATATGGCCGTATAAGGATATACATGACCGTGTGTCTTCTAGTTCTTGCTAAAATGTTATGCTTCTTGTATTTTCTTATCCAATCCTCACCCTAATTCATCTCCTTCTTATTCCACAAGGGTAATTGAATTTGAACAAAAGAATGTTTGTTCAAGGAATATGCTCTTAACTCATTTTAGTTTTTATATTTCCAAATTGTACCTAAAATCAAATATGAACTAAAATGAGTATCTTAACCCTTTCATAACAATAATAACCCAGTGTTAAGAAGTGAATGCACAAACAATTAAGTACACATTAGTTGCCTTTGTTGGATTAATGTCTTCATTATTTTTAATGGTTATGGTTTTTTTTTAGTAACTTTCATATGAGGGATAGAGTATGCCATCCAGTTATGAAAGTTACTAAAGAAAAAGTCACCAATATAAGGCCTTGACCAGACAGTAAGGCAATTAAAGTAAATCAGTCAGCATCTAACTCTATTAAAGATTCTTGACAAAGGAAAAAAAATCTTACAAATTGATGCTAGTGAAGATTTCTAGAGAGCAGTATTAATGGAGGAAATAGATGGAAAGAGGTTTTACTGCAGATATGCTAACAAACAATTTAAAAGCTAAAAAAGAATCACGCAATCTACAAAGATATTTTGGCAGTAAAAAAAGGTACAATATGTCCTTCCTAAAGATACTAGATCCAAAAAAAGAATCTTGCCAAAGAGTTAATTGCTTCATTGAGAAGATTGGTTCTCCAGCTATAAATGCATGGTTAAACATGTCAAAGGATATTAGAACATCTTGTTTAAATTACTGGCTAGCATATCCATAATAAAACCTTTTTTCTCAATTTCCTCTAATAATACTTCTCCCAAAAAATCTTCACTAGAAGAAAGAAGGAAGAACATTGAATAGGATGAAATGAATTGGTATACCCAAAGATTGAGAAAGTCAAGCCTAGTTAACAAGTAGGACTAGGGAACAGATAAACACAGTTGGTTCATACTTCTTACTTTCAAGGCAACTAAAGCAAATGGGGATTAACATCGCAATAATCAAATGAAGGAGGTGATGAAGTACATAATTAGAAAGGGAGAAGACTCAGCTGAAGAGATAAAAGAAGGAAGGAGTTTGAAGTAGCAGACCCCTCTACAATCAGATCCCATGGTATCTAGTTATCTGCAAGAAGCTAGGAATTAGCAAGAAATATGGCGCTTGTACAGAAGAATCAAGTAGAGTTTAGCTCTTATCTAGACTAAGATCGCTTTTCCATGCCTAGATCCTGAGAGTTATTCAAGCGACTCCCTGAAAGTCTCCAGATCTCCCAACCTTAATTAGGTAATGTTTGAAGATTCGATACTCAAATGGAGAGCCCATTCTACAAAATGTGACCGCTTTGTTAGATCTTCCTC
This sequence comes from Erythroxylum orinocense, assembly GCA_025531955.1. Lineage (NCBI taxonomy): Eukaryota > Viridiplantae > Streptophyta > Magnoliopsida > Malpighiales > Erythroxylaceae > Erythroxylum > Erythroxylum orinocense. The sequence continues at coordinate 18,183,508 of JANZLX010000003.1, read as the reverse complement.
TTTTGTTTGCAACATCATCGTTTCTTGTTATGTTTGGTTACATTGTATTTACAATACTATAACGTGGTCATTTTGGTTATTTGTTGTCGGAGAGTTTTACTCTCTACACGTTATACTCAAACTTTTATTACCATTAATGAATTTTTAATTTCTAAAAAAAGATTCATTTTCTTTTATTAAAATCCCTTCGTAGAAGCGAATGCTGACTAATTTGCGTAATTATTACTTTATTGCCTAGTTAGGGCCCATAATGGTGATTTTTATTTTGGTAGCTTTTTTGGTTACAAAGGAGAAAGAAATCAAACAAACCCCCCACCAAAAAAACTCCACTAGCGTAGTGTTCTGCAATATAAAGCTCCTTGCATGTCTTGATGGATAAACTCCATAATGACCATCGAAGCCTCCTGAAGAATATGCAATCTTGAGCTTGATAAAGAGGCTGGAGAAGCCAGGCTATCAGCGTATTAGTTCCATTCTCGATAGACATATAAAAATAACACCTTCTTCTATGCTCGATGTATTCACCTATAGATACCTCACACCAAAAAATTTTCCTCCGATAATTACTATATTGGATGAAAAAACCTATATCAATCACTTTGGTAAGAAATTTGCACCTCAAGAATTTCACTTTTGGTAACTTTGACAGCCAGTTGGCACACTCTACATGACAGTAGTCGGTAAAGATTTGCTTAAAAGTGAGATCTGTGTCTAAAAGTTTAATAATTAACTAGCTATATGTATAGGTCAGGTAGAAACTCCAGCCCTTTAAAAAACTTAAATTGTTCACGTAATTTGTGTTACAGAATTTTTTTGAAAAAGATTTCAGACATTTATCTGTAAAGAGATTTCATTGCGGTAATCACGCACTCGCCCTTAGTGGCAGTGTCAGTGGTTCATCTGTCACATCACTCAATTTCGCTACCACTTGCGTCATTTTCAGCTCCGCCATGTGCCTGGAAGTTTTCGAAGAAAATTCAAAGCTTTTTATCGAGAAATGGAGTATGTTATATAATTAAACGGATACTATAATAAATAAAAATCCGCTTATCCAAAACATTTCCTTTGCTTTGATTCATGTGGACGAGGTGCTTCAGCTCCAAGGAAAAGTCAGCACACTTCATTATAAAACGATGCGGCATTGGATGGACATTACAACATCATTACATTTGCATTACAAAATGAGTCTTCCGTGAAATCATCTATAACCATGACTTCATTTTCTTCTCCGATCACCGCCCCACCTGCCAACATTTCTACCGCCTCCTTCACCAAAACCCCTCTACCCTTTGATTGCAGAATAACAAGAAGCACTCCTCACTTCAACCTCAGAGTTTCAAACAAAGCCAATAGCACTAGTAGTAATCCTGATGATGACAAGCATTTGCTAAACCATAACTCTGCTACCAGGAGGGACGTACTCATTGGTATCGGAGGTCTCTCCGGCGCCACAGCTCTTTCGGACTCTTCTGCCTTTGCTGCACCAGTTGCAGCACCGGACCTCACAAAATGCGGCGCAGCTGACTTGCCAACTGGTGCTAAACCTGTCAATTGTTGTCCTCCTACAGACACAAAGATCATTGACTTCAAGTTTCCTCCCCCACAAACTAGAATTCGGATAAGACCCGCTGCTCATAAACTTAGTGATGCCTACAGAGCGAAATTCTCCAGAGCCATGGAGCTCATGAGATCTTTACCTGGTGATGACCCTCGTAGCTTCATGCAACAAGCAAGCGTCCACTGTGCTTATTGCAACGGTGCTTATCACCAAGTGGGTTTCCCAGATTTGGACCTCCAAATTCACAATTCATGGCTCTTCTTTCCTTTTCATAGGTGGTACCTCTACTTCTTCGAGAGAACCCTTGGCAAATTGATCAATGATCCATCTTTTGCTATGCCATTTTGGAATTGGGATGCAATTCCTGGCATGAAAATGCCTTCAGATTACATCAGTCTTGGATCGCCACTATACAACTCTTTCCGAAACAAGAGTCACGTGCCACCAACTTTGCTCGATCTTGACTACAGTAGCAAGAAGACCCCTATAACAGACCCCAACAAATTATACGCCAGTAATTTTGCACTTATGTATCGGCAAATGGTCACTTCTTCCAAAACCAATACCCTCTTTTTCGGTGCAGCATATAGAGCAGGTGGTGACCCAGACCCTGGAGGTGGAACAATTGAGACGACACCACACACTCAGCTTCACATTTGGACTGGTGACCCTACTCAACCGAACGGTGAAGACATGGGAAATTTCTACTCGGCTGGTAGGGACCCTTTATTTTATGCTCATCACTCTAATGTTGACCGAATGTGGAACATATGGAAGAAATTAGACAAGAAACATAAAGATATTTCAGACGGGGATTGGCTTGATTCGACCTTCTTGTTCTACGATGAGAACAAGAATCTTGTTCGTGTTAAGGTCAGAGATTGTCTTGATACAAGAAAGCTAGGGTATGACTTTGAACCAGTTGATCTTCCTTGGCTGAAGGCTAAGCCCACTCCGAAAAGGTCATCCAAGAAAGTGGCTATGAAGGCTTTTGGCCAAACCAAAGCAGCATTTGCAGCAGAAACCAAAAAAACACTCACGCCACTCACTGCATTCCCATTGGTTTTGGATAAAGTGGTGAGTACAAAAGTTGCAAGGCCAAAGAAATCAAGAAGCAGTGCAGAGAAAGAAGTGGAAGAGGAAGTTCTTGTGATAGATGGGATTCAGCTGGAAAGAGACGTCAATGCCAAGTTCGATGTGCTCATAAACGATGAAGATGAGACAATTACCACACCAGACAACACAGAGTTTGCAGGGAGCTTTGTGAATGTGCCTCACAAGCATAAGGGTATGAACACAATGAAGACGTGCTTGAGATTGGGAATCACAGAGCTGTTGGAAGAATTGGAAGCTGACGATGACGACGAACTGATTGTTACCCTTGTGCCCAGAAGTGGAGAGGGACTTATCACCATTGGTGGCATTAAAACAGAATTGCTTCAAAATCTGTGAAGCTCCATCAGAATCCCCTACTCTGGTTAATGAAGAAGAATAATTTTATGAATTTCTAATGTTTTTACTATCTATGGCTAATGGTCATTGTTATTGCTGTTTACCGATGGTCTTCATGTCCTTAATTAGTCACTTTGCATACTTTTGTCTTTTGGCAAGAAGAAAATTATATTAGACGCGGCTCAATTACCATATCATCAGCCTACTTACTTCAATAGGAAATTAAGAAATGATGTGTGAAATAAAAGTTAATACGTACGATTCTGCTTAAAGTTTTCCCGTCTACTTGACGATTGTTTGTCAAATTAAAATATTATGCTGACATACCAACTTTTTTCTAATAATTTCAAAACAATAAGAGTTAATTTTAGCTAAATTAATTAAGGTGGCTCTTAATATATGCACAGCGATTCAAATCAGGCTTAGTACAAATACAAATTGGAGGAGAGTTTTGAATTGGTTCTAGTCTAGTCTCACCACGAAAAGGGTTTCTTATCCAAAACTTTTAAGCGGAGTTTAGGGTAAGGCTCCTTCCAACGACAACGATAATCACTACAACCAAACGCAGTTGCTTTATCTCTCCCAAAGCAAGTAATTATCAACACAAGTCATAGCTCGCCACGACAAAGCATAAGCTCAAAGTCACCTAGAAACGTCGGCTAAAAGCCAATACTGTATTGAGTTGCTACCTTTGTTGAGAAGCCTACTCTAACTCTACAAATCAAAGACTTTGTACAGTTATCTGCAGGAAAGGTAAGGGTCCAGATTAAGAGGACCTATAGATGGTTGAGATAAGACGGCACAGGTTAGTCCAGAGTTAGTGGACCAGAGGATTTGAGGGGAGATTAAGAGATAAACGTAGAATAGAAGCTAATCTATACCTACGAATTGACGCATGTTTGGACGTGCTAAATTTTGACAATTAATTATGAGGAAGAAGCTCAGGCTATGAAGAAACACATGAATGGATATGTGTATGCATGTATGTATATCAAAAGTATGGAGATAAGCTGCTATTTCTGACCTTTTGAACCATTGCAAAAACCAGTAACGAAATTAACTAATCTCTTCGCCTGCAATTCTTGTGAAGTTCTTTCTCTATTTGTTTTGACATCGTTGCTTATCACGCATATCTGGGTTCTTGATCTCTCATTTTATCCTAAATACAATAGATCAATTATGTATATATATGGGGAAGAGTTAAGTTCTCGTACGCAAAATTTTGAAGTACAGACGTACAAGTTTTTACAGTACCTAAGTACAATAAGAAAACAAATATGAAACAAAATTAAAAGCAAATGCTTTTGAGAGGTAATGGATTTATAGTTCGCTTGTACTCTGCGATACTTGGGTGGAAACTGGAAAAAAATAGGGCCCAATCCGCCAGGTACAGTACAGATAGTGAGAATTGTTAAAATTTCATAAGATCTATAAGATTTTAAGAATCGAGGAATTTGTTATTTTATGCCCTTCCGGTTAATGTTAGTTGCAATTTTAATATATGACATTATTATTTGATTAATAAAGCATTATTTATCTTTATTTATTATGTTAATTGTATATTTTTAATATTAAATGTAAAAATTTTAGAATAATTATTGTATAATTAAAATTACGATAAGATAATAATTATGAGATTTAATTTATATTTATGTATTATTTCTGAATATTTCTAATTGTCGTTTCATTAAGACAAGATATTAATGAAACGGTAAAATCAACACATGTTATTTTTTTTTATAAAGAAGTAATTGATCTAAAAAATTTAAAGTATGAAGATATTTAAACTAAGTGTGGACTCTTATTACAAAATAAGTTCACTCAATTGAACCAAATATGAGGATTTCAAATGAATTATTACTTAAAAAGTGTCTGTGAAATTTCTCATTCTGATGATTATATAATTGATACTTAGACTTGAGATTACTAAAATATCTCATTCTCATGTAAAAATTATCGTGTTTTGACATTACTTATGAACTGTATTAAGATAATTCAATCGATAGTATTTAGATGCAATATGAATCATATAAAAATAGTAGAGTAAATTCAAAAAAGATTCGTCACTCTAAAGTAAATTAATAAAGGATTCGTTACTCTAAAATAATTAAAGAGAATGTTCTGCTATTTTTGATAGTAATGATTTAATAAATTTTCTGATCAGAATAAATTGACATTTGAAAAAGTCTTTTCAAATATCGATTATAAGTCAATTACTATTTAGTAAGAAAGAACATATTTAGATATAAATGAGTATATGTTATATCCATACTCTATCCAATTAGAATATTAGGTAACGAAAAGATTAAATTATATATTATAACCATACATCGACAGGTTAAGTCAAACTACTTTAACATTCTTAATATTTGGGTAGTCATGATATGCTGTTAGACGTTAATCTTAACCTATGATTATAAATTGTTAAATTAGAGAATTAAAAATAAATTAAAGGGGGTTTTTATTTATTTAATTCTAATTATAAATTAGAATTATAATTTATAATCATTGTTAATATATTATAAACTTAATGGGTCACACATAAAGAACAGTTTAAAAGAGAATAATTAATTTCAATTAAGTTGGACTTAATTATAAAATTGGACTTAATTTGATTTTATTAAAATTAAAATTCATTATAATTAGAGTTAGTTTCTATTTGGATGGGTTTATAAGAAGTCAATAAATATTTTTCTTAACTATAAAAGTCTTTTTTAAGAAAAATAGGTATTTGGCTATAAAATAAAAAAGTATTTCTTTAATAGATACGATTTTTTTGGCAACTAAGACACAGTTTTTTAAGAAGCTCAAATTTGGAACTTCTCAAATATTTTTTAGGTAGATTTTTCATATTAATTAATGAGCCTATTTTTTATCCCTTTTGCTCTTATGTTTTACACATAATTCCTACAATACCCACAAGCTCATCTTCACGTTTATCTTGCAAACTCATCTTTTTTAATCTCTTGCGCAGTTGTTTTATTATGTATTTAATTATTTACTCATCTTGAATATTTATTTTGAGATTTATATAATATTATTTATCTTTTTTATATGTTTTAATATTTATTTTTAATATTGGTTTTACTTATACCATAATTCATATAAAATATTTGGTTAGATATTTTTTCATTTATGTTTCATATGGTTTAAACTTATATAATAATTAATATATTATGCTTTACATATTGTTTAATATACTTTAAATAATATTTATATGCATAAATAATTTTTATTACAAAAAATATAGCTAAAATTAAAAGCGTTTTTAGTTTTATGTTGTCAAACAGTCTACTGTATGAAGTTCTTTAAAAAAGTTCCTTTTTAAAACAACAACCAAATAGTCAATTGGCTTCCTAGAAAAGTTCTTATTAGAAAAGATCTATTGAAAAAAACTCTACTGATATAAACCCAATCAAACAAAGATTTAATGCCTGTTTGGTTCAGCTTTTGGAAGATGAATAAGCATTTTTTTCACCGCAAAGTTGCTTTAAAGAAACTAAGTGTTTTGTTGTAAAATCTAAAAGTTTTTTTTTTTCATAGAAATGACTTTTTTGGAAGCTGAAATATAACTTTTTGATAAGCTCAAATTTGGAGTTAAAAAAAAACATTTTTTCAGGTAGATTTTTCAAATCAATTAATGAGCCTATTTTTTTAGTTCCTTTTATTTTTATGTTTTACACATAATTTCTACAATACCCACAAGCACATCTTCACGTTTATTTTGAGATTTATATAATATTATTTGACTTTATATATATATATTTATATATATTTTTATATTAGTTTTAGTTATATTATAATCCATATAAAAGATTTGGTTATATATATTTTTATTTATGTTTTATATGGTTTAAAATTATATAATAATTAATATATTGTGCTTTGCATATTTTTAATATATTTTAAATAATATTTATATTCATAAATAATTTTTTATTACAAAATAAAATATAGTTAAAATTAAAAGTGCTTTTTATTTTTATGTTGCCAAATTATATGAAGCTCTTTCAAAAAAATCTTTTTTAAATGACAGTCAAACAATCAATTAACTTCTTAAAAAAGTTCTTTTTAGAAAAATTCTACTGATAAAAGCTCTGCTAATAAAAGTTTTACTGATTTTATGATTCATCATTTCCCTTTAGATTTTATGATTCATCGTTTCCATATTGAGATTTTATGATTCATCATTTGGCTTGGAGCATAGAAGCTCATACACCCTCAAAACTCAATATGGAGATAGAAACATAGGATATTATGGCTTAAAGATGGAAAAAGTAGTACCTACACTCTAGGAAGAAAAAATGCACCGATATGTAAATGTAACTGATTAAAAAATATTAAATAATTTGGTGGATTTAAATGCAAAAATTTTAAATTAGTTGACTTTTTGGTTTGATTTTTCGTATTTCGGTTCTATTTACTGTATTAATTATTATTGTTAAAAATAGATCAATTTATTAATTAATTAGTTGGTTTCGTAAATTAATCAATTTGTATATGTTAAAATTAATTAATTGATTTTATTTTTCAGTCTCTTTTTCAATTAAACTTCAAATTCTTCAATAGATAAGATAAGGACGGTCTCTCTCAATCATATTTCAAAATTTTTAATTTTACTCTATCGTTAACATATTTTATAACGGTCTAATATCAGTTGAACATTTTAAATTTTAAACCACTTGTTTTATTGGTTTAATTTTTAGTTCGATTTTTAAAATATCGGTAAATGTGATCACTCTAACGATAGGTTCTTATATGTAACATGAGAGAGAGAGAGAGAGAGAAAACTCAAAAAATCATAATTACCTTGAATTATAAGTTTCCTCTTAAGGATTTCGAACCCTCTTAACACATATTATACGAGATTATTGCATTTCAAGTTGGTGTGGTTGGGTATGGTATTTGGTACGCTGAACCGCAACCACGCAAAGTAGTATTGTCTGCTTTGGTAGGGGTTCGATCCCCTGATCTCACAGTTTTGTTGCGTTGAGACGCACGCCTCTTACCATTGAGCTACCGTACCCAACCACACCACAAGCAAATTAAGAAATATATGTATTCAAAAGATAATAATTACGCATTTTTAGTATATGAAGAGTATGCAAATGGTTTCTTTCATCAAAACATTTTAATATCGAGAAGCATATAAAGATGAACAATCACTATATGCATTAAAGTAAAATACAAGATTTGATTGCAAATATATCTTAGAAGAAAAAGAGAGAGAGGGTTAAAGATAGCCAGTGTAAGGGAACTTACTGGATTGTGGAGGTCCCATCTTCAATAGTGATCTATGCTTTTCATTGAATTCTCAGGTTTATAGCCAAAGAAAGGTTTTATGCGATGATTTGAAGCCCTTAGCAGGAAAGAACAATTGGTATATATGCAACTCAGTCCTTGCAGGTTAGTAGCAATCCAAATACATTGAGGCCCGTTTGATTAGCACGGATTGTTATCAGGGAAAGTAATCTTTTTCTTAAAATTTTAAATTATTATGTTTGGTTTGGTTTTTTTTTTATAGTTAGGAAAGTAAATACTTTCCTAATTTAGGGAAAGTAGTGGCATTTTCCTTAAAATCTAAATCTCAACACCCCCTTGATATTTAGATTACTTTCCTCGGGAATTTAATCTAAAAAATATACTAGACAATTTAACCATTTCTTCTCTCTCAACTCTAAGACTTTGAAATATATAAATCTAAAATAAATTTTGATTTAATAATTAAAAATATATATAATAAATATTAGTTTATAAATAATAATTTTGATTCTGTTTGTAGGGATCTAATTAGAAACACAAGTCAAATTAAGTTATATTCTATAAAATACTGTTCTATATCAAACACTATAATAAGAATTCACCCAGTTTTCTTATTAAAATTTTTATAAGTATCCAAATATGTAAATATCTTTACTTTCCTATAGATTTTTTTCCAAAAAATCATATTCTAAATTCACTTTACTTTCCCGCAAACCAAATGAAGGTGAGAGTTTTGAGGATTCTCAACCTTTCATGTAAGAGTTTGTGTAGAAAGAAGAGTAAGGTAATGTATGTAGACTTTGATTGAATGTATACGTCTGTATTTGATATTGATAAGGATGAATCTTATCATATTTTAGGAGAAATACAAAGAATGGTATAAGATGATGACTGTATACAAATAGGATAAGTGATAATCTTAATTAAAAGTAATTACAACAGAAAAGATAAGATTATGTAGTAGATGATGTTTGTTAAATGTTTGTTATTTATTAATATCTTATAATATAAGAAATAAATTTTTACTAAATTTTTGTTAAATTAAAAGGCAAAATCTTTATATTTTTTATTTTTTAACTTAATTAAATAAAAAATTAATAAAAAACTATTTCTTAATATTTCTAATGCTATACACTTGTGCGGTATTTATTTATTTAAATTAATTAAATTAATTAAAAAAAGTAAAATGTTTACTTCTTTTATCTTATTATAAAATCTCACTTCACAAAATTTTGAAATCTTAAGTCATGCCTGTTTGTTTTTTTTTTCTAATTTTGACATTTTGTTTTTGTTTTCAAATTTTAGTAAAAAAAACAATTTGTTTAAATTTTTATTTTTATTTTTTATTTTGGTTTCTTCTAGTTTTTAAAATTTATGAAAGTCACAAAAAGTAGTTTTTGTTTTTTTTTCATAATCTGGTTTAACATCAACTAAACATATATAATTAAATTTTTTGATAAATTAATTACTAATAAAAATTATAAATAATTTGATTTAATTTAATATTATATATTTAATTATTTAAATTAATTATTAATAAAATTTATGAAATATTTAATTTGATTTAATTTTTATAATAAAATAAAATAAATTAAATTAATAATTAATAAATATAATTAAACTTAAATTACATTCAAAATATATATAATTCAAATAAAACTTGATTAAATAATTTAAAATAAATTTTAAATAAATTTTAAATTTTAAATTATTAGTTTAAAAAGATAATTTTATTGATAATTTATTAATAAATATTATATTAGATATTATAATAAATTTAATTAATTAAAGATAGTTTATCTTTAAGTTTTATCTAATATGTAATTATCATCAATAATAAAAATACAACTACATTAATATTAACAATTTTTGTTTTTATTTAAAAGAAAAACAGAAACTAACTAAAAAAAGAAAACAAAAGCCAAAAACTAAAAAACAAAAATGGAATATCTCTTAAAAAGTTTAAGAAATCAAAGATAATAGAGATAGATAAGATTGATCTCCCCAAGTAAATCTCATTATAGGAAGCATTAAAAGGTTTTGGTAACATGGATATATTCTTAATGATAAATTTATGATTATTGGATGTAATATATATAATTTAGAAAAGTGGCATTATATTTAATAATTAATTATTAATCTCATGAACTCGTTATATTATTATAGATGCATATCTATAAAAATAAAAGCATAATATGTTTTTAAAATAAAGTTAAGCTAATAAGAATAAGGCTAATTAAGAATTTAAAGTTAATTGAAAAAAGATACATTAAATAAAAAATTAATTAATTAATTTTAGTTTATAAGATTTTATTAATTTAAAAAATTAATTAATTAATTAATTTTTAAAAAATTATTAAAATAAATTGAATTGAAATATTAAAAACTGAAAAATATTCAAAATTTTTATACCATCAATCATCAACGAATTTGTCTTTATCTTGAATTAGATCATCATCATCTGTCGAAAAATATTAAAATTTTATGGACTTTCATATTTTTAAATTATTTTTAATGTTAAAGATTACACTAGTGATTTAAAAAGTTAACTTATTCAAAGTATAAACCTTGAACTGGTAAATTTTTATGTTCAGTTTTTAATTTTTTATTTGATTTATTTTAATAACTTTTATTATTAAAAACTGTTTGTTTTATTAATTAATCGATCAAAAATTTTAAATTAATAAGTTTTTATAAACTAAAATTTATTAATTAATTTTAATTTAACAATTTTTTTAATTAAATTTCAAAATTTTGAATATATGACAATAATCATATTTCAAATTCTTTAAATTTTATATTAAATTGAGCTTTTAAAACTCTCTAAAGACACTCAAAAATCTCAATTTATGTCGTGGATGCACTTCATATATTAGATAATTAAATTATGAATAATTAAAATTAAATTATTCATAATTTTTATTAATAACTAATATATTAGATAATTAAATAATATATTTTTAGTTGATAATAAATTAGATTATGAAATCAAAAAATCCAAAAAACCCATTTTTTATAGTTTTCATAAAATTTGAAAACTAATTAGAAACAAAAATAAAAAACTCAAACAAATAAAATTCTTTTATTAAAATAGAAATTTAAAATATAGATAAAAACAAAATAAGAAGGTTTTGTAACTTTTCTTTGTTTCTTTAAAATGTGACATAGGGGACAAAATCCCCCAGAAGCGTGGAGTCCTAACATTAAAGCACTTTACTCAGAATATTCCTTTTATGCAAACAACATCTGCTGTATATCAGCCAATATATCTTAACTGAAACTCAAGTTTGAATCTCTATAAATAAGATCATCATCTTCTCTTGAAGAAACCCGCAAACATTTTAAAGCTAGATATATACTATCTACATGGCTTCCAAGGCTTGGAGTGGGAGTGCAATTCTTTTGGCTCTGTTATTCACCATAGTTGAACCATCCTATGGAGGGATCACCAGTAAATATGTCAGGAAGGCTCAACCATCCATTGACATGCCGGTCAAGGACTATCCTCCGCCTAAAGGCTACAATGCACCTGAGCAGGTAAAGTTACCGCCTTTATCTGCCACAAGCTTCATTGCGATGGTTGCGTTTGTTTCTTTGATGAGCAAAGTTTGATGATGTGCAGGTTCACATAACACAAGGAGACCATACTGGGCGAGCTATTATCATCTCATGGATTACCCCTGTTGAACCTACACCGGATACTGTCACATATTGGCCTGCAAAAAAGCCTTGTGAGAAGAAGGTGGCAAAAGCCAGTACCATTACTTATAAATACTACACTTATACTTCTGGCTACATACACCACGCTACCATCAAAGAACTAGAGGTTATTTATCCAATAGAGTTCTACTTTCCGATTTGTATGCCAACAGAATTGACGATACTCTTTGGCTGATGCGAATATGTTTTTCCTGCTAATGCTGCAGTATGACACCAAGTACTTTTATGAGATTGCATGTGACGAATCAGTGCGTCAATTTCACTTTAGCACTCCTCCTGCACCAGGTCCTGACGTCCCATATACATTTGGCATTATTGGTAAGTGTACAAGGAAACTCCTCAACTTTTTTGGTTCTTGATATGGTGCTCATTTTAGGACGAGTTCCGGTTCAGGTGATTTGGGACAAACATATGCGTCAAATGAGACTTTGAGTCACTACATATCTAACAAGAACGCGCAAGCTATGCTGCTCCTCGGTGATCTTTCGTATGCCGATGACTATCCTAACCACGATAATGTGAGATGGGATACATGGGGTCGTCTGGTTGAACGCAGTGTTGCTTATCAGCCATGGATTTGGACACCTGGCAACCATGAAATTGATTTTGATCAAGACATTGTAAACCCCTTTTCAACTTGGATATTCAGCATTTATGATCAAAATTCATAGGCTTAAAGCGGCTTAATTTGGATTGGTTGATGATGTTTCAGGGGGAAATTGAGCCTTTTAAGCCATATAACCATCGGTGCCCGACACCATACCAGGCCTCCGGGAGCACGTCTCCTCTATGGTATTCTGTTAAGCGTGCATCTGCCTACATTATTGTACTTTCTTCTTACTCTGCCTATGGTAAGATACGCTTAGGCTTTGCATGATTTTTGTTAATTAGTTGCATAAACCTGCTGCTGCTGTTGATTGGTGTATGAGTATCTATCGATCATTTCCAGGTAAATATACTCCACAGTACCAATGGCTTGAGAAAGAATTTCCAAAGGTGAACAGATCGGAGACTCCTTGGCTAATCATCCTTGTTCACTCTCCATGGTATAATAGCAACGGTTACCATTACATGGAAGGAGAAACCATGCGAGTGCAGTTCGAGAAATGGGTTGTCCAAAATAAAGTTGATCTTGTCTTTGCAGGACACGTGCATTCCTATGAACGATCGGTAAAAAAAAAAAAATCAGCAATAACTTTAGTCTTGATTTCCTTGAATATTCATATGATGGGAGTCATATCCCATGATTGCAGTTTCGAATATCAAACATAAAGTACAACATCACAAATGGACTGTCTTTCCCAGTAAATGATTCTTCAGCACCAATGTACTTCACGCTTGGAGATGGTGGAAACATTGAAGGGCTTGCAGCGGAGTAAGACACTAGACGATGAGGTTTTGAAATCAATCCTGAGACAAGGAAGGAGATATTACAGTGTTACTTACTTGGGTTAATGTATGCAGGTTTAGTGCGCCACAACCTGAGTACTCAGCGTTCAGGGAAGCGAGCTTCGGACATGCAATTCTTGATATAAAGAACAGGACTCATGCTCACTTTACATGGCACCGTAATCAGGATGACAAGCCTGTTGCAGCTGATTCAACCTGGGTTTTCAATAGATACTGGTTTGCTCAAGACGAGACCAAATGCAAATTACCTGCTTAACAGTGAAACTACAGCTAGTTGTAGGAGTGGGACTAATAAAGTTAGTTTCTTTGGAGCTGTACCGAATACCTTATTCTTTAAAAAAACTAAGTTTTTTATATTATTTTTAAGTGTTAAGTTAGTGTCTCATGTCATTGCTGAAGGGTTGGTACCATCATGATTGATAATGTATTTGTCTCGGCTTCCTGAAGTTAAGTTCCATCACTCCAGGAAATTGCTCCTACCCTTTAAAGTTCCATCGCTCCAGGAAATTGCTCCTGCCCTTAATCTGTGACGTCCCAAGTTTCGAATATGTGATATAAACAAACAAAATGTTAGATGTTTCAGTCATTTCAAGATCTAAAGCAGTTTCTGAATCACTTAAAAGGCAGAGACTTGCTCAGCATCCCAAACCTGAACTTTGGAGTGCATGAAACCAACTGCCAGATTTCTGCCATCTTCAGACCAGATTGCACTTGTCAGGCGATCAGTGTCATCAACTTCTTCTCAACTTTGCAGGTTTCTGCACTCCAGAAGTACAATGCTGAGGCCAAAGCAACAACAACAATAATGTTCTTTCCCCAATCCGTAACGTTCGCATAGAAGTCATCACTAACGTTAGGTGCCTCCAACATCTTAGCTGCCACCTGGAGTTCCACACAAACATCGTGAGATAGGCTGAATCAAAGTTCAATAATGAGCACCATAACCATTTAACTCCTATATCAGAAGTTCATAATTCTGATATTGGACTAAATATATCTTGTCATTACTAATGCTATCATCAGGACTTGTACCTTAGTAATCGTCGAGGTTGATGTGGCAGAGCCTCAGCGTCATCATTTCGCATCTGATCAATGTGACGAATAGATTTTCTAATCGATTATGGGCTACCTCTGATACCAACATCTTATATGGTCTCTCATCCGAGTCCATAGATAAACTATCTATCAATTTCTGTCGATACCCCTCCTGCCACAGAAGAAGAAACAAGAGTGCATAATCAGCCTACAGTTATCAGAACATGGAAGTACATTTTCACAAGACCCCTTTAACACAAAAATTCAAAACCATATACAGGCAATTATAAGAGAACCAGAAACCGTACAAAACAAGTAACCACTTTACCAATTTCTCAATGAGACTGATTCCTATCAACCACATCCAAGAAAGCCACAAAGGACACTTGCAGTGTAGAAGAAACGTATTCCAAACTTGGGTTTATGAACTCCATCAGTCCTGTCACTCAACAAGGTGCGGGCTTGATCAAAGGTTGATCAAACTCCTGCTGGCTTGCTCGGTATAAATCGACCCCCCTAACCACAACAGAAAGAACAAGACGCATTACAAACAAAATAGAGAAAAGAAAACTCTGGCCTCAAGTAAGTGACTTTCACAAAGAAAATGATCAGAGAAGAGAAGAAACAGAGAAAGAGAGTGTCTTTGCAGGAAAGTCATATTGGGTTGGCGAGTCATGAAGTCGCCGTGGAGAATACCAATTTGAATCACATCAGTCCCTTCCTGCTTTGATCCATTCTGGGAATGAATCAAAGATCACAACCGTCCATACGAAATGTCTCGAGTTTCTTCTCTTTTCAGTCCTTCAAAGATGTTTGATGATGATCTCAGAAAGTAGCATTAGAATTGGATAAATTACAGTTTCAAAGTGCTCCTGTCAGTTAATTCTCTTTGTTTCAAAGGGCGCCAACTCTTATAATCTCTTCTCATTTCTCAATCTTATAATGTATAATTCATAATCCATTCTTTTCAACATAAAAATTTCTTCTTTTAGTGTACAAGAGATTAAATTTTATTTTTTTATTTTTATTTTTATTTTTTGTGATGGATGGTTATTATTGTTCTCGAGGAAATTACTTTGAGAATCTTCTTAAAGGGATTGTTCACTTTTTTAACTTAGGACATAGTCAAATCCTTGAAAGTCTTAAGCCAATAACTGGGCTTACAGAGCATCTTGAAGTACTTTCGTATAACAGTATCAAGATGATGATGCACTTCAAAGGTTGAGCTACGATTAGAAGCAACAGCAACTCATACAAGCCAGATATAGGTTGTATGAGTTTTCTAAACATTAACAATGCTCCGACCATCTGAAACTGAGCCTGCAGATGAAACGACATAAACAAATTTCACGCCAACACATTGGTACCTGCCGTTGAGCAAAGAATAATGTCGTAAGCATATGGTTCCATCGAGGAAGATGAGTACTCGTTGACATGGCTAGAGAATCCGCCATCCAGTAAGTTTACTTGTAGCGAACTATTATACATAGTAGCTCATTGCTCGTGCAACACGACAACCGGACTGGAGATCAGGGGGTGACACTTTTTCCTGATCTTCACTCATAAAATTCCTTGACAATCAGTCTCTGCCTTTCTTTTCTGTGTCAGCCAATTATCTTTTGCTGATTAAGATCAGCAATATCTTTCTCCAACTTCATGTCTTTTGCTCTAGTTACAGTCCTGGGAGAACCTTAGCAACATCCATTTTGTCATCTTCAAGGAACTTCGTTACAGATTTAAACGCAGACAGATCACAGATGCTTTTCATTTACTTCTTATGTAGAGATCACCACAAGACTGCACCATTACCCAATCAAAGTCATCATGCATTGCAGCAAGATAAGGAAAGTTAATCCAGACCATGTAAAGATAGGTGAATGATTAACTTTTCCTTTATCTCTTCAATAATTCCTCCTCCATTAAGGATAATGTTAAAAGTTTCTGAGGTGGAAACTTATACTCAATTCCAAATATACCAGCTACATCAACAGCTTCAATTTTCATTCTACTCTTCATCGTTCCCTCTATGATATCTGTAAAAGCAGAAGCTCACACTAAATAAGGTAATTCATGACTCTGCAACTCTCAACTTCGTTCATACTAACAATCAATCTCTTTAGTCAAAAATATAATTTGCTCAAAGCTTCCTGCATGCGTGCTAAGTTGATAACCTTGTGAGACATTTCAAGCATTTTGATGGCCAATAATATCAGAATTGCAATCTTTCTGTAAATTTGATGCAATAGCAAATAGAAACTGAAAAATAACGTGTTCTCATGTTTTTGTATGTGGACTTTTCATGGACAAAATTCTTTTAGTATAGGAATATGAATGCACAGAGACTGATGTAGCAGCAACAAATGTCATGCTTAACCTCAGTTAGTCATGAAATAACACATAAGAATGATACAACTGTTGCCACATCGGTGCTAGTTTAGAAATGATTCTCAGGTAGTTTTAGAACCGTTAGAGTACCACATCAAATGATGTTTGACCTGTATCTGTCCACACAGGAAACTTTAACTGTGCGGTCATCAGAAGTCAATTCATTGCTTTAGGAGCAAAACTCGCGTATATATGGAAACAACAAAACTCAGAAGCATCCATCAATAGTGCTCCATGGCAAACTTAGTGCCCTCAGCACAAGAATAAAGAATAATGACAATAGAATAAACAAAAAATTCATAAACATGTAAGGAAAAGTAAAGTGAAACTTGAAATTGAAAAACAAACATCAAGCAAATACTTGAATAATGCATCTAACAGGAAGGACCATCCTAAATATCTCAAAGCCGCAAGACAATTCACAATCATTTTTTATTGTAATTATGCTTTATGGGCAATCAAAATGTTACCAGTTCATATATGTTCGCACCTTGAGTTTTTGAGTCGTCATGATTTTTAGGTCATCCAACTCATCTTGCAGTTGACAATATAATAACTATGCTATCTAGAATAATATATCAAAAAAAAAAAACTGCATACACTCACTCTATCAAGCGCAATAAATTGGTTCACAAGTCAATAAACAAATAACTATTAACGACTTAGGACAAAGGAACCAACTAGGTAGTTAAAGTACGAGAGAAGTTAAATCGTGTCATACCTTAGTTTCCTCCAAGATGATATCTTTTCCTGCCATTTTCTCAGACAACCTCATAAGCAAGCAACCCTATTCCATTAAAGTATAACAAGCACAAACAAAAGCAAATCAAGAGTCAAGACACAGAAGCTATATGTATATATACGAGTACAACTTCACCTGGTTAAATTTGGACGACAGAATTAAGGATGTTAAACTGAGCGACAAACCCCAAAGTATGATAATGAGAACTTACAGAAAACATTTATAAAACACCAAATGAAAGTGAAGAACTTCAAACCCAGAACCTGTGCAAGACTGCAAATTTATCGGCATTAGCCCAAAATTACCTGACGCAAAAGGAGGCCTAAGGCGGTAGTAATCTCCCTTGAATTACACGACAACATCAAATCCCAAATATCATCACACTCAACAGCCCTGGGAATCCCATAACCAATAACAAGAAGAAGTCAATCCTCTGGAGCTGATTTCGCTCGCTCTATGCAGACCATCCCCAGCTACAAGCCTCCTTTTCCAACGACTCGCGGCCTGCTCAGCCTCATTCCTCACAGTAGGCTCCACGTTATTAATCAAAAGCAAAAGTTCCAATACCAAAACACAAGCTTCTCTGCCTGTAAGCATAGGAGAGTCCTTGCTTTTATAGGCTTTAACTTCCCAACACACTCCAGAACTAGTTTTGCTGGATAGCATTTTAGAGCCACGGAAAATTCTTCACGAAGCTTAGGAACACCAGATAAACGAACAGTTAGATATCTCCCGAATCTTTTTTGAGTTTTTCCACACATGGCTTCGTAGAGATTCATAAGCTCGGACTCTGTCCGGCTTGTCATTGTCGGGGTGGTCCTGTCGGGTTTTAGGCTGTTCGTGTTGTTGTCGTCCTTCGTGAATAGCCCCAGAAGCGAGGTTCTTGAAGCCACCGTCGAAAGCGGTCTGAATGAAATCGAGGTGGTTCTGCAATTCATCGAAGCTCCTCTTGAAAGTGTTAATGGCAGGGGAGAGATCGCCCAGTTCTTGAATCGATCCCAAAAGCTAAGGCGGGTCGTTTTGTTGTGGCTGAGATTGAGCAATAAGCGGAAGGTCAGGTAGCGGGGCTGATGGTAGTGTTCCACCGGATAAAAACCCTAATCTTAACTAGATTTTCGCCGGACAGCAGGAATCTGAGCATGTTTGGTCGGACTGAAGTACGAGCCTTGCTTGTAAAGGTAAGAACTTCACCGCCTGTGGAAAGGGCTGAATTGAATTTGGCACTTTGGAAATATAAAAATGTGATAGAATTCAATTTATGCATATAATTAAAACTTTTTTTTTATAAATTGAATTCACTCGGCAGTGTCTTGCTCTTTTGTTCTTTCATTATTTGGACTACTTCACTTCTCACTCTCTTGTGTTTCACTTGATTGAATTCTAAAGACTATTAATTAAAATATTATTAATAATTAATTAACAACAATATAATTAATTAAAATATAATTCATTCA
>JANZLX010000003.1:18151165-18161584 GCA_025531955.1 Erythroxylum orinocense | reverse complement strand
GCATACTCTCTTTTAGACAAATGTTCCCCTATGTCTTATGATTCCATTGGCACAAGAATCACTCAATTTGGCTTAGTTGATTGGGAGATATACCTCAAACAGTGATGATCGGTTTAAAGAATACTAAACCTGATTCCATCTAAAATTTGATCATCTTAGGGATTGAATCGCAATTTTGCTCCTTCATATGATTTGTAGCCCTATATATTAACTTTACTACAAAGAAAGAATCATCTCATTTGGAATCCTATAACTCTAATTATGATAAAAATATTGACCTATGTTCAGTAAAACTACTCCCATTGACAATGTTCCAATAGACTCTCACACTTGTCTTTGATCAATCTCTGTAAATTTAACTCCAATTAATACAAATTTTGGTGGAGATGTAGGAACATGTGTTAGAAATTCATTGCCATAGGAATCAAGTCATTTGGAGCTCTAGAGAAGGAGTTATGGTCAAAAGAAGCAACCCAGTTTATGATTGATTTCCAATTTGATCTAGTTTGGCGCGAATGCCATAACTTTCTCTACAAAACTCGGATTCCTTTCGTTCTACTTCCATTTTAAAGAAGACATCTAGATCTACAACTCGTATTAGAGGCCTCAAAACAAGATTCGGCCTCAAACCTGGTCAAAAATGCGATGAACAGTAACTAACCCGAGGCTGTCCGTTTAATGGACAGGCATGTCCGTTTAACGGACATGCATCGGCCAAAAAGTCCCAAATCACCCGAGAAGGTCTGTTAAACGGACACCCATATCTGTTTAACGGACACAAACTACCCCTAGGATATTTTTACACTCGAGACGGTCCGTTTAACGGACTCCCATGTCCGTTTAACGGACATACGTTCCACGAGCAATCTCCAAAACCTCTTTCAAGCTTCCTACACCCATCCTATCATCAAATGCATCCATCATCTTTGCAAATTCGTTTCTTTTAACACCAAACCACTTACTACCACACAAACATTAATGAAATTACATTAAGCTTTCAATCCTTATGCATATCATTCATCAAATTCACTTCCATCTTAACCATTCCACCTTTTTCCATGCTATTTTCATAACATACTATAATTCTCCATCCTAGACACTTCAGATTCAACAATCATTCCTTTAAAGTCATGAAAACCATTCATACAAAAGTTATGTCCTCTATTGCATCAAGACACTAAAAAAAAATAAAACACAATTGTAAAATTTCTAGGATGTTCACCGTTCAATGTCCACATTCATCATTCCTAACTTCTATGTATCAATCATTCATTCCTATGTATCATCATAACCTAGTCCATATCCATTATTGCGAAGTTCTTGCATACTTCATAAATCCCTCAAGATTAACTCAAAACATCCATACTCAATGCAAAAATTCAAGAAGAAGGAGAAGGAAGATGGTGCACGAAGAAGAGAAGAGAATTCTCTAAAAATCATCTCCAAAAGCCTTTTGAAAGAGTGAGGGTTGTGAGTGGCAAGAAGGGGCTTCAATTTAATGTATACTTAGTAATTAAGTTAATAAAAGACATGGCCAAGATGGTGCCACTTGTCAAGCTCTCATAAATCCTTCTTAAATAATCAATTCTAAACCCAATTTCTAATAAATACCATTTGTCAAGACCTCCTATAACCATATGTCCATAATTCAATACCATAGGTACTAAATTCTAATACCGGTTTTCAGTGGGTCTGCCACTCGACATTTTTCCTAGTCCGGAATTTATCCCCAAAAAATTTCAGAAAAATTCCTAAAATTCTTCAATATTAAAAATTCAATAATGGCACTCTCCAAATAAATTTTTAAAATCAATAACCCATAATTCACATTATGTAGCCTCTAACACTCTGAGATATATGAGCCAACATCTCTCATTAAACACCCATATTTCTTATTTTACCCTTCCCACTGGTATCGGGATGTTACGATATTGATGATGTTAAACAAGCTATATATGTGATGTTGGCTAGTATGTCTTAGAGCTTTAGAGGCTACATGAAAATATGGATGTTCCTACTATAATTATGCTTCTCAAAGAGTTGTTTGGTGCACAAAGCATATGGAGAGGTATCAATTCTCCAAAATACCATTTCAATGCAAAATGGCAAAAGGAAATTCAGTGAACCTACACGTGCTAAAAATGATTGGCTATATTGAAAATTTAGGCCAATTAAGTTTTGTCATGGAACATGAGTTAAGCATTGATTTAATGCTACATTCTTTTTATTTAAGTTTTTCACTGTTCGTTATGAACTTTCATATGAATCAAAAGGATATGTCATTGTTTGAAACTGCTGAATATGCTCAAAACTATAAAGGAGTGCTTTAAGAAGGAACCCAGTTATGTTCTTATTATGGATTTTTTTAAAAGCAAGAAAAAGGGCTCTAAAAAGAATATAACAAGAAACAGAAGGCTTATACTAGAGTAATAAAGCCAAAAGGTGGTGTCAAAAAGAAGAGCATTGAAAAGGGCACAATGTTTTTACTGTGGAGTCAATAGACACTGGAAGAGGAACTGCTTAGCTTAGCTTGCTACCTTGAAAGATAAGAAGCTTAAGTATGTTTATGATTGAAATCAATCTTTCTACTTATGTTCCATATTCTTAGGTATTAGATACTAGATGTGTTTCTCATATTTGTAATAATATGCAGATATTAACATGGAGTAGATATTTGAGCAAAGACAAAGTGGACCTATAAACAAGCAATGGAGTAAGAGTTATTGTATTAACTATAAGAATGTGTAGTATAACTTTGACTTTTAACCTTGTACTGAAACTAAATAACTGTTATTATGTTCCAATTGTTAGTAGAAACATCATTTCTATTTCGTGTTTAGATTTGAATGGATTTGTCTTTATTATTAATGATTATAGTTGTTCTTTTCATAAAGATGATGTTTATTAAGGATCTAGATTACTAACAAACATTTTGTATCAATTAGATCTTGAAAGATCAATCCTTAACATAAATAGCAAGAAAAGAAAGTTAAGTCACCAAAATCCATCTTATTTATGACATTATAGGTTAAGTCATATCAATGAAACTATAATCACAAAGTTATATAAATAATATTTGGATCCTTTTGATTATGAATCATATAAAACTTGTGAATCCTATTTGTTGAAAAGGATGACCAAACTATCCTTTATTGGAAAGGGAGTACGTGCTAATAAGTTACTAGAACTTATACATTTAGATTTATATGGTCCTATGTTTAATTATGCTACATGTGGATTTTCATATTTCATTACGTTCACAAATGATCATTCTAGATATGGTTATGTCTACTTGATGAAAAAAAAATTCTAAATCATTTGAAAAGTTCAAAGAATTTAAACTTTAAGTTGAGAAACAAACTAGTAAAATTATTAAGACACTTAAATCAGATCAAGGTGGTAAAATACTTAGCCATGAGTTTCTTAGTTACTTAAAAGAAAATGGGATTATCTCACAATGGACTCTTCCTCGAACTCCACGATATAATAGAGTATCTAAGATGAGAAATGTACTCGATTAGTTATGGTATGTTCCATGATGAGTCACGTAGTCTTTCCTGTCTCCTTTTGGAGATATACCATTGAAACTACTGTTTACCTTTTGAATGGAGTTCCATCCAAATTGGTTGACAAGATACCATATGAGATATGAATTAGTAGTAGAACAAAGTTGTCACACTTAAAGATTTAGGAATGTGACACTCATATGAAGTGTGCAATATCTGATATGTTTTTAGCTAAATCAGATAAATGCAGATGATAGTAGATCAAAGTTAAGATAGATCTTTACTCTGAATGGTGGTGTAGTAAGTTTGAAAAGTTCCAAACAACCAACTATTACAGATTCAACATCTATCACAGCTAGTACATTTTAGTGTCAGAGGTGGTAAAGGAAGCGTTTTGGTTTAAGAATTGCATCAGTAAACTTAAAATGGTTACTAGCATTATTAAGCCTATAGTATTTTACTGTGATAAAAATTGCACCATTATAAGGGCAAAGGAAATAAGGTCTCATTAACGGTCCAAACATGTACTCAGGAAGTTTCACTACATCAGGGAGATATTGAAGCAGAAAGACATAACATTGGAGTGAGTTCTCATTAAAGAGAATCTTGAAGATCATCTTACTAAGCTTTTATCTTAAAAGAGAAATGGTCGATATATAAAAGGATATGGTATTAGATATGTAGGCTATTGACTTTAGTGAAAATAGGAGATTGTTAGTTTATACCTTTTTAGCCAATCAGTTGGTTGCAATTTTAATGTATGATGTTATTCTTTAATTAATAAAGGCATTCTTTATCTTTACGTAATATGTTAATTACATAATTTGTTTTATTGTTAAAGGTAAAATCCTTGGAATAATTACTGTATAATTGAAATTATGATGAGATCATAATTATGAGTTTCAATTTTCATCTTTGTATTATTCCCAAATGTTCTTAGTTGTAGTTTCATCAAAACAGGATATTGATGGAACGGTAAAACTAGTACATGTTATGTTTCTTTCTTACGAAGAAAGTAATTGATTTTATAAATTATAGAATAGAGATACATAAACTAACGTATGAGTGCTTATTAGAGAATAAGTTCACTCAACTGAACCAATTATGAGGATCCCAAATGAAGTGTTACCTATGTGTCTGTGAATTTTCTCATTATGAAGATTATATAATTGATCATTGGACTTGAGATTACCAAGGTATCTCATGTGAGAATTGTATTTTAATATTACTTATGAATTGTCCTAGGATAATCCAATCGATAGTATTTGGATGTAATAAGAATGATATGGAGATAGTTGAGTAAGTCAATAAAGGATTTGTCACTCTAAAATAATTACAGAGAATGTTTTGTTGCTCTTGATTAGTAGTTATTTAAGGAATTCTCTAGCTAAAGTGAATTGACATTTAAAACAATGTTTTCAATTATTAATTATAAATTAATTAGCAAGAATGAACATGATTGGATATAAAAGAGTAGACACTATATCCATACTCTATCTATTTGGGACATTAGATGATGAAATGATTAAAGTATACATTATAGCCATGCATAGACAGGTTAAGTCAAACCATTTTAGTGTTCATGATATTTGGGTGATCATGACATACTATTAGACATCAATCTTGACCTATGACTATAAAATGTTTAATTGGAGAATTAAAGATAATTAAAAAGAGTTTTAATAATCGATATGGATATTTTTATATAAACCACGATGTAATGTTTTATATACAAAAGTAAATTCTTTTACATTAAAATATTATAATTTTTTTAGAGAAAGCCACAACTTAAATTTTCATATCAATATGAGAATTTAAGAAGATGAATTTATCATACAAATATACCATAATACTTGATAAAAATAATTTTTTAATTAAAATATACATTCTTATTCTAATGACAATTGGAAACATCATCTCTATCAGTTAGAGGTAAGGTTGCGTACTACTATACCTTTCAGATTCTGTGTCTCAACGAAATTTATAATGAAATATTGTTCTTGTTGTCGTTATTCTCATTATAATGATACTTTATATCTCTTAAAAGAGATAATCTCGTTTCATCAAACCAATTATATAACTATAATTATAATTATCTATAATTAATTAACTGATGTTATTAATTTGATAGATATTATTTATTATATTAGATTGTCTATTATGAACCAAATTTGTTAGATAGTATGAGTGACGAAAAATTTTATATTTAAATATTAATTTTTACTTTTTTTGGAAATATTTCTTAAATAGGATAGATATAAATATTGTACTTAAAAGAAAAATTTAGCATAACTTGTATAAGAAATTATTATTTTTAGATAATCAAACTTCTTTTAACTAATGTACCATTCTAAAATTTTATTTTAAAAACTCAAATAGGTGGTCAATCTTTATTATTTTTAGTAGCAATTATTTTTCTTTTTTATTTGTCTTGTAAATATTAATTAAAATAAAATTAATAATAGAAAATAAATGAAAATTTCACAAAAAGCACACATGTACGAGTATTGATTCATATACATAGAAGCTAAAGTATTAAATTTTAGATTATTACTTATTAGTGTCTTAATATTAATATTCATTGACAAATTTTTTTATATAAAACAATTTAAGTCATATTTTCAATACACTTAATCTATAAAATAGGAAAAAAGAAATTTAAGAATAAAATCAAATTGGGGAGTAGTAATAAAAGAGTTCAAAGACTAGTTTCTTCTTATTTCTCATACTTGTTTAGATATATATAATAATTTCAACATTAATCAAGTTTGAAATAGTCTCGTTAATAATTATTCAATCTACTTAGTTTTACATAACTCAATTGAATATCTGATATTGCATAATTATACAATTAAATTCATCTACCAACCAAGTATATAAATTTGTATAAACTTAGCAATAAATATCTATTTAATATTATGCATTTGAGATGATTAACATGTGAATAAAGTCAAGATGAAGAACATAAAAATGGAAAATAAGAGATCATTTAAGATCCCCTTTTTACATTATAGTTAGGTTCCTTAACTTGCTCATTAAATCTTCAAAGGGAGAATTAGTATTAAAAAAAATAATTTTCAGCTAATTTAAGATCGTTTAAGATATTGTTCTCATCCTAATTCTCAAAAGATTTAAAATTCTTAATCTTTTGAAGCAATAAAAATGAGTGATTTAAACACACATCTTTGATATAAAAGGCTTGGTAAGATACTCAATTTATATAAATTAAGTGAAAATTATTAATATTTTTGAATAATCTTTAAAATAAGTTTATCAAAAAAATTATATAATATTTAATGAATAATGTTATGAATTAAAAAACTTAAAAGATATCATATCTTTATACCAATAAATTATTTTTTAAAGGAAAATGGTAATTAATTAATTAATGAATGAAAGTATTACAAACAAGATATAGTGCTTAGGGGGTACCCTTGCTCAAGTTACAAAACTTCCTTGCATATGTTTGCAAAAAGTAGAGACAAAATGAAAAGAAAAATTGCATTAGACATGTAGAGAAGATAGCATGTTAGAGCTGTAATTCTGGTTGGTATTTTTTAGCAGTACCAACTCTCTGATCCCATTGATGATCTCTGATTTTAGAGACTCCATTGGTGAGATTTTGTTCGCAAATCTTCTGGAATTCCTTTCTCTCTATAAGATATATAAACAAAGTCTCAAAGCAAGAACGAAAGATCAGTTTGTCAGGTTTTGAGTTAGAAGCTTGGATTGACAGCCCTTGTGTAATATATGTGAGAGAATTCCCTAGAGCAGGCCATAGACAATTTATTGTAACATATTCCTCCCATATGTTATTGATGAAGGGACACAAGAAAAAAAAGAGATTCTGGGTGTTAAGACCTTCTTCCAAACAATCTTATACCAATCTACCTTAAAGCATCTTCTTCTTAACTTGTTCTTGATAATTTTTTTGGATAATTTATGAACAGGTTGGTCTTTCCATTAGAAGGTATCTGAAATATTTAGATTAGGAGGGTATGCAGGTTATAAATGTCTAAATGTGTGAGGGAACTTCTAGGAATTCCCATTAATCAATAAACTGATTCTGGTGTGAATTGGCGAGATTAATGAAGTCCTTGAAGTGTATAGAGAATGCAGAAGTTGTTCTTTGTTTGACTAATTATAATACCATAATGAGACCATAATTCCATTTCCAATTCTGCACGAGACATCAGCTTGTATCATATCCCTTAGCCTCAGTAATTGGTTCAGGAAATGAGAATTTGAGGTATTTTTGTTGACTTCCCAATAAATTGTTTAGTACATATTATGAAATCATTTTTGGTGAACATACTTTTAATTATCAAATATTCAATAAATATCAATATGATATGCCTAATACTTTTATATAAAAGGAAAATATAGTTTAAATAGAAAGGAAAATATCAATTGAACTATTTAAGAGTTTTATTTTACATGAAATGAATTTGTGCAACGATTTATTTTCCTTTATTTAACTATATATCTTTCATATGTGATATATTTTGTGTGCTAATGAAGTTGAATATAATGTTTTGTACTTTAGATTAGAAATACTTAACAATAACTTATGTTAAGATGCTCTTTAAAATAATAACGAAGTATAAAACGGATTTAATAATTTTTAAAATTTAAGAGGCAAAGTGCAAAAGGTTTATACAATTTAAGTGTCTAATATATTTAATTTTATTAAAAATATTTAAAACTAAATTATTTTTTAAAGTACACATTTAAATTGATAAGTAATTTTTTAAATATATAATTAATTGTATGAAAGTAATACAATTATGAAATAAAATTAATACTTTATTATAAAATTTTAAGCAAAATTTTAAAATTATATTGAACTAGAGTTTTATTACTTTTATAAGTAAACTATGATTTTGTAATAAATATGTCAATCCCTTTGAGACTTCACATCAAAATAAAGGTCTAACCTTATCGTTTTAGAGTATTTTAAAAGAATATTAACATTTTCAAAACTAATTAAATCAAACCTCCAATTGAAAAACTCCTTAACCCTATTAAGATTGTATTTAATAAATGCTAATGTATATTATATATATTTTTTCTTCTTGATGGTACTGGTGGCACTCATGCTCTTCAGCAAAAAAAAAAGAGTCTACATTTCACCATCCACTTTCCCTAAAAATACCTAATTTAATTCTTCATTAATTAGTATATTTTATATTTTAAATTGGTGGCACAACTGTATGGTAAAGGTAGTGGTTACAACCCATTTGACATATTTGAGTCTTTGCTAATGGTAGGAAGTAGAGGAAGGGAAAGGATGTGATTCATCCTCTTGAAGACTCCAAGAAAGACATCTTTTTTGGCATATATAATATGCTATCGTTGTTTAAGAATGTTATATACTTTAAGTATAATGGGTGCGTTATTCTATTTTTTAATTCTTATTTATGGTTATGTAATAAATTTTTGGTTTGAAAGTTGTGCACAATTTTTATGATATAAAGGGATCAAAGTCTAGAGTTTTAGTGAAATGCGTCAAGTATTAGGGAACATGTATGAAAGTTTCTATAAGGAAACTTGACCCGTAAATGTAACATCCTTATAATGTGTGTAATACTACCAATAAACCTATTAGTGATAAATACAAATGTCCATAATGCAAGGGAGAGAGATTTGTTCCATTTATAAAGGTTTTGGAAGTGATCATTAAAAAGATCATACATAATGAACAAAAATTTTCCTAAAAATGCTAATGAGGTGGTATGTTGTTTGTGATTATTGATGATTGTCTGCCCCAAAATTTGTTAAGAGATTTTATACTAAGATTTTGACTATTTTTGCTTTTAATATTTGGTAATCATTAGTGATATATTCTTTGTGCTTCAATAGAAGGAACATTCAAGATTTAAGAGGAAGGTTGATGAGCACAAACCCTGACTGTTACTAAGGTTATATGTAGGTTCTAATTTGTGTTGACAGATTTGGATGGCAGGCAACTTCTTATCAAATTAAATCGTGATAAAGTGGTTAAGTTTGATGAGTAAAGAAAATAAATTCGTTTCCTAAATTACCTCCTGTAAGTTATATCTTAGCTAATTTACATACTCATATAGCCACGCAGATTAATTTCATGAAAAAAATTATATATTTACTTCACATTAGTGAGGAAGAATAGCTAACCAAGTTGGAAATGTTAGTCGACAATGCGCCATATCAACCCTAGGGATAAGCCAAAACAATGTGAGGGAGATGAAGATGATTGATGAAGAAGATGCTAAAGTGTAAGAAATGTCAAGCACATTGGTCGGGTCGGCTGTGCCAGGCCCAGGCCCGTTTCTACATATCCACGGCCTATTCACAGGAGTTAGTCTCCCATGCAAATGCAAAGATCTACGTAAATACCTAAACCTAACATCCACGTCGTATATAAGGTACTATTCCACCATGATACAGGGACGAGATTACAACCCTAGCTTCTTCTCTGTTCTCAGCAACCAAAACTCTCTAAAAATACTAACTTGAGCATCGGAGGGGCCTTCCGGGAACCATCCCCCGGCGAGCCATTATTTGTTTTGCAGGTATTTATCAGCCAAAGCCACACAGAATCATGGATCAAAATAATGATGTTCCGCTTCAGCAAAATCCGACCGAACCAGTTGGCGCCCACCGTGGGGCCCGACATCAGGGCACCACGTCCAGAAACACACAGGTCAGTTAGGCAGCAGTAACCAATCCTGATATAGCCGCCGTCCCGGCTCTCGCAATGCAACAGATGGGTTTGTGGTTATCCACTACCTTTCTGCCACCGCATCATGATTCCCGCACTCCGTCGTCACATCCGAATGATCAATCGCAGCTTCACAACCAAACCCATGAGGAACAAAGCGTCGTAGCCTTGGAAGACGATGCCGAGGTCAATTTGCATCTCCATTCCCGGCAC
>JANZLX010000003.1:18116355-18128113 GCA_025531955.1 Erythroxylum orinocense | reverse complement strand
AACTCACAATCGAGATTATCACCACATTAGTCATCATATATTTCACCATTCCTTTCTTACTTTTCAACTTCCCTTTCCTTCAGATCATTCACTATCAATTCTATTTGAACTCTTCAACCATTTTAGGTAGTAATGACTCATAATCAATTACAGATATAAATACCTAGCCAAATTCTCATAATCTCATATATATCAATTGACATTCTTAACTGTCTTTTTCTTAGCACATGACTAATTTACCACAAATTCTCACTTAATTGTCATTTAATAAATCAAATCTCCAAGAAAGTGTTCGGGGTCCAACAGGTATCCGTACCCTTATTAGGCGCACTTCGTTCCCCTCTCCAACCAATATGGGATCTCACACTCTTTTACCCCCTTAGGGCCCAGCCTAGCTGGCACAACGGTTCGGGTACCGGCTCTGATATGATCTTGTAACATCCCAGATCACCTACTTACAAATATTGTCTGCATTGGGCCTTGAACCAGCCAAACCCTCACGGCTTTGCTTTACCCGAGCCTTCTCATGATGTCACCTATCCCAGAATTACTCTCACCCAAGCACATTTAACGTCGGACTTTCGATAGACTAGACATATAATGCCCCAAATCACCCACTTACAAATATTCTCCACTTTGGGTCTTGACCCAGCCAAGCCCTCACGATTTTGCTTTTCCCTAGGTCTTCCCAAGAGGTCACCCATCTTAGAACTACTCTCTCCCAAGCACATTTAACCGTGGAGTTCTGATGGGATCTAGTCCATTAGGCCATAGAAAACGCGTCTGTAAGGGAGTGGTATTCGTACTTTTATAAGGTGTACCTCGTTCCCCTCTCCAATCGATGTGGGATCTCACACTCTCCATCCCTTTAGGTCCCTGCCCTCTTTTGGGTCCAGCTTTGCTGGCACAACGGTTCGGGTACCGGCTCTAATACCACTTATAACATCCTAGATCACCCGCTTACAGATATTGTCCGCTTTGAATCTTGGTCAAGCCAAGCCCTCATGATTTTGCTTTTTCTGAGGCCTTCCCAGGAGGTCACCCATCCTGGAACTACTCTCAGCTAAGCATATTTAACCTCGGAGTTCCGATGAGATCCGGTGCATTAGGCTATGGAAAATGCATCTGTAAGGGAGAGGTATTTGTACCCTTATTAGGCGTACTTCGTTCCCCTCTCCAACCAATGTGGGATCTCGCAAGTTAACTAAATTTTTTTTACATAAACTTCAAAATGAGAAACTTTTAAAGCCTTTTTTTAAAACCCAATGAAGGCATTGCAAAATGGATGGGTTACTATTGTACATATAATATTGGCTGGCAATACCACCCAAATTATTCATGGATTAATAATATGGGAGATTACATGAGAGCACAAGGTCCCCTAAGTTTCTAACAAGATAGGCTTAGATCCTTAGAGTCAAAATTTTTAGAGTCACAGTTGGATAAGATAATGGATGAGATAAGCTCCAAGTTTGAAAAGTTAATAGACAAGTTTGACAAGTGGGAAAGTAAAAGGAGGGATGAATTTGACAAGTGGGAAAGTGAGAGGAGGATCAAAGCCAAATTTGATCAATTCATAAAGAACCACTCCCCTACTCTTTATAACTAAAAGGTTCAAGTTGCTCAACCTTCAATTACATTGTTAATAAGGAATGTGGGGAGTCTTCCAAGTGATACGAAAGCACAATTGACATCCATCTTGTGTTTTGAAATTTTTTGGGGTAATCACCACAATTTTCAATGTTAGACACTAGATTATATATAGGAACATCCATATTGCTTGTGAGACTGGCCTCAAAATACACTACTTAAGCATACAAATAATTCAAAATGGAGCAACTCTTACGCTGATGAATTGAACGATTATGTTTTGAATGAATTTTTAATAAAAGATCTTGCCAATGGTGAAGCTAGCCATCGTATCTTTCAAGAGAGTTTTTATTTGGTTGAATACATTAAGCCAAATTTAGCATACTTTGGGTGTTCATTACTGCCTCAGAGTAACAAGAGTAAAAGGTCAATGACATGAATGAAGTTGCCATTCAAGAAGACATATAAGAATAGAGGATAGAGGAGATAGAGTTTAAAGACGATAAGGAAGTCTTTATTTAAGAAGCAGCAGAAGAAGAAGGGACGAGGGTATTTTTGGAAGAAGAAGAGCAGTTTACCTTCTTACAGGACAAACTGTTGGATTCAATTGACGATTCAGGGGGTTTCAGCATTCTCTATTTTATTGACAGTTTGTTACGGAAAAGGACATTACTGAACTTATTTTGTATTCTTAATTTGAAAAGGATATTTATTATTATTTTTTATTTTTTTTGTTTATTTTGTTGGTGATTGTTTTTATTTTATTATGTTTATTTTGTAGGGAGTACATTGACGGATCTTTATGGCATAGAGCGTCTCTAAATTCCATCACCCACACCATTACTGCCTCAATCACCATAAGTATTCTTGCTTTAATTTTTTGTTTATTGTTATTTATTTTTATTTGCATTGTTTTATTTCTCACATTGAGGATAATGTGTTGTTCAAGTTTGGGGATGTATATGCAATTGCATATCAATTATGTGTGAATTTTACATTTTTATTTGTTTGGCATGGTGACGTGTGCATTGTGTTAATGTGTCAATGCCAAGAATTAAATGGAATTATTTTAGCTTTGAACATGGTCATTTGAATTATAAAGGCATAATAACTTGCGAATTTGTATTTTAAGTGTCTTTGGGATGAATATGTTTGTTAATCATGATATAATACCTATTCTTTCACTTTATGAATTTTATTCGTATACATTTATAATTAGACTCAATTAAATTGGTCAGAATTATTAGTACCTTTTCACAAGAGTGATTGACTAAGAAGAAATGAGGTAGGTTTAAAATTTTAAATAATAAAGTAGGTTAAAAATTAAATGTAAAAAAAGTGTTAAATTCCTATTCTGTTGGCCCCTTTTTTTAAAAAGAAAATTAGGTTAAGAATAAAGCTAATAGCCAATTGAGAGTTATGATATAGTTGAGTAACTGGGAGCATTCACGACAAAATCTTTTTTTTTGCTTCAAAAGGTTAAAATGACAATCCAATTAAGCTATAAAAAAAAGGAACCTTGCTGAGCAATTGGGAGACATCCATGACAAGGTGTTTGCCTTTCCATCAAAAGACTAGGTGATCGTTAAATAAAATTAAAAAAATAAAAAAGTGCTACAATAAGTAAAACCTACTGATCTTTTACAATCAGCAAGAATTTTGATGAAAGCTTACTTAGTGATAGTTTGCCTTTTTGATTGATTAATAATAATAAATGTCTGCTTACAAACGCCATAGGTGTATGACTAGGGTGTTAATATTTTGATAGATATGTATATTTAAATCAATGCACTTAAACATGAAAGGAATAAGTTAGTATGTTCACATGTTTTGAGTGATTAATGTTTGAGGTTAACTTCATTCCATGATATTTAATGTCGTTGTACCATTGTTGGATTGTTGCATGGTTATGTGATTATGTACTTTTGTGTTTTATTTTGTCTTGTGTTTTAAATTTTGCTTGATGATAAGCAAAGGTTTAAGCATGAGGATGTTGATAGGTGTAAATTATATTATGTTATTCTAGGTGTGTAGGTATGTTTTTAAGAATTTGTTAGATGATTATCATGTGTATAGGCTAATAATTGTGTTATTGTTAGTATTTTTTATATTATAAGTTTTTGTTGGGTTTTAAGAATTTGATCTTACTTGTATGTTTCAGAAGGTGTTTGATATGTTTATGATTGTTTGAAAATAGGAAATTGAAGAATGAAGAAGATTGTGGATACATGCAGAAAGTCATGACCATGGAATCGGCCTTTAGAATGATCATACCTCTTGCATGATTGTTATATATGCTTTTGGGTACCTTAGTGCTGCTTCGATAGTGTCACGTTGAGACTCTGATATGTTCAAATTGTTGCCTATGTATTGAACTTGAACATGTTTTTTTTTGGTTGAGTTGGAAAGACCAATACCACATTTGGTGATGTTGTAAAAGTTCTAAAGGGACACAGAAAAGAATTCCTCTCCCTCTCTCTCTCTCTCTATATATATAAATATATATATGATTCCTGCTATTTTACTCACATTTTGGCATTCATTTCGAGTAAATTATATTTAAAATTTAAATTTTGTTAAATTTCATAATATTAATTAGAAGTTTAAAAGCATAAATTAAATACTAAAATTTTCAATTTGTTATAATTATAGATTATATAAATTCAATCAATACATTGGGAAATAATTAGAAATTTTTAATTGATTAGATATTAAGAGAGGGCAATCAATATATTGGGAAATCTAGGATTAAACACATAATTGGATCAATAATAGTTAAGGAAACAAAATAAGGAAAAAATAAGTCCTACGTATTCTATTTTGATGAAAACCTTAAATTTTATTGGCAGCCCAATTATTTTATTTTTTTTACTTTTTTCAATTTATTTATTTATTTTTATTCAAATCAATTTCGTGTTACCTTAGACCAATTTAGGTTCACATTGTTAGCTATTGCATAATCCTCGTAAGAATGATACCTTTCAATACTACAAGATATGATCCATATAATTGTGAAAAACTTACTCAACAATGCCGAATGCTTCTAATAGTGGAGAACTCAGAACTATATCTTATTTTAATTTCCTATACAAAATCATTTCTAAATTACTAGCCCAAAGACTAAATGAAGTGCTTAAAGTCACAATAGATCACTCACAAGGAGCTTTTATAAAGGGGTAAGATAATATATTAATTGCTCAGGAGATATTTAAAGGATATAAGAGAAGAAAGCCTTTGAGAAGTTGTGCTATGAATTGGATCTTAACAAAGCATATGATTATTTGCACTTGGACTTCATCTTGGAGACACTCAATGCTTTTGTTTTCTTTAGTACAATTGTCTCCCGGATAAGGCAATGTTTAACCTCAGTTACCTATTCTATTATAGTAAATGGGGAACCTAGTTCACCTTTTTGAATTGCTGAAGGCTTAAGACAAAGAAATCCATTTTCCCTTTACTTATTCACTTTATGTTGAGAAGTTTTGATAAGAATGATATCCAAAGTAATTGAGGTAAATATGGAGTTCACTTACCATAAAGTGTAAGAAATTGAAACTCTTTCATCTCACTTTTGCTAATAACATTATTCTCTTAAGTGGTGGTAAGGTCCTTTTATGTGAAGCTTCATATGGATACTACAGAAAAATTTAGCAGGATGTGTAGTATGTCTATAAATACTAACAAAAGTCCCTTCCTATTTTTTAATTTCATGCACACAGCTGATATCTTTCCAAAATGACATAACTTCAACTTTAATTTGAATATCTAAGTGTGCATATATGATAGAAGAATTCCATACAATGAGTGTCAAACACTATTTGACTCAATTAGAATGAAAATATAGACTAGTGGACCAGAAAGTTTCTTGTGCTTAAAACTAGATTACAACTTATTTCAATAGTTATGGAAAACCTTTAGGTTCAGTGTTGTAATAACCTTTTTCTTTCCAATAATATGGTTAAGAAAATATACAAGATGTTAAGGAATTTCCTTTACTCAGGTAGCTTAAGTGATGAAAATAAGGCAAAAGTAAGATGGAGGGATGTTTGCCTAGTAAAGGAAGAAGGGGGCTAAGGGATAAGTGAGAGCCACAAATTAAATATTATTGGTCACGGGGATTTGGAAACTTTTTATGAAAATGAATCAATATGGGGAAAGTGGATGAATTCATACATCTTAAAGAATAGAAGCTTTTAAAGAAAAAAATTAGCTTAATTACTCAAAGTTCCTCAAACAACTTATAAGGATGAGAAGAGTTTTAAACTAAGATATGAAACAAAATATTGGCATTGGAAGAAAATTTTGGTTTTGGATTTGGTTTGATAACTAAAATGACTTAAGTTCTTTACATAAAGTATAAAGGTTAGAAAATCTTATATTACTAATACCTTACTCAACTAGAGTCTTTGAGTGTTATGACTCAAATGGGCAAGTGAACGGCATGTGAATGACATGTGTCATGTGCCCTCAAATCACATATGTTTCAATACTAGTGAAAAATAATGCAAAATATAAAAAATAGGTGACAACATGAGCATGCTTACATATAAACTCAATAAAGTATAATAATGTTGGTGTGTGTTAGAAGAAAAGTTTTCAACATACTAAATCATATCACTTCAGACTCTAGGGTACAAGTACAAGTGAAAACAAATGAAAAGCATACATAAAAGTAGGTATATTATAACTGACGCTCCTCGTAGTCTCTATGGCAAAGTTGATGGTACCTGACTTAAAATATGAAGTTGAGTGGAGTCAAACTTCACTGAGTAAGTCCATATCGCCCCATGACACGCAATTACATGGTCACACAATACATGGTTTATATTAGTATAAACACACATATATGAAGCATTACAAATAATATATAGTACATAATAAATCGTGGAGAAGAAATATTTGTAAGACTCTAGTCTCTAAGGATACATCCACATAATTTTACATCTCAAATAATGGGAGGAAGGTAAACATCACCAATAGCCTAGCAATACACTAATACTCATATAGTTATAAGGCTCTTTTAGTCCAAAAGGGCTACAAGAGCTAAGCATCATCAATAGCCCAGCCCTTCCTCAAAACGCCTAAAGTCACAATCACGTCAGTAATAAACATGTCAAACAAGGACTTGTCTAAGAGCCAAGCATTAACCATAATTGATGTATATTATATCCCAATGTCATATTATAATCATCTCTCATAATCAAGCCAGTGCACACCTAGTCTTGATGCATACACATCAAGTGGTACTTCGTACATGTTTTTCCTCCTACACAATCATAGTCAAACACATTCATGCACAAACCAAATATCAATCACGTAATTTCTCAAACAAGTGCTCAGTCATATGAGGACGATCATAAATGCATGCAGTATGTTATAGGTACCTAACCTCATATCCATATACTTAGATATCATTTTACTACTTGTATATGCATAAAGAGACAGCTACTCAAAGTATATATATCACGTATACACTTATAGTGTGTATATATATATATCTCATATCATATCATATCCATATTAATAAAGATATGGGCATCTATCCTACCTTAATATGTAATTAATCATATTAATCTATAACCATATTCAATAGAGGGTATAGATTCGATATTGGTAGATAGATACGAACTTACTTGATTAATGTACTTATCAGTTCGAACTTTGTGACGTGAGTCTCACTCCTATTATATTTATAAAATAAGAAAGGAAATATCCTAATCAGTGTCATTTACAAGTAATTAGGCTCAATTAACAGCCTAGGACTCATTAGGTTTGCTAGGATGGTCTAATTATTCAATTTAGCCTTTGATCCTATTCTTACATAAACTTTCACTATGGTCCTCATGTCATGAGAATATCCCTCTAATGACTGAAAATTTTTTAGTCTCATAATTCAATGATTTTTTTATACCAAATAAAAGCTTTTGAGGATTAGAACAACTTTTATTACTACAAGAAACTCAGATTTTTAACAAATCTTAACGAACTAAAGAAAATTATTATGAAGCCCTAACCTCTATTTTCATCAATCGATGACGATACAAGCAATAACCCGTGACAAAACCATAGGAATTTTTCTCTTGACATTGAGGGGAGTTTAATAGTGGTGATGGTAGTTGGTAATAGTCATCAGGGGTGTCAGATCAAAGATTTGAGTTTTTCTCTTATTTTTCTTCTCTATTTTTGTGATGATTTTGGTGTTTTTATAAGATAAAATGGGTATGGTTGTAATGAGCTTAAAGAGAGGAGTTGATTAGTATATAGGATGGCCTTACAAGATCCGGAGGGAAGTGATTAAGAAAGATATGTTAGAGTTGGCCCTCACTGAGGTAGTTGCTAGAGTTAAGAAAGTCTAATGGGATAGGATAAGGGTTCACGAGACCATTTAGAGTCCTTGTGCCTCATACTAACTACATAGGAAGTAGTAACACGTTTTTGGGCTAGGTTGCAGAGAAGTTGTAGAGTGGGGAAGATTCCCGTGATAGACGCCTAAAGTTGTAGGATTGTCACATCCTTCGGATCGCGCAACAAAGACTCCTAAAGCAAATGGTGACAAAAGAGTCGGTCTTTACAAGGTGTTAGATAATGGCAAATCTGATCAACTCTCAGGTATATCCTTATTGTCTTGTATAGTAATTCTATTTACTTAATTTTATCTCTCTGCATCATGATTGTTTTTTCGTATCTGCATATGGGTCTATAAGAAACAACCTCTCTACTTTGTAGGGGTAAGGCTGCGTATTATCAAACCTCTCCAGACCCCGTTTCACTGCGGGACTTCGGACTGGGTGTGATGATGATGATGATATATATATATATATAGGGGGACATTACAATCTCCCCTCCTTAAAAAAATTCCTCCCCAAATTTTACAATAATGCTCTATTAAGGAAATAAGTATGGTACAACTTTAGTATCTTTCACTCTATTTCCCAAGTGATCTCCTTAGCACTATCATTCCTCCATATCACCTTAACTATAGTAACTTGCTTTGATTGTAACTGGTGCACTTGGGAATCCAATATAGCTATTGGCTCCTCTTTATAGATTAAATTCTTGTTCCCCTATTTTGTAGTTGAACGAGAAGGATCAGAAATGTACTTGCTAAGTATAGAAATATGGAATACTAGGCATACTTGTGATATATCTGGAGGTAATGTCAATTGATATATTACATTTCTAACTCTCTCCCTTATCTTGTAATGTCCAATATATCTTAGAGACAATTTTTCTTTCTTTTCAAACCTCTTAACACCCTTCATCAGATATACCTTTATAAATACAAAATCACTGACTTGAAATTCCATGTCCTTATACTTCGGGTTTACATACTCTTCTGTTTGTTGAACATTGTCTTTGGTCTTTGCATGATTAGCGGAATCTTCTCCGATGTAATCTTGATTAGTTATGGGCCCTTAAATTGCCTCTCACCTACTTCCTCCCAGCATATTTGTGGTTTGTATTTTTGTCTATAAGTGCCTTATAAAGTACCATCCTAATGCTACTGTGATAGTTATTATTGTAAGTGAACTTGATCAGAGGAAAGTTTGAATCCTAACTACAACAAAGTCCTTCACGCACATCCTCAGTATATTGCCTATCAGTTTATGGATGGAATATTATGTTAAAATCCAATTTGATGCCCAATGCCTCTTATAATTCCTCTAAAATCGAGGTGTGAAATGTGATCCTCAATCAGACATTATTGACAGGGCACCTTATGAAGACATACTATCCACTCAATATATGCTCGCACGACTATGGAAACTGAGTAGCTGATTTTTATGGTGTAAGAAATGGGTTGAATTCATCAACATATCTATGATCACCCAAATTAAATTACATCAAGTCCTTATATAAGGTAGGTCAACCACAAAATCTACTGTGATCTTTTCCCACTTCCTTTCAAGAATTAGCAATAGTTGTAGCTTACCCGAGGGATTCTAAGGCTTGTTTTTTACTTATTGGTAAGTCAAGGACTTAGAGACATGTTCAAACACATCCCTTTTTCATATCACGCCACTAAAACGTGTCTCTAATGTTACGATATACCTTGGTAACCTTGATGTACATTGTACACAATATAATTCACGTCCTCTAAAGTATCCTCCTTCAAGTTTTATACGTATGGAACACACAATCTCCCACTCACCTTAGTATACCTCCCCCATCAATCTTGAAATTTATGTGACATTCTTTTTTGGGTCCCATTTTCGGAGCCCAAGTTCGGAGTCAAAAACAATGGATTGGGAGGGAAAATTTTTACGGGAGCGATGGCGGGTTTGTCACGGCGAAAATACTGAGGTAGCTCCAAAGACCGTTCGGGACAAGTTCCTCGTGACCAACTTTTGACTTCACCACGACGAAGTCTCAAGGTCATCAAAACTCACTTAAGAGCCTTCCCAAAGGTTTTTCCAACCTTATTTTCACTCTAAATTGTCTCAAATTCACTTCCTCTAATGCAACATCATTTTATAACAATTCAACTACCAACATTATTTCATTAAACTCTCTAATCTCTACTCATTTGATTCATTACTTACAACAAATTTTCATCCTTCACAATTTCCCATCTTTCTTTTTCCATAACACATCTCACATATATATAACAACAATTTGTATTGAAACTTTATCATCTCAAATTGATAACTTCCTCAAGTATGCCAAATTTCGACTCAACTTCATCTATACATAATTCATATTTCTGTAACCTCAAACAAAAGAGTTTTACAAAGCTTTAATGGCATTTCAAGCCATATTACATCATCGATATCAAAATCCAAAATACAAAAGATACATAAACTAATAGTCCTCGAAATGCAGCTAAAGCCTTGTGTTTTCCAAAAACTAACTCAAAATACAACATAAGCAAATTTTGAGTGATGCCTTGACTCTAGGTCACTCGATCTCTTGCTCATTACCTAGAGAAGAGAAGGAATGGGGTGAGCTTAAAAGCTTGTGGGTAACAAGTTTTATAATCGGTAATAAGCAAAAACTATTGAAATATTCATTTCTATTGTAAAAATTCACATTGACTTATAAGACACATATTTTCCAAATTCTCAGTTATCAAACAATTTATAAGCAACATAAATCATGCATTCATCAAACTTGTCAAACACATATACACACATAAGTACATCAGAATGGTTTAGGTAGGTCTATAAACAGAACGAACTAACACATTCCCACATAATGGTCCTGGGTAGTCATGAACAGAATGAACTATCACAATCCCACATAGTGGTTTTGCGTAGTCATAAATATGAGGGAGTCTATGAAGGAGCTCCATGCCACTAGTGGGCAGGCGGGAGAAGCCTTTAGTCAAAGTGCACTTGACATACAGAATGGAACAAATCAAACTCACATAATATGTATTTCATGGCTTGAAATAGATTGCCCAAAATGGCACATTTTCGAAACATGATTTCATAAATATAACATCTTTTCAAAATCATTTCATTTTCTTTCCAAAATCATTAACACAATTCATATAAAAATATGTAGCACTCTCTTAAAGCATTTAAAGAGCAATAAATGAACATGTATAAGTAGTTAAAAATCATTTATTTCCATTCTTTCAAAAGAAACATTTATGGCTTATTACTCAATTATAAAAAAGTAACCCACCTTGAATTCCTTGCTTAAATACTTGCTTAAAAGTGTCTCTCCTCTTGCTCCTCTTGAATTTCTTGATTCCCTTTGACATTGGCAAAAATTCCATTCAATAGGAATTCAATTTGAAAACCTACAAATAATTATATTCACTAGAATTAATTCTAGAATACTTAAACCCATGCATTTCCTAAGCTTCATGAACCAAAGCTCTTCCAAAAATCCAGACCTTTGGGTCAATTTTTTATGATCATTATGATAAGGTAAATGAAGAAATTTGATAACACTTTCTTCTAGAAAAATGTTCCCCTTTGTCATAAGTTTCTAATGACACTAAAATTGTTCAATTTGGTTCAATAATTTAAAAGTTATTGTAACACCCCACTCCTGCGTGATCCGAACCTGACATTGTTGGTGATATCCGAGTCCGTGCCCCGCGAGGGTGGCGTGTTACATCAGTCAGTCGAAACTCAGTAAAAATTTTCTTTTTCATTACACTCATGTGCGCGGAATAGGCAGTAAACAATCTGAGCTCACGTTCATAAATAAACAT
>JANZLX010000003.1:18070517-18093872 GCA_025531955.1 Erythroxylum orinocense | reverse complement strand
ATTTTTAAATTATTTATTTTAAAAAATAAAATATTTTTATTAATAATTTATTAATAAATATTATATAAAATATTAAAATAAATTTAAATAATTTATTTGTAATTTTTAATTAACTTATAATTATTATTAGTAATATACATATTTATTTTTATTTTAAAAATAAAAATTACAAATTCACAGTAGTTATAAAAATTTAAGTAAATAAAATAACTAATTAAAAAACTTTAAAAAAAGGCGAAAAGGAAAGGCGGGAGAGAGGGAGGGAGAGTTTAAAAAATTTTGAAAATTTTGCAAAAAGTCCCCTATTTTTTAAAATTTTTGGTACCAGCCGGTATTTAGCCCATATTTTAAATACCGGCTGGTACCAACCAGTACCATCCAAAACCGACCGGTACCAGTTTTGGTTCAATATATCCTAAACCTTGCTTACAAGCCCCATTAACCCTTTTTAGTAAGTGTAAAATCATGTTTCTTTTTCTCTACCTTAGCTTTACTTCAGGTCATAGGGACTCATGTCCTATTCTAGTCTAACCTTCATTATCTCAAAAGCATTATCAATTCCTTTCTATTTCATCTTAATCAATTTCATTTTAGGACTTTTGTTTTCATATTTCTTATTTCACAATCTAAGTTTTCAAACTACCAAATTAAAATTAAAAGTTTGATAATTAAGTTTTTTTTATTATCATCATCGTCATCATCATACCCTGAATTCCCGCACTAAAGTAGGGTTGAGGGTCCGATAGTATGCAGCCTTATCCCTACTTAGTAGAGAGGTTGTTTCTAAGTGGACTAACATGCAAATGTGATAAGATAATGTTGAAGAAAATGAAATAATAATAATAATAAAATAAGACTAATAAAAGACGATAATAATAAAGACACCATAAAATAATAATAAAGACACCATACAATGCCACTATATACACAAGCACCTGGAAAAAGGAATTGTGGACCGCCGGATAGGGAAGCAATATAAGAAAATGCTAAAAGGCATCCAAGTGGCTTGTGATAGAAGGAGAGGCTGGCTTGTGTCAGAGGGAAGCATCAAGATACAAAAAGGAAAAAGTGAACAAATGGTGAGGCTTAAAAATATCCCAAACAAACTATTTTAATTGTATTTTTTAACTTCTTTTCATCACATTTACATGAATTTTTTAAAATACATCTTTTGATCAAATTCACAACTTTCTAAGTTTACTTTCTTTCATTTCTTCTCAATATATGAAATCTCTTATAAGCCTAAGTAACCATTAGATGAACAGAGTGGGATGTTTAACACTTGCTTTATTTTGTAATCAATCTAAGAACTTATCTTTTCAGCTTAAGGCTTTATAATTTCATCAAGGTTTTTTTTCTTCTCTATCTTTCTTTAATAAGGTAAGGTGGTGACTCTACTTTATACAATTTTCAATATTCAATCATATCTTCATGTTTAGGGGTGCTTCATGTTTTAGTGACAATGTGTATAAGAGATAAATAGCTAGGAACCACTTTAAATTCTCTCTTTATAATATTTTTGCCATGAAATGCTTTGGATCACTCATAAATTTGGACATTTTCAAAAAAATCTGTTTAAGACTCATCAATTTCACTCAATTGGAGTAGCCTCTTCTCGCTACCTACAGGTCATAGTTGAGTTTCTTTATTACCAACAAAGTCTTATGCTCAATCTTAACTAGAAGGTGACAAGATTTTCCAAACATTAATCTATAAGGGGATATGCATTTTCCAAACATCTGTCTATAAGGGGACATCCCAAAAGATTCTTGAAAGTTATCCTATAAGCCCAAAGAGCATCATCAAGTTTCAATATCCAATCTCTCCAAGAAATATTAACCATTTTCTCTAAAATCTTATTAAGCTCCCATTTAGACACCTCCATTTGGCCATTTGTTTGAGTATGATAAAAGGTTAAGGTTTTGAAGATGCACTCATTCTTTTTCAAAGTGATTCGAGCTTATAATTCTGAAAGTGGATGCTATTTGCACTAATAATAACTCATGGTCCTTTTCATGAATTTCATTATACTAACACTAGTATTGTGGGCAAAGTAACTACCTCCACTTACTTTGCAATGTAGTCAACCACCACTAAGATGTAAGTATTACCATGTAAAGAAGGATATGGTTATATAAAATATTCGCCTCATATTTCAGATAACTCTAATTTTAGAATCATATTCTAAGACATCTCATATTGTCTACTAATATTTCTAGTTTTTCATCATCAATCACATGTTAGCATAAAGCTTTTAAAATCATTAAACAACATAGGCCAATAAAACTCACATTGTAAGACTTTTGTAGAGATCTTGTTAGCACCATATATTTGTCATAGAGGGATGAGTAACAATGTTACAAAATCTACCATATCTCCTCCTCAAGTAGACATTATCATATAATCCCATTAAGACATCTTTAAAATAAAAAGGGATCGTTCCAATATTATAACTTAATTTTATAGAGGAATTTCTTATTTTAGTGATAGGGAAGATCTTTTGGGATAATTCCTGTTGCAAGAAAATTCACAAAATATACAAACTAAGAGGTTTCGTTATAATAAATAATGCACAGTCTCTCATTCAAAATTTTATCATTAATAATTTCCTCATCTACCTAGTCTCCTTGCTTTAGTCTTAACAAGTGATTTGCTACTAAAATTTTCTACCCTTTCTTATCTTGAATTTCTATGTAAAATTTTTGCAAAAGGAGAATATAATGAATTAGCATCGCCTTTACATTCTTTTTATATAATAGAAG
This sequence comes from Erythroxylum orinocense, assembly GCA_025531955.1. NCBI lineage: Eukaryota > Viridiplantae > Streptophyta > Magnoliopsida > Malpighiales > Erythroxylaceae > Erythroxylum > Erythroxylum orinocense. Next base: position 18,091,110 of record JANZLX010000003.1, on the reverse strand, counting down.
TTTCAATATAAAGTGGTCGGTTTATACAATCACTTTAGAACCAACAAGATAAGATTTAAATTTCTCAAAAACAAAAAAAGCTAAAATTTATTGTCATAAAGTTGCATGTTGACACCAATTTAGAAGTAATATTTCAAAATTGCTAAAGTTTGCAATTCAAATTCTTAGCCAATGTATGATATGCAATTAGTGTGAAAGAAACTATAGTACATTTGAGTTTATTCATTTCAAAAAAAGAAGTAGATTGAAACATAAAAGATTGAATGATATAATATTTATTTGATGTAACTTGAAGTTTCGAGAAATTTATATTATTGTCATTATTAAGTTGACTATATTTTCTCATGATTTCTTAATAATTTATTTGTACTTGTTTTCTTGGACTTTTTTTTATATAAAATAAGAAGTTCTATTTGTTCAATTTCCCTTGATCATATCAATCTCTTATAAAATTAGGTTTATAAGAAACCAAAATTTATAGATAACATTAACTTGTAAGATGATCTTAGATGGAAAGGTATTGATATGTTATTTAGTGCAACAAGTTTAAATGACACTAATAATGAGGCTCCCCTTGTCAATAAAGACTTTATACCAAATAAAAATTAGGATCAATGTAATTTAAGTGGAGATGTCATGGAATGAATTTCAAGATTTTTCAAATGTACTCCTTTTACTTTTAGTTTCACTTATGTTTGAGTATATTTTAATTTTTATATATGTAGCATAAATAAAACTTATAAATGTATTTCAAGTTTCACTTTTTCTTTGTTATGTTCTTGGACACGAACTTTTGCTTTTATGGGCGTATATTATTCTTATTATATAGTGCTTTATTATAATCAACTGTAATATTTGAAGTACTTTATAATCAACTGTGTTATTCTTAATTTTGTAACTGTGTGAGAATTAAATGATCATATGTATTATTCTTAATTTTATATTTGTATGAGAATTAAATGATCATATTAATTGTGGTTATCGTTAGATACTAAATATGAATGATATTTATTTATATAAAAAATATACGAAAAGTAATATTCATATGAATAAAGAGATATTTGTTACTTCAAATTTATGTTATTATGATTTTTAAGATAAGAGTTGAAGCAAAATTTAAAAATAATACGGCAAAATATATTGAGAGATCATTTTATAATATTATAAAATTGAAGACTATTTTATAATTTTAAAAATGATTTAAAACTGTATTCAATATTGATTATATTATACTAAAGCCAAAATCAAAAGCTAAAATTGGTAGTAAGTTGATACATAATTTATAACCCTGAATAGAAGAGACAGATGTAACTAGTTTTTTTTTAATATAATTTTTTAAAAGTTTGTTCAATTTTGTTCCGGTTGAGAAATCCAAAGCCTATGGTTTAGACCCTGAAAAAATAAACTTTAGGCCCGCTCTCGGAATATAAAACCTTGTATAGACAAGGGACTAGGGAGCTTTAGGACAAGGAAAACATCTCACCTTTGTTATGTCTAGTAGTTTTCGTTCTTAGAGATATTTCTTTATATAAAACAGTACGTGAAAAATAATATTAATATAAACAGAAATAACTATTATATTAAATTTATGTTATTATAATGTTTTTGAGATAAGTGTTAAAAAATGATATAGCACGTGGAAATTTTTTGAAATTTTATAAAAATTGATAGATTATTTTATAATTTAAAAATATTTGAAATAAATATCAGTACCAAGTTAGATATTGCATTTGCGCTATTGAATTGAAGAGTTAGTTGAAGTTAACACGTATGTTTGGATGTGGGTGGAGGGATGGAAGGGAATGGAATGGAATGGCTCAAATGAGTCAGGTCATTGTTTGAGAGTCTATTTTGAAACAGGATGGAATGACAATTAATGGCTTTGAACTTTGCCATCCAAAATCTAATATTTTGTGACTTTCTAAATTGGAGGGTCAGGGATGGAATGACTTAGTTTGTCTTCTAAACTTCTCTTATTTTATTTAAACTTCCAAATAATGGAGTGACTCATTCCATTTCTTTCCATTCCACTCCATTTCATCCCGTTCCATTAATTATCATTCCATTCCATTCTAAACTCCCAAACATACACTAAAGTTTCTTCATCTTTGGTTAGGTTGAGAGAATCGGAGCCAGGAGTTTAGGCCCTGAAGAAAATAAACTTAGCTCCGCCCTAGCATTATAAACCCTAAAACCCTGCATAGCCCAGGGTGTGTCAGGATCTTTCTTTCTGTCTATAGTCCTTTAAGAGCGGGAACCCTGTATGGTAGTTTTGTTTTTTTAGTCAATTTGGTTGGCTCCATATAGATGGCGAACTCATTGGTTGATCGTGACCAGCAGTGGTTAGTCAATTGCTTGACTGCCACTCTTGACCCAAACCAGGAAGTTCGGTCCTTTGCTGAAGTTTCACTCAACCAGGCCTCTCTGCAACCAGGTTCTTTACTCGAAAACCCTTGTTAGGTCTCTTTAACTTGTTCATCTTCTTTGATTGAATGCTTACCAATAGCGGGGTTTCATTGATAATGCCTTTCTTTTGTTTGTGGGTCGGCATTTCTGGAGGGAAAATTTCCTCTGAAATCTTTGTTCAGCGTGTACATTGAGGTGTTAGGTGTTTAGTACAAATATAGGATGTCTCTGGTTTTGAAGTCAGTGATTTAATTGGGAATGAGCTTGTATTGGAGGTTAGTTTATTGGTTTCCTTGGGGAACTGAAATTTGTTAGAGTTACAACATGCATTGTGCTTATTTATTTTCTTGATAAGAAATTATTCTCGCATATACCTCTATTTTCTTTTCTTTGTTTCCTCAGTAATATGCTTGATGAGGTACTTTGATATGTAAAAATGTTTGTTTGTTGAAGGTTTTGGTGAGGCGCTGTGCAAAATTGCGGCGAATAGGGAATTTTCATTAGGATTGCGTCAGATATCCTTTTTGGGGTTATATTTTTGTGTTTTCGTTGTACTCAACTTATCCTTCCATTTTAAAAATTTAAGCCAAAAATAGATGTTTACTGGATGATATCTTTGATACGAAATAAAAATCGTTGAGTTGTATAAGGAAGATAATATGTCTTTTAGTCAACTGCTATTTTGATTGTTGAGGATGGTTGTTTGACCTACATTTCGGTAGAGTTTTTGTTTGCTCTTGTGAGATTTAACATACTGGAACCTAGCTGCTGTTATTCTAAAGCAATTCATTAAGAAACACTGGCAGGAAGGTGATGAATCCTTTGAACATCCAGTTGTATCACTTGAAGAAAAGGTATGTAATTTGTTTGAAGTTTCTCCACTGGCTCTGAATATGATTATTTAGTATTGAATACCTTGAGCAAAATATTGTGATTTACTGTATGCTTTTTGAATCCAATCGACATTGTTAGGGATATGTGAACAATAACCTTTTGAAATAACAGAGGAAACTTCACTCAATAAATTGTATTCGGACACTTTTGCAATGCTGATATTGGATCTTGTTGTTTGAGTGCTATTTTAAGTAAATGGTGGAATTGATCTTCCCTTTCATCATGTGTTATTAGGAAGTCATACGCAGACTACTTGTAGCTTCATTGGATGATTCTCATAGGAAAATCTGCACGGCTGTTAGTATGGCTATAGCATCAATTGCTGTATATGATTGGCCAGAGGAATGGCCTGACTTACTTCCAGCTCTTCTGAATTTAATTAACAACCAAACCAACATTAATGGAGGTAAGTGTATTGAATGCTAATCTCTTTAGCTCTCTCAGATGGTTCATACAATATTCAGAGTACCAGTTTGGCAGGATGCCAACTTGTGCTAGAATCAAAAGAATTAAGAAACAACCTTCAAGCTTCTGTTTTCCTGATTTAACGTCTCATTCTATAATCCATTTCTATAATTTGAACAGGACCAGTTATCTTTTATTTACTGTTTCTCGGTGGAAAGGTTATTGCAATCAAGCATTTGAGATATCTATGGTGATGATATATCAACCTCACTTATGGGCAGTTTTAGAATCTATAGATGTCTGCATTCTAACTTTTTTTTTTCCTCTGAATGAGAAGGCTCGTGTTCAAGAAAGATATTAAGAAATGAGAAAGCTAATGTAGCAGAACATTTCTATGCTATTGAATACAAATCTTTAGTAAACATTGTTGATTATTTACCAAGCTTGCTTTGTTAGTATGGCTTTATATCTTTCTTGTCAGATTTAAATATCTTCAACATCCTATTTCAAAGTTAATTCTCTTTGACAAGTTATGAGTCAGCTGGAAATACAGTTTTTATTTTGATCTTGTAGTGCATGGAGCTTTAAGATGCCTGGCTTTTCTCTCTGGAGATTTGGACGACACATTGGTGCCAACCCTTATACCTGTTCTATTCCCATGCTTGCATAAAATTATATCATCTCCTCAGGTTAGCTTTTGTTTAAATCTTGACATGTTGTCCACAACTTGTGAAAGCTTCTACTTAATTCAATTGTTTACAGTTCTTGTGGTTGACTGTATCATGTGAAGGTTTCAGTGACCACATGTTGCTCTTGCAATGCACGAGGTCATATATATACACTGTCAACTAAAGCATGGGATCCATACCATGTAAAACTATAATTTTAAGTACATTTGCAAATACATCTTTTGTTCTTCCCGATATTAAATTAATTAAGGGTACCTTATAAAACATCAACTAATAGGTATATTAGTTTGTAGTGACTGACTAGATATATGTTCCTATTAGAGACTCAGGAATGAAATCCTATACATTTTAATGTTTTATTTTTTCTGATGTATCCTATTTTCTGATAAGAGAATATGGTAAGAATTGTTTTCAGAATGTCACTATAACTAAGAAGGAAATTAACAAGATACTTATGGAAGACATTCTGGAGAACAAGTTTATTTGGCATGTAGCCCTTAGGAAACGTTACTATAGCTTTGGCAAACTATGTTATGTTTTGGCTTCTAAGTGTAGCCTAATCTATTCAAAGTCCGAATGTAATTGAGGTAGATTATTCTTGGAAATCAAGATTACTGATTTGATGATATGCACTTGCGTTGTTTGGACTTGCTTGAGCAGATCTATGACAAGTATTTGTGTGCCAAAGCTCTTTCAATAGTGTATTCTTGCACTTCCATTCTTGGAACTATGAGTGGTGTATATAAGGTATAATATGGACACATTACCTTGTTTCTGCATTGTGGTTCCCTGAGTTTGTATATTTTACATTGAATTATTTATATGCTTAGATGGAAACCAGTGCCTTGATGGCACCCATGATCAAGGCTTGGATGGACCAGTTCTCTGTTATCCTAGAAAAGCCAATGCAGCCTGAGGATCCTGATGACTGGAGCATGAGAATGGAGGTTACATTGGTGTTTTAGTGAGATCTTGTGTTGTGTTTATTGATTAGAATCTGTAGTGACTTACGCACTTTTTCTGATCATTAGGTCTTAAAGTGCTTAAATCAATTTGTTCAGAATTTCCCTACCCTTGCTGAGAATGAGTTTAGGGGTAAACTTGCCATCTTTTGTTCTTATGAAGTTTGAGTTTTAGTTTTCTGGAGTTATTTGTTCTTATTTTTGTTTGGTCTAGAGGTACTCATCTGATAACCTTTGTTTCTGCAGTAATTATGGGACCTTTGTGGCAAACATTTGTGACATCTTTAAGAGTGTATATTAGATCATCTGTTGAAGGTACAGAGGATCCATATGATGGTAGATATGACTCCGATGGTTCAGAGAAGAGTCTTGATTCATTTGTTATCCAAGTAATAATATTACTTTATTTACTTGACGAATTCTCTTGTTTGCATCATGTCCTATAATAGCAATTGGTCATTTAACCAATTGTATAATATTTAGTTGATTTTCACTATTCGCAATGAGATGATTTTTTAGTTATCAACATTTAGCTTTTTAATGATTATAACAAATAACTCCTTTTTTAACCAAAAGGAAATGCTACGACTGACTATTTCTTTAGGTATTTGGAGATACCCTTATGTTTTGCGTGACCATACCTTTATGTTTGCATGTGCACGTTTGCGTGCCTTCAGTTTCTTTCTCTACTTTCTCTTATGTTTTGGGCAGTTTTGTGGTTCATAAGTCATACAACTAACCTCCCTCAACAATCTGACGAAAATATGGTGATAAAATTGCTAATAGCAAGGTTTAACAAAATTGGACTAGACTGACTGATGTGACTGGCAAAACTGGTAACAAGTTGAAACCCAGTTGTGATAAGACATGCTGAAAACAATTACTAGCTACAATTTGGGAACAGGTGAAATTCACCAATTCAATTGACTCGTTTAATACTGATTCTTTTCAAATTACATTTCAATTGTCGACTTTGTTAAAATCATATTTCTTCTGTAAAACCTTTAAAAATTCTAGTCATAATACGTTAGAGGTTATATATTTTTATGCATATATATTTAACTCCTTTATTAGTTTTAAAAATGATTAGTTATTTGCATTTTAAACCTTGATTTGACGAGTATAGATTCCTGTGCAATTAAATATTTTCTATAGATTCATAGTTCTTAAACTAGTATGTTAAACCAAGTTTTTGCATAACTTGCGTCTTTAATCAGTTCAGTCACCAAATTCCTAATATTTTACCTCTTTTTAGTGGGTAAGAATCTTTGGCACTAATACACAAAAACTATGTATGGTTTGTGTTAGGATGCTCACAAGAAATAGATTATGTCAGCTGGGGATATCCTTACGTGTTGGCTTCAGGGTTTATATAACAGTGCAATGTTTCTTTTTGCTGCATATCATTGTATAGAAAACTTGTATGTTTACATTTTTATCTTTAACTGTTTGGTTTCTGACATATAAATGTTTGTGATACAGCTATTTGAGTTTCTTTTGACCATTGTGGGCTGTTCAAAGTTAAAAAAGGTGCTATATCAACTTTTCTTTTCTTAGTGTAGTTTCTCTTAATAATTTCTTTTCCTTTTTAATATAAAGTTTACTTAACGACTACAGTTATAAAACTTGATTTATGCAGGTTGTTCAGAATAATCTTAAGGAATTGGTGTACCATACTATTCCCTTCTTACAAATCACAGAAAACCAAGTATGAATATCTAGTCTTTTTCTGGATGCTTGTGCTACTCTTTATATTGAACGTCATGGTGCCTTGTATATTCTTCAGTTTCATTCATGCTTCGGTGGATTTCTTATTTATGCCCAGCTGCCCTTATGCTAAAGTCCCTAAATTAAAATTCTTGGATTTACTCTGTTTAACTTTAATTTTCTTGTGGTGTTGTATTTGCGTCACAAAATACTTATTTAGGGGTTATTTGATTTCACTTTTATTTTTTATTGTAGTTTTTAGTTTTTGTCGCATTTTTTTCTAAAAAACCTTTTTAATTTTTAATGTTAATGTTTATATTTTTATTGTTGATAATAATTAAATAGCAGATAAAAATAAATTAACTTTTATGAAATAATTAAATATGTTTATTTTAATTTCTTATATGATATTTATTAACAAATATTAGTAAAAATTTTTATTTTTATTTAAACAAATAATTTAATAAGTAAAAAGTATATTTATTATATATTTATATATTAAAATTAATTTTATTTGAAATTTATTTGAAGATATTTTAAATTTAAAGTATATTTAATAAATAGTTATTAAATTTAAAATATTCTTTATTTTTTTAAAAAAATTTTAAATAATTATATTAATCATGATTCTTATTAGTAATTAATATTAAATAATTAAATATTATTTATTTGTTGATGAACAATCAGATTATGACAAAAAATAAAAATAGAAAACAAAAAATAGTTTTTATAGTTTTCATAAATTATGAAAACTGAGAGAAATTTAAAACTAAAAATAGAAATTAAAACTCAAATAAATAGATTTTCTATTGAATTTGAAAATGAAAACAGAAAATAAAAAATTTAAGTGGAAATAAACAGGCCCTTAGTCGTCATTGAAGAACATAGCATTCATGAAACCATGAGTTTTATGGACAACATTGTAGCCTTAACGGAGGACTAGCTTCTGCATACCTTTATCCATGTTAAACTAGAATTTTGCTGAAGGGAATGCACTAGGTACAGATCCTTATAAGTAGTTTAGCGTGCCTCATAATAACATATGCATAATATGGTATCTCTTTTCATAGTACTGCAGAAAGCATCTTGGAAAAGCCAGCAGAGCTTTTCTTTGTCTTCATCTGTTAGAAATTATTGATTTGTTCTTGATTTGAAAAAGCTGGCTTTTTGCTCAGCATATCTCACTAATAATGTCTCTCATTCATATATAACTCTGAAAGTTTAGAAATGCTAATGTTATATTTATTAGTATTCAAGCTGATTTTTTTGCGGTATCGTATATTCACCATCACTGTTGTAGTTGCATAATTGGTCAATGGATGCCAACCAATTTGTAGCAGATGAGGATGAAGTAACTTATAGCTGTCGCATTTCTGGTGAGCACTTTGAAGCCCTTCTTTTGGTAGTTAACATTATTGATAGTCATTCATCATTGCTGCTAAGTCTATCTTGGAACCACTTTTGTTTATATCTTATAAAACATTTATTAGGTTCTTCCCTTTCTGAATGTACTAGCTTTAATGGTGGTTTACTTTTCAAAAATAATTAATGAAAGGTGCACTCTTGCTGGAGGAGGTTGTCAGTTCTTGTGGCAGAGAAGGAATCAGTGCCATCATAGAATCTGTAAGAGAAAGGTTCAGTGAGTCTCAACAAGAAAAGGCTGCTGGTTCAGTAATTTGGTCGAGGGTAAGTGAAAAGGACTTTTTATACATAATTGGGATTGAAATTTGTGGTTTGCTGAGTGTTGTTCTTTTGGATGTTTTCTTTTCATTAAGTGAGATTCCCGAGTTTTCCGTAAGGAAGGATAATCTCTCTACACGTGAGCTCTCTAAAAGACTTTGCAACAAAGATTCAAATGATTAAGTGGTTTTTTCAACTTGAACGTTCCTTTCATTTTATAGGGAAACACGGCAAAATATTATTTTGCGTATAGGAAACTGCAGCAATCATTTAAGATGCCGTGTTTCTGGTCATTTGAGTAATTTATCTTTTCCAAAATATCTTGTGATGTTCAGGAGGTCAGAGAACTGATTACTTGACTGTATCTACTTTTTTGAGTATTGTTTCTTTCAAAGAGGAATTCTTTCAGTTATTTTAAGCTGTATCCTAAAGACTCCGAAAGACCTGCTCCTGTGGTCAGTCTGCTCACTTGTCTTCGGTAGCATTCTTCTGAAAATTCAGCATCATATTAACCTTTGTATCTTTCCTGCCATTATTGTCCTGCCTCCAATTTTGGTTCCTGTGATCCCCACGAATTTCATAAACATTCTTTTACCTGCAGTGGACCCTTCTATGGTGCTTTCTTGTGGCTCCCAATTATGCTAATGTTTTACATTCATACTTAGTTTTTTTTTGGCATATTTTTTAGGAATTTGGTATGGTTCCTAGTTCTGGATCTAGTTACAGGACCCTGTAATGGGAAGTCCCCTCTTTGCTTGCACACTAAGCCTGGAAGATTTTCTCCTTATTCTACCTATCTTATTAACTTGAAGTAACAAGATCTCGTTAATAAAGAGCTCTGGATCTCAATATGTATATTTTTTTAGGTTGAATAAAGTCCCCCTTGTTACTTTACTGCTTTCACTTGGAAAGAATATAAGACACTTTTTTAAACATAATTTACTAACAAACTAACAGGCACAACCTTTAAACAACGTTTGTGAACAAACTAACAGATTCTTAATTATAGGAACATAAGAATAATCCTTTTTTGATGCCAACTACAGTAATACTATCTAAATACTAACAAAAACTTTGTTCAAACTTCTTACTCCTCCCAGGGTTAAAACATGTTTAAGCTTGGTTAAAAGGCTCCACCCTTCATCGAGTTAGGTTTAGGAATTTGGACTTGATCTTGTGCCCAACAGTAATATTTCCTACTTCGTCAAGAAGGCAGTTGACCTTAAGTGCAAACAAGGAATAATGTTGAAACATAATAGAGTTTGGTTCCCATAAGCAGGAGAGAGACCATCCCAACAAGGACTTGTTTTGTGCTTGCATTGGTACGACACATTTCACCGTTATGGGTAGTTGGCCAATAAAAAGGTATACGCTAGTGTCCATTAACTTCTTAATACTTCTTTAAGCAAGAGACAAGGAAAACAAGACGAATTTGGGCTTCTGGCTTTCCCAAATTTTGACTTAGCTGGGAATGAGCCATAAAAGTGAGGTGACAACTTACGACCCTTGCTTGCGAGAGATAATTGTCGATAAATTTGAAGTTTCAGCAAGAGCAAATAAGCCTCTGTAAACAGAACATCATGATGCTCAAGTTTGTATACCCTTAAATCTCCTAAAAGGACCTTACACTCAATATCAACAATGGTGACCATGAAAGGACAAGACAGTAAGACAATAAGTGTGGAGGAGAACTACCATATACTGCTTTAAATGGTTCGAGGGCCCCATGTCACCAATTGTTCTGATACCAAATTGTTATGATCCTTAGTTCTGTATCTGGTTTCACTAGCTTGTAGTTGGAAGACTCCCAGTTGCTCTGCTTGCACAATGAGCTTGCAAGACTTCCTCTCTTGTCTACCTATCTTGTTATGTAGAAAGGAATAATAGCTTGTTAGGAGAACATTGGGTCTCAATATGCAGATTTCTTTGGGTGAATAAAGTCACTCTTATTACTTTGATGCATTTCCTTATAAATCATACAAGAGAATCTTGAAACAAAATCTGCTAACAATCTAACATACTCTTTATTATAGGAACAGAAAATAATCCTATCCAAATGCTAACTGAAATAATTCTATCTACATACCAACCACAAATTCATTCACACTTCCTCCCTACTCTTCTCATGGCTAAGACAATTGTGAACTTGGTAAAAAGGCACCACTTTCACCAAATCAGGTTCAGCAATTTGGACTTGATCCTGCTGCCCAGCAATTACAGAATTTCATGCAACCGTTCAAATTTCAAGATTCTAGTTAATTTTAACCTTGAAGTCGTGCTACTTTGTAGTTCTTATTTACTTGTATGGAAAATTTGCTTGAATTTGCAGTCCTTAAGCTGGTAATTTTACCAGATGGGATTTGGAGTTCCAATTTTCTGCCAAGCTCCATGAATATAATTAGCGATCTGTTATGAGGTTGTAAGGTGTTTTTCTTGAATTTCATATTCAAACAACTAAAGAAACCGTGTATCCTTTTTAATCTTCACCAAATAAATGATTTAGTTCACCACAACAATTGCATATCTAATTATTTCAATAATTTATTTGGGGTCTTTATTGTCAACTTGCTTTTATGTACTACTTATATCCTCTTGGATAGCAGTGGTTGGATCCTCCCTTTGTTCCTTTGAAAAGAGTTCTAGAAAATTTTCATTTCCCGTGCATTTGAATCTTCTCTTGTAATTTACTGCAGATAAGGGAGGCTACACTGTATGCTTTGGCTTCTTTGTCTGAACAGTTGCTTGAAGCAGAGGTTCTTGACAGTAATATATTAAGTTGGAATCTAATAAGCTGGTGGGTGTGCACTCGTTTCTTTGTTTTTAGTATTGTGATCATATCTATATCATTTGCAGGCTTCAGGTCTAGCCAGCATCAACTTGGGAACACTTGTAGAGCAAATTGTTACTGAAGACATTGGAATAGGTTTCTCCTTTATTTCTTGAATTTATTTTCTTTTATGATATTTCATTCTTTTTGGCTCATGTTGTATAACATTGCATCTTTTTCTGTTTATTTTGTTTTCTTTTAGTGACAATATTTTTAACTGACATATACAATGTGGTAATCCTGTTTTCTTGTGCAGGTGTGAATGATTATCCATTTCTTTATGCTCGTGTCTTCATGTTAGTTGCCAAATTTTCCTCTGTGGTAATTGATATATATCTTTACCTTCCTTTTTGTTTGTTCATTTTAAAGAATTTGCTGTGGACATTTTAGTTTTTTGACAGATCAGCCACGGAATTCTGGAGCAATACATTTGTGCTGCCATCAAGGCTGTTGGGATGGATGTGTAAGTCTTATTACCTCACAATCTTTAACTGAGAGAACAAACATTCTTAACATTTTGATTACATGTATATCCTTCGCAGGCCTCCAGCGGTTAAAGTTGGTGCTTGCCGGGCACTTTCCCAGCTCTTGCCTGAGGCCAATACAGGAACTATTCAGCCACTTTTGATTGGTTTATTTTCATCACTTACAGATCTTCTTCACCAGGTGAATTTGGCAAAGTTTCATAAATTTAATTGCTGAACTCATATTTACCAGCTGCAGTGCGGTTCTACTTTGTAGGCTTCTGATGAGACATTACACCTGGTACTTGAAACATTGCAAGCAGCAATTAAGGCAGGTGGGTTGGGTTTAACAAGTGGGGATGTGTGCCTTCCTGTGGCAGTTGATTGTGTGCCTTCCAGTGGCAGTTGATTGTGTGCCTTCCAGTGGCAGTTGATTATCTTATTTGTATATTTAATCATAGGTCATGAAGTATCAGCTTCAATTGAATCAATCATCTCTCCTGTGATACTTAATATGTGGGCATCGCATGTTGCTGATCCTTTTATCAGCTTAGACGCAATTGAGGTTCTGGAGGTATCAATCTTAAATCCATAATTGTTTTCATAGGTTGAATGCTGACTTCCATATTGCTTGCTGTATCACCAGTTGTAACTTTTGTGTTTGTTCTTTGATGCTTAGGACTAATACTCGCATAATATCCAAGCAATATTTCTTTGTGAGCATGTTGTAATGATACTTTATTATCTGTTGCACATAATATAATTGGCAGCAATGGCTTTTGTAAATAGGTGTTTGTAACTGTTTGTTTCTCTCTGTATGTGTGTCTTCTTATTGCAGTAAGGTAAGGTTGTCAACCAGTCCTAGGGGTAGGCAAGGAATATTCACATGTGACAATGTATTCAGTTCGACTTCCATCAGTCCTGTGAAAGGGATATGATTGTGTGGAAGCAATAGCCTTTGCAGATAGGGTTTTGTGTGTGCATGCACACTCACATTTGAGCAAGAGAGAGAGAGAGACCGTATACTGCATATTGGAGACTTTATTTCGTTATAGATTACACATATAAAACTTTTCATGGTTCCTACTGAGATTTATATGCAAGGATTGTGGAATTGGAAGAATCCCACTTCCTTGTTTCTCTTTCAGGAGCAACTAACTATTATTCCTAATCTAGTATTGCACTTATATGCTTTACTTTGTTGGTTTTGAGCTCCATTTAGGCTTCTACCGCTTCTGGGTGCTGTTGCTCAACCATTCAAATTGTGGGGTCTCATGCATTCTTTTTTAATTTTAATGAAATATTTGTATTAAGGCATGAATTATACTATAAACCTTAAAACAAAGATCAGGGATTGAACCGTGAAGTTCTTTCTGATTAACTTGTCTGTGACCTTTTCTTTTTGCTAATAGCTTTACTTGATGCGGTTCTGTTCTACATGCAGTCATCGAACTATTCCTTATTTTTATATCAAAAAATATTTCTCCCAGGCAATAAAAAATGCTCCTGGTGCTATCCATCCATTGGTTTCTCGAATTCTGCCACACATTGGGCCAATCTTGGATAAAGTACGCCTGCTATTTATAAAGCAAACTTTCCCTTGAGTTGCTCAATAGTGTTCTAAGGTATATCTTTCTGATGTCTCTTGGGTGGTAATTTCAGCCAAACCAACAGCCAGAAGGATTGGTAGCTGGATCTTTAGACCTGGTTTCAATGCTATTGAAGGCAAGTAACTCTCAGCTATAATCCAGGATATCTTACGTCTTTATTTTGCTAACTATATACACAGCCTTATGATCATATGTGCTTTGCTAATTACAATCTGTGATAGCATTGTTCAGAATGCTCCTAACGATGTGATTAAAGCAGCATACGATGCTTGTTTTGATGCTGTTATCAGGATAGTGCTTCAAAGTGATGATCACAGTGAATTGCAGGTTGTTTTTCTCAAACCTGATAGCATAGTGCTGTTTCATTTCACTTCTTACGTGTTCGATAGGGAAGTGACTTGTTATGTGCCTCATTGAGCAGAACGCAACTCAATGTTTGGCTGCTTTTATATCTGGGGCAAGACAAGAAGTATTAGCTTGGGCTGCTGATTCTACTTTCACAATGAGAAGCTTGCTGGATGCAGCTTCAAGGTTAGTGTTTCACTTTTTTTTTTTAAAAATCAAATGGCAGTTTCTAGATGGTTTAATCTAATTTTTGTGTACTTAAACCTTTGGATTTGTATTCCAATGATTTGAAATGGGCCCTGCTATGGGAAATTTGTGTAATTCTATTGTGTGGTTAATACAGTTGGAACTGGAACTGTCTGGTTATGCTGCTGACAACCATCTCTCCAAGTCATTTTTTTCCCCATTGTCATGGGAAACATGACACTATTGCAAAGTTGAGAATGATAGCATTTCTGTATAAGTTATTGAGACGACCAACTTATGGTAAATGCATGGAGAGTGTCTTGATTGTGCGCAATATGTTTCCCAGCCATGTTAAGTTGGTATTTTATTTCTACCAGAACCTTTCGAGTCTTATATGTTAGCAGTGGAAATGTTAAGAGATTATAGTTATCCTTTTTACATTTCCTTTCTTGACCCTGTTATTTTTTCATTGTTTTGTAGTATTGTGTTAATTCCAAATCTTGAGTTTTATTTTTATTCATGTTTTTTCCACCTATTTCCATGTCTTGTATAAACACAGTAAGGTTTGCCTGATGATTATGCTACTAGTGTTAAAATGAAAGCTACTCATTGTCAACATTGTTCATAATCTTTGGGTATACAAACTTTACAGGATTTTGGTAATTTATTTGTGTTATATATAACGGTCCTTTTTTTGTTTGTTTGTATATTCACAGGCTTCTTGACCCTGATATGGAAAGCTCTGGTTCACTTTTTGTTGGTAGTTACATTTTGCAACTTATTTTACATCTCCCCGAGCAAATGGCACAGCATATCCAGAACTTAATAATTGCTCTTGTTAGACGAATGCAGTCAGCTCAAATAGCAGCACTGAGAAGTTCATTGTTACTTATTTTTGCTCGATTGGTACATGTCTATCATTACATATTTTGTAATTTTGTAATGATAGACCTTCTGTGTACTTTTCTCCGTCGAACATATGAATGCTTATTTGATGATGGTTTATGATTGTCTCGAGTTGTGGATCTCATACTAATATGCTTTAGTTTGTTCATCTGAGGCTGGTGAAATGTTTTCATCGCTGGAAGTCCTTTAGTAGCTTTTTACTGAAAAACATGCTAGATATCTAACTACTTTCACAAATGTTACCATTTTATTTCTGCATAAGTATGAAGGTTTTGCTTGACATCCATAAAGTACACATCTTACTTGGAAGTTTGTTAAATACCTGTATACTTATCCGCTCAATTTGTTCACAATTTTTCATGCTCACTGTCCATGTTTTCATGGTTCTACTTTTATAAAATGCAGGTCCATCTGAGTGCCCCAAATGTTGAACAGTTCATTGATATGCTGGTTAGTATCCCAGCTGAAGGCTTTGCTAATTCCTTTGCGTATATAATGTCAGAATGGACTAAACAGCAAGGTAAAGATACCATATGTTACTATGATTAGTCAAATTTCTTAGGAATGGGTACTGTATGTTGCCAATTGCACACGCCACTCAAGTGGTTACGAATTTCTTTTATTTTACAGTACTTAATTCTTATTCATGAATAATAAATGCTGATGCTCAGAGTCAGATCAAGACAATGTTTCTTGCATTAGAAAATACAACCAGTTTTTCTTTAGAAGTATAAGACTAATTTGACATTCAAAATTTCCAACAAAGTACCTTATGTTTATATTGATTGACACAATTGATATGCTGCCTAAATCTCATGTTCAAAGCATTGTACATCCGGCTATTTGCTCTTTCCTTTTCCTTTTACAATGTGTCTACAGTATCTCTCCTTCAGCAGGGTTTTACAAGAAAATCACCGCTAAGGCTGACTAGTGCTGAAATTCTAACTAACTGCAGCGGAGATTCAAGGGGCCTATCAAATCAAGGTTACAACCACGGCTTTGGCATTGTTACTTTCCTCAGGGCATCATGAATTGGGAAAAGTTAATGTGCAGGGTTATTTAATTAAGGTTCTGCTACACTCTGAAGCTCCGAAAATACATTTTTATGTATCTTTTTTGTTCAAGAAATCATAATCTTTTCATATATGTAGTCCACTGCTGGGATAACTACTCGCTCAAAAGCAAAACTGGCTCCAGATGAATGGGCAATTGTGCCACTCCCTGCAAAGGTAATTCGAGATTAATTCTAGTAATATTTAGGATCTATCCGACACGCAGTGAAACCTTAAGGACTTCTATGAGGCAAACAACTCAGAACAATTAAAAGGTCAGCTAGTTGACAAATCTTGTAAATGGGAAGGTAATCATGTTTAGTGCAACAATAAGCCAGAAGCTGAAATTATTTTCTGGCATCTGGCTGTGATCATTCATGCAGTTTGTTACTACATCTTGGAATAGCTTCTTTGTTAAACCTGTTGGTAGCAACAACTTTGTGTACATTTCATGTCTGAAGGTGATAAGCAAATGGATGATAGTATATGAATTTATTGATATATATATATATATAGCAAAAGCCTCGTAGGATTTACAAGAACTAATGCTACCAGCCAACGATGGCCCCTCAAGCTTTCAGCTGAGATAATACAAGGTGAAAGATAAGATACCCTTCTCTACTCCCCCATTCCCTTATATACTCGATTAGCTATTAACTTCTCTCTCCTACCCTCCTCCCATACATAGGATGGGTTTGAGGCCCATGTTCAGTCCCTTCCCCTTCTTCCTCTTAGCATAAGTCACTATGGGTTTAGGACCCATAGTGCTGTCAGGACCCTTGGTGCTCTTAGGATCTGTAGTGCTATCAGAAGGCACGTGTCAGGAATTGAATGTTGATATCATCTTATCCTTTTCTTTTACGTGTTGCAGATTCTGGCTTTGCTCTCAGATGAACTAATTGAAATCCAGGAGCAATTGGATGATAATGAGGTGGCTTGTTGGGTTTCAGATTCTTTTATATTCTCTCAAGTTTGCAAAGTGGAAATTTTGAAGTGTGAGCTTCTTGTTCTAATAGGCAAATGATTGGGAAGAGATTTATAAAGACGACGAAGAATCAGATGAGAGTTTGTTGTACTCTGCTGCTGCTGCTCCTGCTTCAGTTGGCAGAACTAAATTTGATCAACTCGAAGCAATGGCACAAGCATTTAATGAGGTTGCTTGATATTATTAGCTGTTACTTTTCCTTCTCTCAATTCTTTTTGCCCTCTGGAACTAACAGCTGTTTATCGATTGCAAACATCAAGAACCAAGATGATGAAGATGATGCTTATCTATTATGCGTGGCTGATCCACTGAATGAGGTGATTTCTTTGTTCTAAAGTTTACCTTGGGTATATGTTTACATTGCTATATGCGCCCGTGAGTTCATGATTTTTGCTGTCAGATTAACTTGGCAACTTATATGGCGGATTTCTTTACAAACTTCTCCCATACCAACAGACAGTTGTTTCAGCATCTCTGCCAGGTTGATTCTAGACTGTCTGTAAAATTTCTTGGGAACTATTTTAAAAAGAGATTTTGATTTTAACACTTGAAATCAGCAAACCTGACATAATATCTTTTGCGTTTCAGAGTTTAACGCAGGCTCAAAAAGATGCAATTCAGACTGTTCTAATGCGATGAGGGATTCATGTGTCGTGAGGTGTGAATTATTGAGGTTTTTTTTTTTTTAATTCCCATCCCAAAACGATTGATTGTGATGAAACACGTAAATTTTCCTATACATTCATTTGTTACTAGTAAGGTTTCTGTGTACATTCTTCCACTTGCAATTTCAATGTTTCCGTGTATTTTTTATAATGGTTTTCCTCCGTAGTATTCTTAAGTGATTGAGTAATTTTAGTTTAATATTTTATACAATATTTATTCATTTAATTTATAAATTAATATTTATTTTCTAATATATTTTAATAATCAAAGTAATTAATTATTTGATATTTTTAAAAATATCAAATAAGTAACAATTTTAAAATATTAAAATTTATGTATTTTAAATTGAAATATTTTCATAATTAAATTATTAAAATATATAACTTTATTAATAAGTAATATTAAATAATTAAATTTAAATTAACAGATTATTTGTTAAATTTTAAAAATAAAAAAATTGCAGTTGGAATCGCAATATAAGCTCTTTGAGAGTCACGCCGACTGGTACGAAATTGGGGTATCTAGATTTCATAATGTCACTCTGTCATGACTATCGTAACCGATCTCGTACGAAAATGGGACAAAATTGGATGTTTCAGTATTGGGCATAAGTAGTGGCATATATTCACCTGTTTCGATAATGAAAATTTTAAAAAAATTAGACATTTTTGCATAAAATAAAATTATATGGTATAATATTTAAGGATTATTTTGTAATTTTAAAAAATTAATAACTATTTTATAAATTTAAAAAATTGTTCAAAACGGTATCTAGTATTAACCGATATTAATATGGTGTCATGTTAAAATCTAATCTTAACCCATGTGCTACAACTTTTTGTATAGCCGTTCATATTTTAGTAAACTTGCCATGGCTCCAAGAGATGACGTTTTCTGTATGATAAATTAGCTTAGTTAAATTATGTTTACTATTTGATAAATTGGCTTACTTAAGTCGACAAATAGAGTTGTACACGGATCAAGATATTTGTAATAATTGAATGCAGAATCAAATTGAAATATGTGAAGTTCTTCAGAACTGAATTGGGTTAAAAGATTGCAATTTTGTTGTTAAATTTATATCTAGTTTAGTTTTTTTTAATTGGTTTATTTGTTATAATATAATTAAATTCAATAGGAAACTTTATAAGAATTATGGAAATCAATTTGAGCTATTTCTAGTTTAATTTCGAAGACTTAAACAGTGTATTTAACTCACTTAGAGTGTATCTAGTAGTTCAAGTTTAATTTATTCTAATTTTAATTTTATTAGAAAAGTTTGGAGATTCAATTTTAATTAACTATGATTGAAAGTAGTCTTCAAATTTGATTTAGAGGATAATTAATTAAAAAAGAACAAAAGTGAAATTAAGTTAGATAACGATATTTGGAAGTGTTCAGTCTACTCGTGAGTGATAGCAATGAAAGAGAAGAAGAAATTAAAGAAACCTTAAATTGACCTTTCATTTCTCTCCTTTTGCTGTCGACAAAACACAGAACAAAAGATGATTAAGCCCTCTTCGATCCACTTCTCCCTAGTCTTCACCTACTCCTTCATTTTAACCATCACACCTTAGTGGTTCTATGAGAGGAAAATCCATTGTAACCATTCTATAAATGAGAATTATGAAAAAAAGATACATTTACACAAACAAGATGCTTCTTCAATGATTGCAAAGCAACGACCTCAGTACATAATTCGTATTCATCTTAACAACTTAACAAGAAAACTAACGCTAAAGCCTAACAATTGAAAAAACAAAAGGCTAAAAACTTAAAACAATATGATACAGGAGTAATCTATAGCTGATAAATAACATTTACTCGTTCTCAACAATACAAATGAAGACAAAGAAAGAATTAGTTGATGTGCCATTTATTGGACAATGCTGCTACTCATGCTTGGTTTAAGTTATGAGAGATTTTCTCTAACTAAGCTTGCAGGTCCATTTGCTCATTCTTAATGTTGAAGATAGTAAAGCTTCTAAAAAGCTAAATTTTAAGTTTGTATTTATAGTTGATCAGTAGTAGGGCAATACAATCCACATTGATCTTAAAGTTAGGTCTATAGCTTAGCATGAGCACGTGGTTGATAGATTTAGGATTTCATTTGCAAAAGAAACTAGGGGGTTACTCCTGTTATGAACACCCTATCATTTGTACTAAACCTACCTCTAATGGCTAACGTGCGATTAAAAACAACTTTAGAGATGTTCTTTGAAATCAAACAAGTTTATGTCAAAGGACTTTTAGTTTACTACCTTCAAAAATGATGGTATAATTAAGATGCATAAGTAAATTGGTCCAAGATATGCTTTGTTAGCTGATTTTATAATAAAGTTATATATGTAAGAAATAAGATATATATCAAAAAAAATTTAAGAGAAAAGAATGATTTCATTGATCAAAATGGATATCCATAAGTGTAGCACAATTTTAAAAGCAATTACAATGGAAACTTAGTGAAGAGAACATCCAAAAGGAAGATGTAAATGTTGTAGTTTGTTCCAACTCTTATCTCGCTAGATGATTCCCTAAATGGTTTTGGTTCTATATTCTATTTTTGCTTGTGGATACACATCACTACAAGAGTTAAGGCATTTAGTGACAATTTTTTTGTGATTAACTATTGTTTCGTCACAAATACGAGATTTTTTGTGACAAGACAATTGATTGATACTATTGTTTGGATTAATTGTGATAATTTATGTTTTTATCACTAATACAATTGTAATTATAACAATTTAGTATCTTTCACAATTAAGTTGTCACTATTAATATATTAATAGTGACAACTTTTTTTTATCAC
>JANZLX010000003.1:18008582-18018853 GCA_025531955.1 Erythroxylum orinocense | reverse complement strand
TTGTGTATGGGTTTGAAATATGAATTGTGTATAAATGGTATGAGTGGAGTTGATGATCATCGATTATAAATTGTTGCGATTTATTAATAAGTGAATTATGTAAAAGAAAGATATGATAGATCATGAATTGAGGTTTGAGTATGGGATGAATCCCAAGTGGAAGTTGAATTGCTTGAATGATGTCGTAACGATTTTTCTAAAATATGCGAATTGTTGATGATTGGAGTGAAAGGCATGATTTGTTTCTAGTAAGTAAGAAATATTACGCCCACATTTTAGGGTTTTCGTTTAAGAGGTTGGATTCCGGAAACGGGATCCAACAATTCATGTTGAACTCAACTTGTTCTTAACTAATCCAAAGAGTTATTTTCCCTTTATGGACATCGACCAACAATCTTCCTATATTCATGAACAGTCTACTAAAAATAAGTGGATAGTTTTGATCCTTTTTAAAGTTTACTCCACCACACGAAATGATTTCCTTATTGAATAATCTGCCAACTGAATAAGCATAGAAGTTGGCTTCACATCTACTAACCCTAATTTCCTGAAAATAGACAAAGTCATAAGATTAATACTTGCACCTAAGTCATATAAACATTTAGCAAATTCTAAATTCCCAATTACATATGGTTTAGTAAAACTCCCTAGATTTATAAATTTTGAGGCCACATGGATGGTAATTATGGAATGACAATTCTTCATCAGGGAGACCATTTGGTTGTCCTTCTAGTTTTACTTGTTTAATAGGAAATCTTTAAGGAACTTTGCGTACTTGGGTATGTCCTCTAGGGCGTTCACAAAGAACAAGTTAATTTGCAATTTCTTAAACTTCTCTAAAAACTTTGGAAATTGCACCCATTTGATTCTTATTTAACCTTTATAGGAATTAAATCTAGCATATGGAGGTGGTGGGACATGTGGTGGCTCATCCTTCTTATCTTCCTCTTTGTCTTCTTTATCTTGGCTTCCTTCTTGATGGGATTTAACCTTCTTCTTAGCTAGTTCTTCTAACTCGTTCCCACTTCTAAGTGTGTTGGTGTTCAGTTGCTACCTTGAATTATACTCCATGTTGCTTTGGAGACTCCCACACTTCATATAGATAATGCATTAGCTGATTGGCCAACTTAAACATCTAAATTATGGACGGACAAAGCATGATTCTTCTCAATTTGGTCAAATTTAGCTTCCATCCTCTTTTGGTTCTTATAATGGCTTGTGAACTTAGAATTTAGCACATCCATTGACTTATCCATCTTTGATTTTAATGAACCGAGCCTATCTTGCTAAAATTCTAGTGGGTCTTATGCTCTAATTTAGTTTATTGCATTATTAGACTAAGAGAAAATTGGGTGGCTTTTTAACCCAGGAGTATAAGTGTTAGAATAAGGATTTTTACCTCCTTAACTGAATTGTGATCCTATGTAATTAAGTTATTACATATTGTTTTTTTGAAAGGTAAAAGATTTCATTAATAAATTATTACATATAATCAAATGAGGCAAAAGACATAGCATAATACAAAAAATATAAATCACAAGGTCTTATAATTCCTAGTAATCAACTTTGTCCACTTGGTTAGTCTAGTGCCTTTCTCATCCTCATGTGGATAAGTTAGTTGCTATCCCCTAACTAAAATGGTTAGTTGGGTTTGAAGAGTGATCTTTTGAAAAACCAGCTTTGTACTTCTACATTGTTGCCTAAAAATCTTGTATTTCCTTTCTTTCTAAATATGATGAACCATTAAAGCCCAATTGATCTTAAGTGTTTTATAATGAACTTGATTTTCCATCTTGATGCTTACTAACTAGTTGACTATTGATTGTCTCCTCCCAAGAGTCTACTGATCTATAGATATTCAGAATTTCTAGAAAGTCTCTCCAGATTTTCCTTCTACATTACACAATTCATAGTTTAGTGAATTAATGGTGATCTTATGTTTGTCCTTCATATTTAGGGCACCATTTATCCCCAGCCATAATATAAATGAACGTGCTGGTCTAATATCTATATCCCACACCATTTTTTTCCATCTCACTATTGGTTGTTGTTTTTCTCTGTAGAAGGAGTTTGTAAACTTTAGTGTTGAGCTCTCTAGATTTATTAGTGTTCCACTTGATTTCATCTTGACCCTTCTGTTGGCATCTTGGTACTTGATCGAGTATGATTTCAGCACCCTTGTTGCTGTGGTATGACCATACCCATTGATTGTTTTTAATTAGGTTCCTCACTCTTTTTCTATGATTTACCACTAGTTTTAAATGTTATAGTTCTTCCTCTTTGTATAGGGTTCCCCTACAATGCTAGTAGTCATATCAAATATTTATCTATTACCATATCCAATTTTATGGAACAATAAGCTTTGCGTCTACTCTCTTATGCTTTGGATTTCCTTGAGTATCCCAGACATGTGCTGCTTATGCTTCAATGTTCATATACTGTCATTTTTAACGAACACATTGTGTATCCATTTCACCCATAAATCCTCCTTTTTGCTGAACAACCACCATAGGTTTTTATCCATACATACTCTATTGATCACCCTTGATGAATGTATTCCTAAACCCCTCTAATCCTTTAGTCTGTAAATTCTTCTCCAACTTATCTTTGCTTTGCTTCTTCCTTGATTCGAGACATTCCATAGGAAATCTCGTAGTTTCCTGTCTATTTCCTCGAGTATATAATAGTTGTGCATTAGTATGTGTTTTATATTTCCTTGAGTATATGATAGTTGTGCATTAGTATGTGTTTCTAAGTATTGGGCATTTGTTTCTTGCATGATAGGTTAGTAATATTGTGTTTTAGGACTTATTATGTGTGTTTTTGTTTTGTTTGATCTTTATGATTGTTCTTTTGTGTTTGATATTGGTTTAGGGTAGGAATTGATCATTTTGGTGTAGGAATGGAGAGTAGACACCTTTGTGATTGAGCTAGGGACCAAGAGAAGAGAAGAGAAGTGGAGCTGCTAAAAAGCAAGAACCCACGACCGTGGAAAAGGGTATGTTTTCCATGATTGTGGGAAATCTATGGAGAAAGTTTCTGTCAAGATAACCCACAATCGTGGGAATCATAAGTATAATTCCCACAATCGTGGGAACTGGAAGTCAAAGAGACACGCGAGTTTTTTGTATTGTTTTAGGTTTTCGTGACTTTATAAGGAGGATAATCTCGAGGGCCATTAGAGAGTGGTGGAACTTGCTTCCTGGAGCCAAAAGACAGATTGAAAGTCTAGAGATTGGTGGAGATTTAATGTTTCATTCTCGACTGGGCAAAGAACACCCTGTCATCCAGATTTTCCATATTTGGGCAAAGAAGAGGAGAAGCTACCCCATTCAGTCTTATTCAATTTCTTTCTCTTCTAGCATGTTTATGATTGTTAGGGATGTTATAGATATTATGATTGGCTAAAACAATCTTTAGGGTTTGTTGTTTGAACTATTTGTGAACCTTTGGTTATCGATTTAATGATATACATGTTTGTGTTATTTATTGTGTTTAAACCTTGCAATAAATCTCAAGAGTGAGCTTGTTAATTGGTGGTAATTGTACAATGAGAGTTGATTAATAGACATATAAATAACAAGTTAATGATTAATTAGGAAGAGATTTCAATAGATCAATACACTACCTATAGATAGCTCCATACCTAGTTAAATGCTTAGGAAAGGCTTTGCACATCAAAAGATCCCAAAGTTAATTCTAATTTATTTAACTAGTGGTATTTAGATATACCTTGAGAGAGGGTAGCTAGAATTTTAGGAAATCTTGGGTCAAGCATAAATTGAATCAATTAATTAGAGGGGAGCAAATAGGGATAATGACAAGTTATAATTTTTAATCTTGATTTTCTCCTAGTCTTAGTTTATAATTTTGGTTAGGGTTGCATTGTTTCCTTTTACTTTTAGTTTATCTTTATTTTACTTATCTTTTTAAATTTGATTGAAACAACTTCTTAAACAAAGATCAACCTGAATTAAGTGGTGCCTAAGCACAATCCTCGTGGGATCGATATCTACTTTTAACTACAAGTACAATCCATATACTTGTAGTTTTAAGCATAAGACTAGTAGTGTGTTTTGCATTCAACACTTGCATCTCTGTCACTTGATTAATAGCTATAGCTCCTTTATGCTTTTGGAAGGTTGCGAGTTGTTTACTTCACTCATTTTTCCATAGACAACTGTTGCCAGCCATCTCCTCTAACAACTCCTCAGCTTCGTCCACCATCTTCCTTATTAACGAACCTCCTAAGGCTACATCAATATTGCCTCTTGTGGGTGGATTCACTCCATTGTATAATGTTTACAAAAGGAATTCCCTTGGAAGATTAATGTGCAGGCACCTCCTTTCCAAATCCTTGTATATCTCCCACACTTTATAGATCGATTCACTATCAGTTTGTTGTTTGTAATCTCCTTAATGATTTTCGTTGTCTTAGTGAGGGGAAAATATTTGGCTAAGAAAGCACATACCAATCACTTATATATACTGATATTGGAGGGGTTAAGATAGTGATACCAAGCCTTTACCCTATCCCTTAATGTGAACGAGAAAAGCCTCATCCTTACTGCATCTTCCGACATCTGATGACGTCGAAAGATATCACATATTTTAAGGAAGTTTATGATTTATGCATTTGGATCCTTATTTTTTAATCCATAGAATTGCACATTCATTTGTAACATATTTAAAACGGTTGGTTTGATGTCAAAAGAGGCAGCTTGAACTAGTGGTCTTGCCATACGTTGATTGGCGAATTAAAGCCCAACCTCATGAAATCTATGAGGGCCCTTGGTTGAGCTCCTTGATGCAAGTCTTGAGGAAATTCTTCCACCATTAGTTCATCAACGTGTTTTTCCTAGCATTTGGCTCTTCGTATGGCTCATTCCAAACAAGCGATGCCAAGTGTTAAATCTTCAACATCCGAATTGTACTTCTAGTAGCTCTAGTGTTCATACAAGTGCACAGACACAAGAGCAGGAAAAAAGCCTTAAACTACAAGAATCAAACTAATCCTATGTATCCTCAGCAACGGCGCAAAAAAACTTATTGATGTTAAGAAAGCTTTACAATTTATAGCCCTCAAATACCACAAGTGCATGAGTCGTGAAATGTAGTATATGAAGGTTCGATCCCAAGACGAGGTGTGAACTAATCTAATCCTATGTTATCTAAGGCTAAGAAAAATTTAAAAATGAAAATAAAATTGCACAAAAAAATAAATAACGGAAAGTGATTATCAAGAAATTAATTCACAAGTTTAACACAAAAAGGAATTGAAATTGAGCAACACAAAAGTCACAACGAGAATTAACTAAAAAAGTTACCAAATTATGAGAGGAGAGATTCTTCCTATCATTAATGCTAACCTTGTCATTTATATGTTAATGGGGTGTCGGTTCTAGACTATCGAATGGAGGATTACTCTCTCTCGAGTTATGATCACCGCCCTAATTAATAATCCCTAATTGGTTTAAGTATCGAACAGGTAATCTCTCAATTACCAATAGTCCTAAACGTAATTAGTTTTTAAGCTCTCTAATAAACAATCAGGTCTCACATGAGATCTCTCTCTATATAATAACTAACTATAATGATTACGTGGTCTATTGGATCACCTAACACTTAGTAACCGAACCCAATCATTTTACATTAGACTCACCCTCTCAGTTTGTTATCGAAGTATAATGATACAGCAATCAATCACAACACCTAATCAAAATGACACAAAAAATAACTAGGTTAACATTAACTCAAGGTAAAATAACAAAAGAAAGTTAGAACATCTTAATCAAACCCAAATCCATAAACATATTTGTATTCATCTTAAAATTCAAGAAAATGAAGACAAAGATGAAAGAAATACACGGAGAATGGAGATTAGGATGCCTCAGGAAAACAACAGATGCGAAGACTCGCTTTCTTTCTCCTCTCTTCCTCTTTCTCTCTCTTCTTCTTCTCTCCTCTTGGAGTGTTTCCTAAAATGGTCAATTGAAGTCCATTACTGTCTTTTCTTTTTCTTTGTATATCATTTTCTAATTAGGGAAACTTTAGGGCTTTGCTAGTGTCTCAGGTGTTTTATGGGTATGTTGATACTGAATACCACTAGTGGTGAATCATCACTGACGAGTCGCCCACTAGTAGCGAACCGCCACTGTTGATGGTTTCAAACTAACGACAAAGGTTTTTGTCAATAGTAGAAGAGGCAATATAGACTAACACACAATGATAAGGCTGGCGTCTCAAGCAAAGGAGACAACGAGAGGAGATACGACGGTGATGCTAACACAGAAACCCTCTAAGGTGTGTGCAATGCACACGTCTCACAGAAAGGCTTCTAATAAGTGCACTACATGCGCTAGACAACCATGCATACATTTTTATTTAGTTTGTATATGTTTCAAAGTCTTAATTTTGATTAAATTGGTTAATATTCCTAATAAAGTTGAAAAAGTATTTTTCTAAATATTTGAAATTTGTTTTCAAAGGATAATCATTATTGGGAATATTTCAAAATTTAGTTTAATTTCTGAAGAATTTGAATTATGAAATTAAATTAGTTCTCAAATCAATAATTAGAATCAAGAAAATTTTTTAAAGGATTTCTTTCATAATTAGATTATGTTAGAAATTATACAATGAGATTATATTATTTTGCTACGACCAAAAATTTCTGAAATTTTAAATCCCTTAAGTAAATATTAAGTACCTGTTGAGAATATGACATTTTCCTTGCATTATTTAAGAATAAAATCAAAATTCTGTTTATTGCATGGCTTGTTAAGCAACTCAATGTCATTTTAACCTAAACATGTTTTTATCTTAAATTAATGGGCCCTACTTAACTAAATTTTGAATGAATTGGATGAGCAAACTCATGATCGTTTAGATTTATAAGTAGGGTTAGGAATAATATATATGATATATTTTGGAAAAGACAACTTACCTAACGGATCTAGTAGTCACATAAGATGTGAATGATAAAGTTATTATCTACCTAAATTTTGTTAGTTTATTAAGTAAACTTAAGATGAACTATTTTTTAATGGAATAGTAGCCCACTAGGAAATTATTTGATAATTTCTTGATTTAATAATGAGGGCTATAATCTTGAACAAAATAGTGAGAGTAATCAAATATTTTATTAAAGCCCTTATTTTATTTTAACTAATACTAATACTCGCTCTTTTATATCTTTCAATTATCAAATCAAAATATGAGTACCAATCTGACATTAAAGAGCATTATAAATGCTAACAAGCTAATTGGACCTAACTTATCGAATTGGTTTTGCAATTTGAGAATTATTCTCATGCAAGGAAAGAAGTTATATGTTCTTAACACCATTGTTCCATCAAAGCCTAGCTCAGATGCATTTGAGGATTGGAAGGGATATCAACATTATATTGATGAAGTTGAGCAAGCTGAATACGTGATGTTGGTTAATATGTATCCAACATGGATTCTCTTGCTATAAATAAGCATCTAAAGAATTCTTTGGTGCACAAAGCAGGGTGGAGATGTGTCAATTTTCTATAACGTTATTTCAATACAAGATGGCAGAAGAATCTTTAATGAACCTACATATGCTAAAAATGATTAGGTATATTGAAAAATTAGCTAAGTTTTGTCATAGATCATAACTTAAGCACTGATAATGGTGTTGCAATATCTTAGTTCAAGCTGTTTATAATTTGTTATGAACCTCCACATGAGTCAGAAGGATATGTAATTGCCCAAACTACTGAATATGTTCAAGATTATAGAGGGATGACTTAAAAAGGAACCAAGTTTTGTTCTTGATGTGGATTCATCCAAAAGCAAGAAAAAGGGCTCTAAGAAGAATAATAACAAGAACAAAATGATTATATTATAATAATAAAACCAAAAGATAGTGTCAAGAAAAAGTACAATAATAAGGGAACATTTTTTCACTACAAAGGCAATGGATATTGGGAAAGGAACTACCCAACTTATATTGAAACCCTAAAAGATAAGAACCTTAAGGAAGTTATTTCTTCAGGTATGTTTATGTTTGAGATCAATCTTTCTACTTCTGTTCCATATTCTTGGATATTAGATACTAGATGTGGTTTTCATATACGTAATAATATGCAAATGTTATTATAGAGTAGACCATTAAGGAAAAGCCAAGTGGACCTATGAGTAGGCAATAAAGTAAGAGTTGCTTTATTAGTAGTAGCAACTTATAGTATAGCTTTGCCTTTTGGCCTTGTAATAAAGCTAATAATTGTTATTATGTTTTAGTTATTACTAAAAGCACTATTTTATTTTGTATTTAAATTTGAATGGATTTGTCTTTATTAAGAATAATGGTTGTTCTTTTTATAAAGATGATGTTTATTATAGATCTGGATTACTTGCAAATGTTTTGTATAAGTTAGATCTTGAAAGGCCAATTATTAACATAAATAGCAAGAAAAGAAAGTTAATTGGCCAAAATCCATCTCATTTATGGCATTGTAGGTTAAGTCATATTAACGAAACTAGAATTACAAAGTTACATAAACAAAGATATTTAGATCATTTTATATATTAATAATATGAACCTTATGAATCTTTTATATTTGGAAATATGACCAAACTATCCTTTAGTGCAAAGGGAGAATGTGGTAATGAGTTATTAGAGCTTATACATTCAAATGTATGTATATCTCTATCTACTTGTGCTAGAGGTGAATTCTCATATTTCAATACATTGACAATGATCATTCTAGATATGGTTTTGTACACTTAATGATGCAAAATTATGAATCAATTGAAAAGTTTAAATAATTGACTTGAGATTTAAAAGTATTAAAACACTTAGATTAAATTAAGGTGGTGAATACTCAGACCATGAGTGCTTGATTTCTTAAAAGATAGCATAATAGAGTATTTGAGAGGAGAAATTGTACTCTACTGGATATGGTACATTCCATAATAAGTCATGCAGTCCTTCTTGTCTCCTTTTGGTGATATATATGTCATTAAAATTGTTGTTTACCTTCTAAATAGAGTTCCACCTAAATCTATTGAAAAGATGACATATGAGATATTGACTGGTAGAAGACTAAGGATGTCACATTTACAGATTTGGGGATGTAATGCATATGTGAAGTGTGCAATATTTAATGAGCTTCAAGCTAAATAATATAAATGCAAATTTGTGGAGGTATCTGAAAAAGAGCATTAGATATCAATTTTACCATCCATTTGAGCAAAATATGTTTTTATCAAGACATATTACATTCTTAGAAAGAGAATTGATTCTTAGAGAAAGTAGTAGGAGTGAGGAATAACCTAGAGAATTTTAAGAGCCATAAAGGGTTTAAAAGACACATAGTTTGTGACGCACTAATAGGATGTGTTGTCCCCCCACAAAATTAGATCTACATATAGAAAAGGGAATAATAATGTATTGTTTGTACCTGATGAGCCAATTACTTTTAAATAAGCAATTTTTGACATCGATTCTTTAAAATTATATAAAGTCATGAGATCTGAAATGGAATCCATATACACTAACCAAATATGGACTTTGGTGGATGCCCCTGCTAGTATTGTACCTATTGGATGTAAATGGATTTTTAAGAGAAAAAATTTGATATAGTTGGTAACGTACATATCTAAAAAGCAAGGTTAGTAGCTAAATTTTACAAACGAAAACTAGGAGTTGAATTTAATGAACCCTTTTTTTAGTAGCTATTCTTAAATCCATAAGGATTTTATTGGCTATATATGTATATCATGATTATGAAATCTGGTAGATGGATGTCAAAATAACATTTCTCGATGAGAATTTACTTGAGGATGTGTATATGACACAACCTAAAGGTTTTGAATCCAAATGATTTCCTAATCAAATATGCAAGTTGAAAAATTCTATTTATAGACTTAATTAAGCATCACGTAGTTGGAAAATCCATTTCGATAAGATAATTAAAAAGTTTAATTTTATAAAAAAATGTAGATGAACCATTTTTCTATAAGAAGGTTATTGGTAATGTATTCATTCTATTAGTACTACATGTGGATGACATATTGCTAATTGAAAACAATATACCAATGCTCCAATTTGTAAAGTTTTGGTTGATATAGGAGAAGCAACCTATGTTCTGGGAATAAAGATCTATAGAGATATATCAAAGAGGTTGCTTGGGTTCTCCCAGTCCACATACATAGACACAGTACTAAAGATGTTTAGCATGGAGAATTCCAAGAGAGGATTCTTACCCATGTCACATGGGATCTCTCTCTTAAAGAGTATG
>JANZLX010000003.1:17964454-17979261 GCA_025531955.1 Erythroxylum orinocense | reverse complement strand
TAATAATAAGCAGAAGAAGAAGAAGAAGAAGAAGAAGAAGAAGAAGAAGAATAAGAATAAGAATAATAAAATTAATAATAAGAAAAAAATAATAATGATAATAATTATTATAATTAATGAATAATAATAATAAGGATATTTTGATCATTTTGTTAGTTATTCCTTTTTCATTCCAAGTTTATATTTTCAAACAAAAAATTGCCATATTCTTTAGCCAATTTTAACATCTTTGATTTTTATAAGCTTTTGACGGTGAGGAGACACAATCGGAAATACAATTTTGATTTATTGTTATTTTAAGTTTTATATTAAAATAAATTTAGTTTGAATTTTTAGATTTCATTTATTATTTATTATTTATATAATAATAGACATTGACGTATTTTTATTTTAATAAAATATTTTTTTCATTTACTCTTTTTGTTTTTTTTTACTTTTTATTTGTCATATACCGGTTTTATAATAGTTTAATACCGGTTAAACTTTTAAACCTTAAATCTTTGCTTTGAGCGGTTCGATGTCATGTCTAATTTTTAAAACATTGCACTGACCTTTACCTTTTAAAAAGTTGAGCTTTTTTTTCTCTGTTTAGTAGATATTATTAGATGCCGGACACTTAAACAACTTATAGCTAGCAATTACATTTTTGCAAGAATTCATGAATACATTTTTGCAAGAATTCAAATCAATTACAATTCTTTTTTTTTCATGTTTCATATTTTTAAAGTTATTCGATTATTAAGATCTAACTATAAAAGTGTATAAAAATTTTCTGTCGCGCCTTTGATTAGGTCATGATTAGTTTCCTAACAATAAGATTGACTAGCTGAAAAGGAAATAGAAAGAACAATGTGATGGACATGTTTTTTCACACTTTCTGAGATCCAAATCAAAATAGACTAGACTTTAGCCAAAATGGAGGTGGCCAAAGTGTATCAGCAAAACAAAAGGCCTACCGGCATCAGCCGAGGAGTTGAAAACTCCAATTTTGTAGTATTCAAGTCCGTGGAGTGAACCATCAAGGTCCTGGGTATTTCATAATATATACGATTTTCTGTACACCCAGCTGAGCTGATCATTCTTCTCCAAACTTAATTGTACAAGGGCCTGATGAGTAGACTTGGATCATAGTGAAGACTTGGAAAGTTATTGCAAAAGTAATATTAATGGATAAATAAATGATCACATTTTGTACTAATTCGTATATACAGATGAATATAAACTAGCAAAAAGGGTATACAAAAAAAAAGAAACAGAAAAACTCTTTTGGTTCTGCAATAGGTCAAATTTTACAGGCCTTCTAGATCATGATTGCCTTACCCGATTACTTGTAGCAGCTACACGTGCCGTGAAACCAACCGTTGTTGGACGCAAGGACCTTTGTCTCACCATTTCACAATACTCAGGATCGTTGGACTGACCACCATGGTTAATCCATTGTATCATTTGATGGTACATGGGAAAGAACCACATTTGAATTGCCAAAAAAGAGAAATATGGAATCAAGGACGAGACGACGACCAACAGTATGAGGAGCCAGTAAGATGGGGTTGGAGCAAGGGCTTCAACAAATATTTTGTAAGCGTTTGTAGAGAATGTGGGAGACATGGCTCCATATGCCAGCAGAAATATGTACCACAAGCCTATGGAACCCCATATCAATATGTGCTGTATAACTGTCAAGTAACTAGTTGACACCACCATCTGTAGGTTCACTGCCCACACCACACACGAATAGATCGTGCCACCCAATATGTCTCTTCCACCAGTTCTTCCATCGTTGTTCAACGCTTGCTTCTCCAGTGCTTTTGTACTGAAGTAGAACATGATTATTGCACTTGTGAAACCATTCAACATCCAACCAATAATTCTGCGCCAGCTGAAGAGCACATTTTTCGCCCCTTCTTGGTATAATAGAGGAAACTGGAAAGTAGAAACTTACAATTTCAGTTTATTCACAATATCCATATCAATTCACAACTAAGCGTGAGCAGGCCACATACCTTGACAGAACAACTGGGGGATACATCCTGGTCAAAGACACCCAAAGCAATCACCGGAAGCGAAGTGAAGAAGACATTGTAAAGCGACAAAAACCAGTCATTGTATGCAGGTTGCCCAGAGAATGATGTGTATGCCTCGTATAGGAAAAGGGAGAAACCAAACGTGACGTTCTTGTAGAAGAAGTAGCATATCTGCCAACATAAAGAATAATAGATAAACTTGTTATTGAAAAGCTCATCCACGATCAATTTTTATTTTTATTAATAATAATAGAATTACCATTGATGAGATCCTTCTGTAGCACCAATGTCCATGTATGAGCAGCAACCTTTCCAAATATCTAAACTGACCAATTGCTATATCACTTGACATGACAGCCTGAGTTGATATACCACGAAGTAGGGTGTTTACAAGAATTCATAGCAAAAAGAAGAGATACCACAACAAAAGTAATTTGCACAAACTGCTAAGGCACCTGCATTCCTTCAACGCCACTGATTCCAACCCCAATATCGGCTTCCTGAAGCATGCCCACATCATTGGCACCATCACCAATTGCTAAGGTTGTTTTCCCAGTTCCATATTTGACTAGTCTTGTCACCTGAACAGCAAAGTTGATGGTAAGCATTATAGACAAAGAGCTGAAAAGAAACAGCACGCACCCGCTATGTGCAAGCTAAAGAAATAAGGCCCACCAGTGCCTTCTGTTTTGGTGAGGAACGGCAGCAAATGACGGATGCACATTTAAGTGCAAGCTCAAGAAACTTGTTCTTTATATCATCCTCCAAGGCATACGCAAGTGATTTCCCATCAATGATCAAAGCACATGCTGCAGAACCTCTGTTTGATCCCGTAAGCTGAGCATTCCCTTCAGTTATTTGTTTGAGAACACTGTCCTTCGATGCCTATCAAATGGATCAGAATATCCGGGCAGTAACACTTACATAAGTACATTTCTTTTATTATATACATTCATATGCATGGTTGGTGTCACATTAGCAGTAATGCTCTCTAACTTATAGATTGCTTGAATTGGGTTGATGTTTTTGTAAACTAAACTAATAAATTACCTTGGTAATTGCCTTCTTTTCCCCTTCTTTCTCCAATGCTTGGATCTCTGGCGTATCCAGAGTGATTACAATTTGCTTCATTCCTTGTCGAAGTAAACTACAAGCAAATCTGCACATTCACATTTTCAAGTTAGAGAATCACTTCTAATACGAACTATAGCTTCATCCTAATGGTCTTGATTTAAGACTCGTAACAAAGTAACATACCCAATGTTGATAGCAGTCTCCATTTTATCTCCAGTCAAAACCCAGATCTTAATTCCTGCTTGGGCAAGCTTGTCTATGCAGTCAGGAACCTGAATAAGCATCAAAAGGCAAATCATATAAGAATGATATAGAAAGTTACGTTTATGTTAATTCTTTCCTAAATTTTCTCAACTGACCCCAGTTTGGAGTTTGTCTTCAACAGCGGTAGCACCAAGAAGGATTAGATCCCTCTCAATCATGTCAGCTACTTCTTCTATCAATGTTTCCCGATCTGCGCTAACAGAGGTCTTGGCTTCACTTAATTTCTGATTGAAAACCTTATATTCGTCTTCACTAATTTCACGATAAGCAACAATCAGGGTCCTTAGGCCTGCATCAGCATACTCATTCACATGGTTTCTTGTCTCCAATTCAAAGTCTCTACCATTCTTACCAAGCCTTTCAAACATGACACTGTATCATACAAAGAATATGTTACAATGAAGTTCTACGTACTTCAAACAAAAACAACTGTCATGGTGTGGCTTGTCACAAACCTGTCAGCTCCTTTAGAAAGTATTAGTAGCTGTCCCTCCTCATTTCTTATGATAACAGACATCCTCTTTCTCGTACTGTTGAATTCTAAAATATTTAAAATCTGGTATACCCTGCAAGAAAAATCAATTAATCCCCTAAGAAATGATTTCAAAGAACTGAAACAACACTAGTACGTGCATGTATAACTAAAGAATTGGAGGATTGAGTCAAGTATTCCACAAGGGTTTTGAGCACAATTTTTCTACCAATGGACATTGCAGAACCAGAAATACATAACTCTGCTTTAAGAATATTACTAGTTTTGGTCAAGGAAATAAGACCTCAAATCCCCCAAGATTTTCCAGATGAAAGCTATAAGCAAAAGATTAATACCAAATTCAACAAACAAAAAAATTGCTGTGCTAGGAAGCACAAAGGGTCAGAAAAAATATAAGAGGACAGTGAAGTAGAGCACTCATAGTGCAGACCAATCTGGGGAATTAGAAAACAAATACTCCATGATTCAGCGTGTATGCTTAAGGTCAGAAGAAAATGTGTGCTAGAATTCTTTGATAAAGTTTTATTGCTTCTTCACTGTATCCTAAAACATGAAAAAAAAATAAGGAACACTGACCTCTCAACCCTTTTCCCAGACTTGATATCAAATTCACGAACAGATATGCTTGTTTGAGTTCTTTTGTAGAATTCAAATCCAAGTTCTCTTGCTGCAATCACGAATGCTGCTTCATCTGGTGATTCAGCTTCATAGGAGATCATGCCTGTATCTTCATTCTCGTCAGGAATAGCAGTATGACAGATGGCTAACAAGCGGAAAAACTGTAAGACGACGGAAGAATTGGGCTCATGGATCCAGTTTCCATTCATTATCCTTTCATCTTCAAAATTGAAGCCTTTAATTAGTGGCTTTGTACTGGTTGAATCCTTTTCATGAAAATCGTTTTCCTTCCCAACTGATGGATGACCTTTCCTTCTTTCCATAGCTCGCTCAACCTCAGTAACACCACGACCATAAGCAACCCCAGCCACTGAACACTTGATAAACTCCATGGAATTGCAGGTTAGTGTTCCAGTCTTATCTGAAAGTATTGTATCAACTTGCCCAAGTTCCTCATTCAAGTTTGAGGTACGTGCATGAGCTGGTTTATCACCTTCTTCGTAGTACATGTGAATATCTTGATTGATGAAAATGCTCTGAAGAACTTTGACGACTTCTATTGATACGTACAAGGAGATTGGAATGAAATAGCTATACAACATTAGGGCTGTCAGAAAGTGAAGAATAGATGCAACGAAAGCTTTCTTGGGATCAAAGGAAACTGTAGAGTCGTCTGGTCTCAGATACCACCTTTTCATCCTTCCATTTTTCAGATCATCTTTAGTTGCAATGCCGAAGAAAATAGAACCAATTAATGCCATCAAAAACAAAATACTGAATAAGAGATAGATAACCTTGTCCATCTTTCTCTCAATTCTGCTTCTCTTTGAAGGGGGAGAAGTTGAATTTTGAATAACCTTTGTGTCATGTCCTGTGAAGATAACTGCCCCATATATATGGTCTGTGTTCCGTAGCTTTGAATCTCTAAGTAGAAGATGTTGAGGATTGAGGGGATAGACATTCTCTTCAAACTCCAAACTTCCAACAAAGGTGTACAAATTTGCGTTTGGGTCTTCACATTTTACCATAGCCTTGAAATCTTTGAAGTTAGAGTCCTCAAGCAAGACAGAAGTCACATCCACTGACTGTTTCAGTTTCAGATTTGTCTCTCCATCAAGGTTCATGGTCTCAACATAGCAGGTTCCATCCTCATAACTGGACGACAGCAACAGAAGGTCTGCTGGAAAGAATTCATCCTTGTCCACCTTTACTATATCGCCAACCCTCAGATTCTTCCATTGAGTTTGATTGAAAACTCCATCACGTGTATGCACTTTAACTTTCCTATTGTTCACCTCAATATCCTGCCAATTTTGATGTTCAAAAGTAGGCAACAGAGTTTCCATAAAGGACTAACTTTATACAGATTATTTTCACAGTAGAAAGAAAATAAAATATTCTAAGGTAACGAATAAGCTTCACAAATATTAGAAAGTCCTACAGAAAAATATGCTATTTTCACTGACATATTTTCCCAGTTGAATCAAACTTCTGTTGAACTGCTGCAGAAAAAAACATTGCCAACGAAAAAACACTAGATACTGCCATGAAGATGCTTCATGAATTCTCTCAAGTTACATTGAAGTCTAGCTTTAAAATTTTTGGTTATGCATTCTTGGCTGGTCAACAGAAAGATATTTGCATATAAAGAGAAATGAACTGATTACGAGAATTAACTGTCTAAAGTTAGACATGCAGGATATAAATTTTCATTCCTTTTTAGTCCCTTGTGATCCATACAAAAATCTTCATTTTGATCATCAGCAGAATATGTAGTTTAGCTTAAACTTACAAACTCTCCCCTAACCTGGATAGACTTCTACAGGTATTTTAGGAATCTCGAAATTAGGCCAAAATAAAATTTTTAAATAGAAACTATTTTAGTTTATTTCCAATCTTATGTACTCATATTGTAATTTGAAACTGGGGAAAAAAAAAGAAACTGGAAGATTAATTGAACGCATCAACCACCGAGAAGCACAGATGGACATAATTATACCCAGTAAGCAATTAAAAATACCTGCTGCTTTCGTCGCACATCTTCAATGAGTTCTTTGATCATGCTCGCTCCAATAACCACAATCAAAGGAAGAATAGCACTGACGGCCGAATAAGGTGCAAGAGGTGTGAAGGCCAAAATACCAGTGACCAAAAAGTAAAAGTTAGCCACCCTCCTGAACTGCTCAAACAATGATTTAGGAATGAACGTTGCAGGAGTGTACTTGGTACTACTTATACTGTTGACAGCATATTTACGAATTGCAGCCTCAAAACTTTCTGGTTCATTGCAGAACACTGTCCTTGAAAATCCCGGTCCCCCAATTTGTGAATGATCATCCTTGAACAATGACTTTTTACCACATCCGAGTGAGTAGATCTTGCTCAAACGTAGTCTCCTCTTTCTACCGCCAGCCATTCGCTACCAGAAACAAAGAGGAAACCACTGACAACAGCAGAATTATGGTCTGTTATATCAAATTGACACCAATAGGTGCAGCTTCTTTGAGACTGAGACAACTTCTGGGTTCAAACAGAGAATTCACATGGAAAATTGATTCTTTTTCTATCTTTCTTGGGGAAGCTGTTAACGATGAACAGGCAGCTTCTTTGAGGAAAATAAGAAACTTGTAGAAATTATCCAGATCAGAGTCCCCAAGTAAGCCCAAGAAATATCCTCCCAGGTAGCCAAAAGCAGCTCCTTAAAGAGGCAATCCTTAATATAACCAAAACTGGGGAAGAAAAGATTGAGTAGATAAATATCCCGACAGAAAAATATAACACGAATATTCGAGTGTAAAACAAACTCTCAGATTCAGAGAGATGGAGAATTTAGAGAGAAGTTAGAAGCCACACTGAAAACAAAATTGCATAATGGCAATAGCTGAACAGAATGTTGAAGGGGAAAGGAAAGGTGGGAACTTCTACAGAAAGAACAACAAACCCAGGTAGGCTTTTGAGCAGAGAAAAACTGGAGATTATAGAACGACAATTAACAAAGAACATAAAACCCAAACCAACCTTGTGACAGCTAATGGGAAAGATTTTCCAATGACACACGAGAAACAACGGTGTTCCCCGTCTATACAAATCAATGATAAATGCAAAGACTTGGAGGGTCAAAGGAAAGAAACAGGAGATAGATATAAACAGAACGTAGACTGACGATTTTGTAAGGAGATCCTTTGCCCATTTAACATATTCAGCTTAAATAATCATGAAACCTGACTGGTTTCCATGAAACAACACCTCAAGTAGTTGACATTTCTTCCTTCTAGAAAAAAACACAAACAACCCAAGTAACGAAGAAGAAGAAGAAAACGAAGAGAGACGGCCCAACCTGAAAGCTTTTGAACGTGGAACTTTGACTTTGTATCAGTTAATTTGGTTATTAGTTTGCAGACATTTTATTATTTAATTCTTATTTTGCCTTTTTTTTTTGACAATTCATCAGAGCAGACGCGCATTTGATTTATGAATTATTGTAAGAATCTGTCAAAATCCTTCAACGTTGAAATTATAGGCAAAAATTCCAATATTTAGAAATTTAAGCTCTTGGAAAATTACTACGCTATCCCGTAAAGGACAGGAGTTTCTTTCGCGGGAAATATTTTATAAATGTAAAGTTAGGAAGCTCCCGAAAACCCATGATTCTTGAGTAATTATAATCTTAGTTTATCTTATTCTGTTTTATAAAATTTTACTTATTTATTTTACTAATTTTATATAAGTTTTGTGCAAAACTCACATAAATAAATAGCTGAAATTAATTAAACACAATAAAATATTATAATATTAAAAAAGAGATCTTATCTTATAATTCTTGTTATTTATTACCATTTTTGTCAGAATCTGAACCAGCAGATAATTTAAAATAACAAAACAGCCGAAGTTGGTGACACTGGTACTCCATGCAAGGGACAAATGAGAGAATAGTACATTAGCGACAGGTAAGACCGGTCCACAGGAATCAACGTTACGCGTGTAAGTGATTAATTCTCTTATTTTGTTTAAATAGTACATTCACATTCACACCATTTTGCTCTTGGACTTAAACTATTAATTTTTTATTCATACTTTATAGAAACAAGACCACGTTTCACACTATCCATATACATGCACATGAAATCCCAAATAAAGCGTTAACTTCGGCAATTGTCAAATTGCAAATGTAAATATTAAAATAATTAATCAAATAAAACATGATCATAGCCTAATTAATATTTAAAAAGGATAAACATAATATTATTATAAATGAAAATAAGATTTAAAATATAAATATTTTATACACTAATTATAGATTATAATATTAATTTATAAGTTTAGATAGTCAAAAACATTACTCTTAGATATTTGAATTTGTTTTATGGCATATAAAACAAAAAGATATATGAATATTTATAGTCAAATCACAATCATACATTTTATTTTTTTCTAATTATTACATATTTTAATATTTATTTTTATATCATACATTATTTATCTAAAACAATCTTTCTGTTAGGTAAGAATAAGATTGCGTATTATTAAACCTCGCAATACCCAGCATTTTAAAGAGACCCTTATTGTGTGTTATTCTTATTGTTGTACAATATTTATCTTTATTTATATATTTTTAAATAATATGTAGAAATTTTATGAATAATATTTACATTTTCTTAATAATTTCATTGAAATTTTTGTTAAGTACCAATCAATTTTCAGATTA
This sequence comes from Erythroxylum orinocense, assembly GCA_025531955.1. NCBI lineage: Eukaryota > Viridiplantae > Streptophyta > Magnoliopsida > Malpighiales > Erythroxylaceae > Erythroxylum > Erythroxylum orinocense. Next base: position 17,970,083 of record JANZLX010000003.1, on the reverse strand, counting down.
CCTTGCTATTGCTATATTGCTTACATTTTCGTTAGGATGCATAAAGATTGGCATTAAGTAAAATTGTCATTTTTTACCACTTTTGTCACGAAATACTCTATATTATCTTTAATATGAACTTTTTAAATATTTATAATTTCTTCCTCCATTTTATTATGAATATAGTGAATTTGTTTGGTTTTTAAATGAAATACCAAATTCTTTGTTATATGCTAGACACTATGACTATCACAAAATTAAAAAAAAAAACTTATATTCTTTGTGCTAAAGTTCTTTCAACACCAGTTGCAACCAACTGCTTCTTTACTAGCTTATACAACTGCCACATATGTTGCTTATAATGTTGATTTAGCGACAATTGATTGTAACTTTGAGGCCTAGCTTACAACCTCACTAGTAAGCGAACAAAATTTAATATACTTTTAATGAGATCATTTGTAAAATCAAAGTCAATATATTATTTGACAATAAACTTTGATCCTCCATATTGTAATGTAACATCATAGGTTCCTTAATGTATCTTAGAATCTTTTTTACATCACTGAAACACATTCTGTTAGGATCTGTCATGAAACAACTAACTGCTCCAACTGTATATATAATGTGTGACCTTGTACAAATTAAAGAGAATGTTAAACTCCTCATTGCAAATGCATACAGTACTAGAGATATTTTAATCCTCTCATCTTTATTTCTAGAGCTTTACTAAAGGATAACTTAAAATTAACAAGAATTTTGCATATTAAAGCCTCATGTGACCTTATTTAGGTAGTTTTTTTTTTTAGAAATTTGAATATTTTATGTTATTTTTATCCTAGTGATTTGCACCCCTAGAATCTTATTTGCCAATCCCAAGTCCTTCATTTCATTTCCAATTTCATAGCCAACCATGTCTTCAATTCTTTAATATAATCTTTATTAACACTTATAATTAATATATCCTCTACATATGATAATGAGATAATAAAATCACCATTAACAACCTCTTAAAATATGTTTAAGGATATATATTAAGTTTGTATTTTCCAAGCTCATAATGAAATAATCAATTCTTTTACACCAACACCTTGGCATCTATTTAGGACCATACAGAGATTTGTTCAACTTACAAACTAAGTATTTTTTTTCCCTTTTTTCTTTAAAATCTTCTAGTTGGAGCATGTAAATGTCTTCCTTTTTTCTTCTCTTCCTTCAAAAGTACAAGCACACCTTGAATTATCTTTAAAATTGTATTGACAATTTTTATTTTTCATCAAAATCATCTAGTCACCTTAGAGATAACAAATTCTTCTTTAACCAACATGTCGCACCTCCTGAAGAGTGCGAGTTATACTATTGTACATCTTCAACTTTATAGTTTTAACATTGGTAACCTATAAAAGATAATCATCATAATTGTACATAGATTCTCCGGACATAGTTACATAATGATATAACCATTTTCTTCTAGAAGTTATATGAAAGATAACTCTTGATTCAATTAATCATACATCAAATAGTGACTCCCTACTTTCAATGGTTGTTACTGGCTCACAATACAGAGCATTATTATCATCTAAAGTACATTCAAAATTTACTTAAGGGTTTTTTATTTTAATTTCAATATTCCTTTTTAAGTGACTTTTCTTATCACAATTATAGCATTTTAAATTCCTCTTACTTATTGATTTTGATTTACTATAATTTTGACTCTCACTTGGCACATATTTCATGGATATCCCGTTTGTTACCATTAAGTCTTCGAATAATTATGAACTATAATACATGTGTTTCTTATCCTTATGCTAACTTTCTTCCTTTAGATTATAACTATGAGTATGACATCATTGAAGACTAGTTATCGATAAGAAGACTATTATTTAAATTGATGATGAGTTGATAAGGTTAAATTTGAAGTAAAAATTTAGCATGTTCATGTGGCGTTATTGTAGTCTGATTATATGAGAATAGAGTAACTAAATTATTAATGTGTTCAGCTATCAAAATGGATTGTGACATCTTGAGAATATAAAGTTTTCTTTTAAGAGAAAATTTGATTTAGAGTGACTTGAACCCAAACAATTTTATGAGAAGATTTAATATCTCTTTTAATATTTTTCCTCGCCTTTATATTTGATAAGAATTCATTAGTTAAATCTAGTGAAGTAACTTTCTATATTCAGCTTCCAAAACAAGAAATGATTTTCATTGAACTTCTCAATCTTAAATTTGACTACAATTAGTTCTATCTCATACTGCTTTAAGTGAAGAGAAATAACTCTCATTATTTCATATAAACAATGATTGTAGATGTGAACAATACCTAGTACCTTAAATGGAGAACAATATCTAATTTATTTTGTCATGATGTAGAGGATTCACTTATAGTGATAGTCACTGACACTTTTTAGACTAGTTAAATAGATACAATAAAATCAAAACTCAACTAAGATTGGAAGAAAAAAACGTATTACAAAATATTATTATGAGTAAAAATTTGAGTTATAATACAAAATTCACTCACTAACTTTAAGTTCCAAATATTAATTTGTAACTTAAAATCTATAAAACTTAATTCTCACAAGCCTTACTCTTAGATGCTTGAATTAGTCTTTTAATACATTAAACAAGAAGATAGACAAATATTTATAGATGAATCAAACTAACTATAGCAATACATTTCAATTTGGTTTAATTATATATTTTTTAATTTTTACTTTTGCATTATGAATTATTTATTTCCATGTAAATTTTTTATAAATAATATCTATTTTAATAAGATAGAATTTGGATTCAAAAGCTAAGTAGGTTTGAGAATTGTTTTTCACATTATTACCTAGCATTACTTGTTGCTTTAAAATGGGGTAAAACAACGAACTTAGTTCAGCGATAAGAAATAAGATTCTCAAATTCTGTGAGTACGGTGATATGCATTCTGAATTCTAATATTAATTAGCATCTACTTTCTCAAATTTTAAAAATCGAACTGGACAGAAAGATTTAAGGTGTAAAGGTTCAATCGGTATTAAACTGCTATAAAATTAGTATAATATAAATAAGAAGTATAAATTTTGAATTAATGAACTTCTTGGTTCAATTCGGTAACGTACCACTCCCATTTTAGGAGGCATGATATTACAAATTCAACTTATTTTATTAATAATAACTCTTATCGTTAAAAATGAATCTATTTATTAATTAATCAGTTGATTTTAATATTTGTCTTTTCTCTAATATTAAAATTACGAACATAACATGTAAAGATTAAGTTTTTAAAGAATTAACTAATTTTATTATAATTAAATATTCATGATTTAATATTCCTAAAGCTCTTAGTTTGGTGTATAAAATTTAAATTGTGTCCATAAGTATTAATTTTTGCATAGTATCGTTTTTTTGCTATATATATATAAATAATTGGTCCACATTATTTATTTTCTTTCCTTTTTACTATTTTCATCGCTTAGCCTTATCTTTCTATTCCCTCTCAATCTCTCTTATTATCATACGGAAGACCTAGATTAAGATCTCATGCTTTGTCTTGAGTATGCTAATATTATGTTATTCTAACTTCCTTTCAGTTATATACACATAAAATGACGCACATCTTTAGTTGCCGTTGGGTCTATGCTTTGCTTCATTGAATGATTAAAAGTCGGTTTATTTTGGACAGTCATAGATAATACGTACATATATAGAGAAAGGTAGAAGAAGAACCGATACCTTTGGTGATGTGTGAGTAGGTGGTTCCCTGACAGAGTAACTCTACTCTCACTTTCCTTCTTCATCTTAGTAAGTAGTTCATGGTTCGTGATTCGGAAACTGACCGATTTATTACTTAACTAATTGGTTTTTATTGACAAAGACTAAAAATAAGAATTAAATTAAAAATGAGTTCAAATCGTACTTAACTTGATTAAACTAATCAGTTCGATCTGATTTTTACATTATTGATTAAAATAGTAAGAAAAGTGCCTAGAAATAGTATAAAGATAAGTTATACTATTTCTAGGCACGTTTCTTTTACGAACACAACTTGGTCAACTGCGGCCTGTTGACCAAGTTGCGCGTTGCCAAGAATAATCAATGCGTGCATCGTGGAGCGAAACTATTAACTATAGGTGTTTTTCTAAAATCTGTTAAAACTTTTTCTAATATTATAACAAATAAACAACATAAGTGAATTTAAACTTTCATTTCTGGCTGTTTAATGAACGAACGTGGAAATTAAGATAAAGGAGGCCAGGGTTCATAATTTGTAAAACTCTTGCTTCTGATCGCATGTAAATAACTAGAGTCATTTTGAAGGCAGTTCCAATCCAATCTCGCTTTAATTGACCAACACATGGTACTTGATATTTCTACAACTATTCAACGGACTACTTGTCCACGACATTGTTATCTGAAATGGAAGTGCTTCTCCGTATAATATCTGGAACAGGTTTTATACTAAGAATATGATTAATAAATTTAAAAACCTAGTTGACGATTATCGATTGCTTTTGAACCTGCGCTACAAATTATATATTTTAAATAAATAATTTAATAATTTAAAAATAAACAATAGGCCTTGTTTGGTTGGCATAGTTTCTTATTTGAGAAAGTAATCCTTTTTTTAAATTTATATTATCACGTTTGGTTCATTTTTATGAGTAATTAGGAAAGTAAAAACTTTCCTAATTTAGGAAAAAGAGTAGCATTTTACTTAGATTCTAAATCCCAACACATTCTTAGTATTTATATTACTTTCTTTAAGAATTTAATCTAAAAAATAGGTTAGCTAAATTAACTATTCATTTTCTCTCAACTCTACGACAACTCTTTTATAAAACTCTACTTCCTTTTCAACCAATGATATGAATACTGTATCGAACTTAGTACCAAATTGAGTTTTGGTACGTTACTGTACCAGTATTCGTTAATACCGAATACCGTTTCGAGTAATTTTTAAGTTTATGAAACAGTCCCTAATTTTTTTTTAAAATTACAAAATACTCAATTGTCATATTATACAGTTGTACTGTATGTTTTTAACCATGTTTTAAAAAATCATAATAATAAATAATAATCATAATTTTAATTTAATTTTTAATTTAATAATTATTAATATAATTAAATTTAAAATACATTTTTAAAATATACAAATTTTAAATAAATTTTGATTTAATAATTGAAAATATATAAAATAAATATTAGTTTATAAATAATAATTTTTAAATTATTTATTTTAAAAATAAAATATTTAATTTAATGTATAATTACTATTAGTAATAAAAAAAATTATTATTTTTAAAAAATTAAAAATTCACAATAATTATGAAAGTTGAAATAAATAACATAACTAATTAAAAAAACTTTGAAAAAAAAGGGGGTAGGAGAGATAAGAGGGAGGGAGGGAAATTTTAAATTTTTTTTTTTTTGGTACCGACTGGTACTATCCAAAACGAGCTGGTACCGACCAGTATTTAAACCCGGTACGACCCACCCTTTATTTCGTACCAATTTTGATTTGGTACGTACCAGTATTCATAATATTATTTTCAACTATTCTTATTGTTCTCCCGTTAGTTGGATTTTGAATATTTTTGCTCAGAAGTTTTAATCGACAATCTTTAGGCTCATATTTTTCTCTATTTAACGATTTAAATTT
>JANZLX010000003.1:17936942-17947843 GCA_025531955.1 Erythroxylum orinocense | reverse complement strand
GCTAACTCATATTACTTAATTAAGCTAATCATGCTTAACTAATTAATTACTAATTAATCATGTTTAATAATAATAAAAAAAATTTCGGGGCTAATATAGATTCCTTTCCCTTTTGAGAGTTATAAGGTGCTAAACTTCATCTTTCCAATTCAATAGGGATATCGAGGCTGACGAATGTATTTGGACATTGATTAACCTTGTGATGTTGTTCTTAACTCTCTTTTTGAATTAATTATGTTATTCTATGATTAATGTTTTGGGATTTATGTATGAATGATTTAGATATTCCAAAGATATTATTCATGTATGAACATAATGCCAAAGCATAGATTGCAATACATAATCATAGTAACTTTGATTCATTTGTAGGAAACTAATGTTGGGCATCGTTAGTGATAAGATATCATAGGTTAAATGACCCAGTTTATATAGTTATTGATTAGATTAAACTATTTTCCTATTACGTAATGCCATTTTCATATTAAATCTAAAGAGCTTATTTTAGGTTGTCTAATAGTTAGACCTAATTAAAGAGCTTATTGTAATTAGATACAACCTAAGAGAAAATTAGTATGAACGAAGCTTGTCTTTAATCTATGTTTAATAGTTTCAAAGAGAGGTATGAGAACAATATGATGATTGATTCTGCACATTCGTGTGAAGGTTAAGATTGAACTGTAAACTAGATTCAAAACCCATTGATTAATTTTAGTAATTTTGTACTGTTTGATTTATATTCAATAGTTTAATTTTACTTTATTTTGTTAATCCAATTCAACCAAAGCCCTACCCCCAAATCCTAGACACTGGTTTATTCATTATAAAGTTAAACACTCATTCTCTGTGGATACGATCCTTTCTCACCACAACAAAAAATTTATTTGTATAGAGTTATTTTTTAGTGTATTTGATAATTACTTTTTACAATTATTTTGATCTTTTTATGTTGTTACTGTAATAGTAGTGACGAGATCTCCTCGTTAAGATCCTATACAATTTGATCCCGAAATTAACAGGACATTGTGAATGTTACATTGGAAAAACAAAATAACTCTAGGAATAAAGCAAAGAATCAATTTGGAAGAAGCTGTAACCAATCCAAGAACCCTAAAAGAGTCAAATACCTTAGAATTGACTTAAAGGTCCTTCTGTATTACTTTTCCAAATTTTGCTAAACATATTACTTTTGAGCTTAAGTTTGGATTGATATAATATTTGCCTAATTTTTGTGATCTTGTATATGAGGTTTCTTACAAGCATCTCAAAGAGCTTGATGTAGTCTGTCTTAACATGAAACCTCTAGGAGTGATAAAAGAGTAGATTACATTGAGAGCCTCTCTATTTTTACTAAAGGATGCAACAAAAGATTGATTTTTTGATTTACCTGTAAGGAGTGTGAGCATATAGATCTTAGCTATTTTTAAAGAAGTACTTTCCAGCATCAAAGACAACTAACATAAGGAAAGAGATTTGTAGGATAAAGCAATATTATGTAGAATCCCTTTATGAGATTTAGGAGCATTTCAAGTAGTTGTGTGATAGTTGCCCTCATCATAATATCACAGAACAACTCCTTATCCAATACTTTTAAGAAGGATTATTGCCTATAAATAGGAGCTTAGTAGATGCACCAATTGGTAGATCACTGTGTAAAAAGACTTTTGTGGAGGCTAGAACTTTAATTGAGTGTATATCAGTGAAAACCCAATAATTTGGCATCTGTAGTGATGTTTGTAGGATAATTGAGCTTGTACATTGTAATGATGTGAATGATTAGGGATTTGCTTCCATTTGACACCCAAAATTTCAGTCCTGGCTAAAAATAGGAGGCTTTTATTTTTATTTCAAGGAGACCTACCAAAACATGTCTCTTATCAAGCACCAACTCTTTCACCACGGACTATTTTAGAGGGTCATTTAACCCTCTAGTATTCCATACCTGTATAGTTATATGATGAGATGACCCCTTTGTTTAGCTTTTCCCCTAACTGACCTTCTTCAGGAATTTGAGGGAGTATTAACTACCTCCTCTGTCCCATTACTAGCATATTATGTCGACTGTATGTTCTGTGTGAGTGCATCCTCGAGTTGCTGTACTAGCATATTGTGTGCACCTTCCAATAGTTTGGTACCTGGTTGTGGCTTTAGCAAGCTACTTACAAGTCCCTGACATCCGTCCAATTGGTTATAGGAAGTGGTTTCAACTGTATTGATTGTACAATTTGGCATCCCATTATAAATTATAGGAGCTACTTCAGCTAATACTCCCTGCATCTCTGTGCTCTCTATGATCACCTTAGTAGTTGTAGGCATTGGTTAAACACTTACGACGTTCTCCTTATTTACTATGTTACTTTCCATCCCCAGAATCTCCTCTTACCAGCTAGTTTTAAACAATTTCCCCGTAGGCACCTATTTCTTTGTTGAATGGTTGGGTCTCCATAGATAAGATACCTTAATTTTGATAGGCACTAGCTCTCCTGCTTCACCTAACTTCATCACTAATGAGGTTTCAGGTAGATTTGAAATGCATGAATACATTATCTGCCAAATTCAATCCTGGTTTCCCTCTTCGAAGAAACATGGGTTGGCTTCCTATATGCTAAGGGCCCAGTTTGATAATCTCAGAAAGATAACTATCTACTGCAAATTTAAATAAAATGGTACGATCATCCATAAACAATGTTTTTCTCCAATCCCTTCTTCCCTCATTGAGCGGTAGCCCAAGCATTAATGACTAGAAAGGCAGGTCTTTTGTTCCAAAATAAGCCAACCAATGAAGTGGACCAAGCATTCTCACCAGCTCGCAGAAGTTCGATGTGAGGAAAAATCACACCATCTTGCGTGACATCTTGACAATGCTTCAACTGAATCCGATTCTGCTGGAATTTAATTATATTTTACCAAGCTCTCACATTTTGTGAGGGTCTCTTTGACTGCTTGGTGATATCCTGAGAACTCGCCCAGTTCCAGGCACGCCTTTATTGACTAGCTCTTGTGAGAGCACTGTTGGTTCTTCTAGGGATAAATTTGAAGACTCCGCACTATCTGGAATCCAATTCTTAACCTTGTAAAGGCCCTTTATAAAAGCAGAACGTCAACCTAGTTGTGTACAGAAGCACCAGAGAAGAAGCACAAGTGAGGATGCGGATGTTTTTTTCCAAAAAAGGAAATATTCAAGGATAGAAATGTCAAAGCAGAAGAGAGAAGGCACGAAATATTCAAGGGTAAAAATATTAAAATCTATTATATTGTTACTACGCACTTTCTCAAGATTCATATTGTTCAAAACAAAGTGCAAACTGATTGACTGCAAGCTATTTGGGAGAACAAAAAATCAAAAGTTATTTAGTTTTGCATTTGTAATTATATTTATACAATAATCAAATTCACATGCTTAGCTAGGTTGAGAATGCCTTTAACCTTAAGAATATTTAGTAATTAGTATATCACTTACGATAATTGTTTAGTTTTTGCTTCGTGCTGCTTGTATATAAGACATTTGTTTGTTTTTGTTAATGAAATGAGATATCCTCGCAATAGACAAAGAGACAAACCAGACAATTTAAGGAGGGGTATTGGAACCACAACGTGCAGAAGTTATGAGGGCAAAAGCAGAACGAAGATGTGCCTCCACAACCTTCCCGTCTTCTCTTTTAAGTTTGAATTGAAACTTAAAAGAGAAGAAAAACCTTCCCGTCTTCCCATGTAGGGATTCCTAAGCTTACTTTTATCCTATTTTATTTTGACATAGACAAGTTACCAATGGGCAGGTTGTGTTAGGATAAACATCATGGTCAAGTAAGAGTGTACTAGGATTATTAGCATTGCTGTCCGCAACTAATACCTCTCAATTTGGTACCAGTAATTATTATATCATTAAAGAATAGACGAGGTTAGAAGCAAACTGGCCTTGGACTTCTTTGCTTCTTCAAGAAAAAGAAAGGCCACAATCTCTTGAAGTTTCCAGGGACTAAACTTCTATTTGCTCTGTGTCTAACCACAAGAGGTTTTCTAGTCATTCGTTCATGACAAGGCAGGTTGACCTTGAAGATGTACCAGCAAATACTAGTTTTGACGATCACATCACTGATAACGTAGAGAACCAACAAATTTTTAGGAGATTCCTTGCCAACTTCCAAGCTACAACTCCGATTAAACTTAACCATAAATGAGTAGAAGGGATGTACCATTCCAATGAAGTCTACATTTCTCCTCTAACTTGTTACCCAACATTAACAACTATATATCAATTTCCTTCTCCTAGTTTCTTCACAACAAAAATGGCTTCGAGGTTCTGGGCTTTCTTCTTGGCTTCCCTTGCCATTCCATTAACTATAATAAATGGACAAGCGCCAGCATTATCACCAGTTACTTTGCCCACAACACCTCCACCTACAACCACACCTGTCGCACCTTCTCAATCACCGGCTTCCACTGTACCAACAACACCAACACAATCGCCAGCAACTGTAGTAACACCACCACCTACTTCCACTCCCGTATCCTCACCATCTCCTAAAGTAGCCCCAGCTACTAGTCCAACCGTCCCACCTCCACAAACTCCACCCAGTCAATCACCGGCAAAACCACCAGCATTACCACCGGCTCCAACTACACAACCTCCAGCGGTACCATCTCCAACACCACCCCCTGCGAAAGAGACGCCAGCACCTGCACCAGCAAATGAAGCACCGGCGAAGGCACCTCCGGCCCCAGCCCCAGCCCCTATTCGTCTACCACCAGCCTCATCACCTGCATTAGTTCCTTCTCCTGCGCCAGCTCCCGCTAAGCACAAGAAGAAAAGAAAGCACAAGCACAAGAAGCATCATCACTCGCCAGCTCCTGCTCCAATTCCCCCCAGCCCTCCAGCCCCACCTACAGTGACAGAATCTGAGGACACTGCCCCTGCACCATCTCCAACACTTGTAAGTTCTCCATAATGGCATGAATATTAAGTTCCAACGAGATACATGTCATCATAAATTATAGAGAGATGAATGATTGCTTGCCTTTTCTGTTTTACAGAATGGACGAATGTCATTGCGACAGAAACAGGGAAGGTTCAGAATCTGGGCAGCTGTTGCATTACCTACGGCATTCTTGTTACTTATTGCATGCTAAAGCCTCCTAGCAGTAGCAATATTATCTTATGATTCCATTCTTATGCATATAAGGAAGATTGTTTTGTATCCGTAAAATAATCAGTTTGGAAAACCAAGCACAAAGGCATTTATAAGGCCAGTCAACGTATCTAGTTGTGACTTGTGAGTATCAAGTATTCTTTCAAACCTTCCAAATCTTGCTATTTATAAGAAACAAATTTTGCATTCCGCAGCTATATACCAGAAAACAAAAACAGAATGGACATGTATGGAAAACTTGCGAAGCTCGATCTGTTTTCAATTCTGCATTTATTTCCTCTTGCAAGTCATACTCGATTACAAGCCAATTTCTGATACCGTTCACATCCGCTGAAGAGAAGGACCAGAGATTTATCACAGTAAGATTTTCTTTAACAATGACAAAAAGGCGAAAAGCTCCAAGCCCAAAAGGACTAATATAATCCTTGCCAAAAATTGTCATCGACCTATTCCAAGAGAAAAGATTTTGCATATAGTTTACACAATCTAGGATGTCCCGAATTTTACAAACTATCAATAATCCCTTATAGTTTTAGTTTTATAATGTTTGTTTGTTTACCATCAACTTCCGTTACAAATCCTAACAACGAACTTCAAATTGACGTCGTGTAGTGCTACGTGTTGAAAATGATGTCGTTTTAGAGTCTGCAGTTCGGGTTATAAAGCTAGAAGTATAGAATAGTTATTGATATTTTCTAAAAATTAAGCGATTTGATAATATACCAAACCACAAAGGATACAATGCACTTATCCTTTAAACTAATTTAAATAAATTAGGATAGGAGTTCGGTAGGTTAACTAAAGTGTTGTCATAGTTTTCCTGTTTGCCCTTCGGGGTCCTTGAGTGGTATTAGAGCTAGAACAAAGTAAAGCTAGTAACCCTGAGTGGTATCCGTCACTATGAGTGGTCTTTTGTTTTGGTCAAGTTTATTTTCAGAATATCTTGCGTACCTCTTGGTGTTTATCACCTTGATAACTTGTTAGCCTTGTTGCTACAAAGGGTTTTCCACTACTGCTTGTGTAAAACCTGGAAATATAGCCAACCTTCGCATCTTTGTTAGGCGAGTAAACATTGATATTAGGTAAGAAAGGGAGTAAGAAGAGAGTTGCATAAGAATCATAGAAACTTCTTCAGATTCAGTTCATTTATCATCAAGTTTGAGTTTGTCTAGTTTGCCTAATAGTGTGAAGCGTGTTTTATCAAACAAAAAAGAAATCGTGTTTGTGAGTCTTCTATACCATTGTTGAGTCCATATAGTATTTATTTTCGTGACCATTCTTGGACGAGAAATATTCGTAGTGTGTTATCTACTACTAGACCTCGTGTAAAGAAAGCATCCAAAGTTCCAAACTAAAACAGTGTGGTCACAGATCTACAACTGCAGAACAATAAGTAAAACTGGAAATCCCTAAGGTGCTGATCGCCTTATGGAGAGAGTAGAACCATACACATCTACACTTTGGAGCTCTACGACTTGTTCCTACTTTACATGGAAGAAAAGGTATTCCTTCAATAGCCAGGATATCTCTCTTAGACATTGCCTATATAACGTACCAAAATGCTCATATTGGTACCTTGCTAACTACTCTTGATAAAGGAAGTGTCATCTTGACCATAGTACCTGATTTCAATATCAGGTTGGATGATCCTACTTTGCCTGAACGACTACAAGTTCAGATCCAGATCATTGAAGCAGATTAAGATCCTACAACCATTATGGCTACTCTACATCACCAATTAATCTATCGTCTACATAATCATGCTTTGGACATAAACTTTCTAAATTTCACTTCGGATGCATTATACATGGTTGCTGATCGATCTAATGATTAGACTACTATCCTACAGATCTCGAAGCAGTTGCCTTTCACAGGAGCTTGAAAAGTTGATGCCAATAGAATGGATTACCAACTACCAGAAGGTATTCCACGCACCTCATTGACACTCTTTTCATACAATAACTCCTCCGATTTTGAAGGCACTGAGAGATGGATCAATCAAATCCATCTATACACGGCCCAGCGACGACACGCCTGGTCCTTCAACATTAGGCTCAATCCTGATGATCCAGCCCATTGAACAATCAGATCTACCAGATCTAACATCTAAGGCTAAAAGCCTTGAGATCCAGCCCGTATTTTCTCATATGGAAAGTAAAGACGGTCCTCCAATATATTATTTCAAATATGATCGAGATCCAGTCTATATTAGTCATCATCGTGGGCATTTTGTATGGAATGTCTACCTATCCATGTGCGAACTAGATTGTGAGATCTGTCTCAAACCTGAGTCAGATTCTGATGATGATGATCTAAGATATCAATAGAGAAGGAAGAAGAAGCCATAGCCCAAATCTTGGTGCTTACCTTCTCGTGACTATCACCCTCTTGGTGGTGATCTAGATCAAGACGATCCAAATGGTCTACTCATGATAGAAAGATCCAGACCAAAGTCTCTAAGAGAGATGCTCAGGTCATCTAAAACATGTAGATCTACTAAAGGATCTAGCAGATCTATGCCAACAATTCCTGTTATGACTCCTACTCCTATACCTTGTATGATGGCAAGGCCAGATGAGGATAACTTTCCTCAGTTATCTAGGAGTACTGATGAATCGCAGCAGGTTATCTCAAACCCTTATATTAGAGCGTCAGGAATTACTTCACAAGGAACACTTGAATCAAATCCATCAGATGAAGTGCTTAACTGTCAGACACAAAACGCAGTAGCATAGAACAAAGTTATGAAAAGGATTAATTCCAAGTTGGATGGAATTAGTCAACAAAACTTTGCTACACACAAGAAAGTCGATTCTGTTTCGGAACATATACAAACGATGTATCAGTCTTATAAAGCTCAGATTTAGCGCCTTGATGCTGAAATCAAACAATACATCTTTGCCCATTATATGGGGCTAGAATTTGACTGCAAAGTTCGTGAGATACAAAAGATACAAAGGACTGTACAATAAATGGAAGTTGATATGCATGCGGCTCAATCTAAACAGATATATGGCTCATCCTCTTCGAATTTTCTAAATACACAGCCATCTTATCCCTCTCCTATGTATCAAAGGTATCCAGAAGAAGTTGGCTATTCAAAGGTATTTAAATTCAATTATCCTTTGATTAGACAGTACATACATCCTCAGACAACTCAAGAGAAACCTCGACAATCAAAGCCAAAGTCAACATTTGATCGTGTGCATAAACCTCAAGTTTATGAGTCTTTTAAGTTTCTAGAAGCGTCATCTTCGTGTACACCTTTTGAACCAGAATCACAGTGGAGTAAACCAGTACAGATTCGTACACCACCAGAATCTCCACCACCAGTTCAACCTTCCACCTCTGTATCTGGTAAGTATAAAGCTAAACTGCCAGAGTACATAGCTACTTTAACCACTAAATCTCTTGCAGATAATTCTAGTTCTCAATCTGAGAAAACTGATTCGGAAAGGAATACATCTGAAGTCTCTACAACACCAACTGAGTGTTCATCTGAACACATCTCAGAGTCATCATATGAACCAATCTCTTCACCCTCGACTGATTCCTCAGCAAACTTTGCTCACCTTTTAGAATTATCTAATGTTTTGATGACTATGCCTCAATATACTAAAGAAACAGAAATTAGTGAAGTAGAATATGTTGAGATTGAACCCTTCAGATCAGAGCCTGCACCTCAAGCAACACCAACTACGGCAACTGCACAGCCGACGAATACTAAGCCTACTTCAAGTCTTTGGTTTACATTTGATGATCTACTCCCAAGAAATGGAGAGATAGACTTCATGAATTCAATGCATGGATTGATTTATAGATGACTAGACCAAATTATCAATTGCTAGATATTTTGTTTAAATTTACATCTAGATTCACCGGTACTTTGTGAGAATGGCGGCAAAGTATTTCGGACTATCAACTTCTTTAGTACATACAAGTATCAACACCTGGAGCACTAGTTGGTGTAATTCACAAAGAATTTATTGGCGACTTCCAGTTGATTGACAAAAGAATCCGTAAGGAGTATTTCGCAATGAAATGTTGTTCTTTTGATAAGCGTGATATTCAAAATCATTATAAACACATGACGGAAAGGTATTATCTCTTGAACAAATAGAATGATGATAACTTACGTTATACTTTTACATCATCCCTTCCAGATGAAATACAGCCAGAACTACAACGAGCCATAGTTTCTCTACAAAGAGACATGTCAACAATCTCTCTTGGAGAAATCTATTAGCTTGCTTTAGCTTCTCTTGACAAGCTATGTGATCAGCATACTTTGTTCAAGAATATCCTCAAAGGAGGTCCAGTTCTGAAGCAGGCTTGCAAGAAGCCCTATCTCCAGATAAAATGCAAAGACAAAAAGACTTGTGAGTGTCATGGCAAGAAGAAAGCCCCATTTATCTCAAGTCTATGTTTAGTCCAATATATATAGGTATTTAGGTCATATTTACATTTATTTTGCATATTTATTCATTCATTTTAGTAACATTTTTAGGTTAATTTATTTATTTTTATTGAGTTTGTTATTTATTTTGTTTTTCTTATTTTTATTGTAGAAAGCATGAGTTTGACCTCAAATTAAACCCAAGAAACGGCACGGTCCATAATTTTGCATAGCCTAAGTGGAATTAGACGTGAGAACAAGTTAAAAGAGCACACAAAACGCAGGAGATGGACTGATGTAACGACAACAGCAGAGGGTCCAGAAAAGATCCAAAACGCAGACCAAGGTGACGTTTTTGGAGGCAGAAAATGTTGGGATGTTTTATTGTTTTTAAAGGAAAAGAAAGCACGCAACAGAGGGCAACTTTTAGGTTTTTAAATTATGACTAGCGGCAGCAGCGTGGAATTGGAGAGTTTATATTAGAAGGAATTAATTGAAAGCAACATACACGGCAATTTGAGGAGAGCTGCAGCAACACAAGGAGCAATTGATGAGGACACGCGGCAGCTAGAGAGTGAGGATTTAATTAGCAACAGGAGATATTTTGGGAAACACGCACAAGACAAAAGCATAGAGGAGATGCGGCAACAGAGGGAGGCTGGATTTATTTGAGAAGGTTTTATTTAATTGGAGAGACACGTGGCAGAGGATGAAGACCAGCGGTAGAGAAGTTTTCAACTAACAAACGCACGCACAACAAGGAATTAAGGGGAGTGACACGCGGCAGCTGGGGATTAAAATTAGGTTTATAATGGCCAGCAAACATATATATATCACGTATGGGCTAGCGGCGGAGAGAGTTTTTGGGAATAGACATTAGAGAGAAGCTTTATTTTTGGTATTAGACAGTAGCAGTAGACAAACACGCATGACGTTTTTATTATTTGTTAAGAGAGTAGCGTAGAGGTATAGAGAATAGGTTTTCAATTGGAGCTTTATTAATTGACGAGGGACGTACGCGGCACTCCAGACAGCAACGCACAACGTAGGCAGTAGCAGACAGGAGAAGAGCCACGATTCCTGATCTGTTTTGACGCACTCTAGACTTGTTTACTTTAACGTTTTATGTCCAAGCTCATCTGATTTTTCGTTCCTTACTCTTTAATGTTTATTTTTCTTGCTTTAATATTTGTTTTGTTAAACATGAACATGAGTGAGTAGATTTCTTGTTAGGTTTCAAAGATTGGTAGTAGTTTTCAATTTTCTATATGATTTGATTATGGATTTTATTCAATAAAATTGATTCGTAGTTGTTGATTCTTATTTTGCGAATTATTGTGCTTATTATGTGTTAGGCCTCA
>JANZLX010000003.1:17883827-17917777 GCA_025531955.1 Erythroxylum orinocense | reverse complement strand
TGGGCCCAAATTATTGTTGAATACTAATGTTTGTAACTATTGTAGCTTGCCAATGGAAATGTTTTTGAAAGCAATGGACCCTATATGATTAGTCATTTTTCGCTTACGTGTATCTTGTTTTAAAGAAACAGAAGTTTTTTTTTGAAAATGAATTCTGACTGATTGTTCGCTGTAACATGCCACTCTTGCGGGATACGTACTCGGATATCACCATAGATGTCAGGTATGTGTCTTATAAGAGTGGGGTGCTACACACAATATATATTCTGATTTCTAGGACAACAAATAAAATGTTATCATTATGAATATCGACAATTTCACATTGAGATGAAAGTAACTTTGTAACCTTTGTCATATAACTGACTCACACTCAACAAGTTATATTTCAAACCATCAACAAATAGAACGTTATCAATGAAAGTAGAGTCAGAATTATCAATTTTACCAATTCTGTTACCTTTGCTTTATTTTTGCCTGCAAAGAAAACTTCACCTTTGTCTTTTCTTTCATTGTAGTTAAAGTGTGATATTTCACTTGTCATGTGTCTCGAACAACCACTATCAACTATCTATTGATTCTCCCTGCCTCCATTTTGAAACATAACTGTAGAAATCATTATCTCATTTAAGGTACCTAAATATTTCTGGGTCTTTTCATTTAGTAGTTTGACCTTTTAGTCTCCAAACATAAATCTGAAATAATTTCTTTTTATGAACATTACAAGAATGATTAATATGGCCATATTTACTATAGTAATCGCATAACCAAAAATGAATGATAGTTGTTATGATTTGTGCCACTTAGTAGGTTCTTGCTATCTTGGTTATAAATACTGTTGGATTTAACAAAGAAGTTTTTGTATAGCATGATATTGCTATTTTCATTATACCCTATTCCAACTTAGTTACTATTTCTTCCAGAACTTCCTTTTCAGAAACCTTTTGCTTATAGTCAACCTCAAGAGACATATTCTAGTCGCCAACTTCTCATTCGTATATTCCGATGATTTAATCTTACTCTTTAGAGATGCATCATTACTCTTGGACTTCATAACTTCTTTGAAATAATTCACTATTTACCTTTTGTATTGATCATAAAATTCATGATATGCATTCTTGAACTTATTAACTTCAATATCAGAGTTAGAATAATATACCTCATCATTTTCTTTTTCAATCATGAAGAAGACATTGTTGATTTCTTTTGGTTCTTCTTCTTCAAAGTTTTCAGAATCCTCATTTAACTAGGCTCTAATCATCGCTGGCTTTCTGGATTTTTTGTTCTCTAATTTGTCATTTTGAAGAAGAGGACATTCTGGTCTTGTTTGTCCAGGCTTCGTGTAGTGATAGAATAAGATTTAATTATTTTATGTATTGCTATTGCTACTATTACCTTTTGATAGGAACCTATTGTTTTCAACTTTCTTGTTTCCTTCTCTTTTCTTTATCAACTTTTTTTTTATAGAAGTGAACATATTTTTTGACCATAAAGTTGAACTCGTCATCTCCATCTATCTGCAACTTAATGTCACTTCCATCACCGTTTGATTCATCAGTTGCTTTTAGTGTCATACTTTTTTCGTAGGAGGATCCTTCATCTCGCTAAGTTCGGTTTCATGGATCATCAGATTTCCTTATAACTAATCGAGTGAAATAGTGTCTAGATCCTTTGTCTTTTCTAGAGCTGTTACCTTAGGTCTCCATTCCTTTGGTAGCAATCTCAGAATCTTCGTTATGAGCTCGTCATTGGGATATTTCTTTCCCAAGTTCTTTAAGGCCATGATGTTGTTGAATCGTCCGAAGAATTCATCTATTATCTCCCTTTTTCATGCCAATAATTTCGTATTGATGCATTAAAAGACTTATTCTATGCTTCTTTACCTCATTTGTTCCTTCAAATATGACTTGTAGTTTGTCCCACATTTTTTTTACTGTAGAGCAGTAGGTATCTTTTCATATTCTTCTAGAGACAACACACATATCAGGTAGATTAGTGGGAATTGTAGCTCCAATTCTAATTGCTTACCATACTTCGATATCTATAGATTAAAGATAGATTTTCATTCTCTCTTTTCAGTATTAGTAGTTGTTTCCATTGACGTAAGGAGGCTTTGAGATAAATTGTCCTTCAGAACTTCTCAAGGTGTTAGCCATGATCTATCACATGCTGTAAAATACAATAAACATGAAACCTCGCTCTGATACTAGATGATAAAGCAAACACATGCAAGATGAGGTTGAATTATGTATGACTTAAAAAAGTGGGCTTCGTAATAATGAAGGTTCTTGCAAGAAAGAAAGCAAATTTCTTATGATTTTATTTCTTTTTGAGAATAAGATCATTAATTATATGAGGAAATAAATCCAATTTAAGTTTTGAAATATTATACAGTTATTATCAAAATCGTTAATCATAATCCTTGAGCTAATAGTTGAGAAGTGAAGTTTGTTCATTTATGATTCTAGAAAAGAGTTGGGAACTTGGTATTTTGAAAGAAGGAGGCTGATGATTTTACGGGCAAAAAAAGAAAGTAAAATATTTATTAAACTTATCTTATTTGTAACGTGATTATTTAACGTTTTTATTAATAATCACTTGTTTTCTATTTATTAAAATTTTGTACTAACATGACGTGCCATATAAACACTGTTAATTTTGGAGTTAACGGTGGGCAATTATTGATATAAATTAAAAGTTCAAGCATTTTATTATTACTTTCAATTGTTATGCCTAATATTGAAAAAGTAGGTAAATTTCAAAATTTTTTATTGTAATTTGGCTCTGAAATATTGTAAGATTACAATGAAATTATAGTACGGCACAATTATAATTGGATTTGTTTATGCTAATGATGATGAAGCAAAACTTAAATTTTGGTTTCGAATAAGGGTAAAACAAAATCCAAAAAACTTAAAGGTAATGTTTTTAAAAGGTGCAAAGCTAAATTCATAAATAAGAATTGACAGAGTATAAAGTTGTCTCTTTGTGACACAAATTTGAGTCACAAAAACAATCTCTTTGTAAAATTACAAAGAGAAAATTGCATACATTGATGATCCTCTCCTGACTCTTGTAAAGCAAAGCGGAGAATCTTGTTCGAGGAGGTAAGTTGAGTTGAGTTTTGAGTTTTTTGAAAAAAAAAAGGATAAAATTGATTCAATGGTTAAACTAATTTCATTTTGATTTAACCACCAGGCATTTACTTTTAATTACAATTCCGAACCTTGAATTAGATTTTAATTTCATCACGAGCTATCTTTTTAACATGTAAACGATTCATTTTGGTATGACGTTAAAAATATCTAAAGTTGTTTGGTAGAAGCATACTTGGCACATTTATTTTGAAACGATAGTACTGTTAAAAGGGTAAGTTTGAGAATAAATATTCTTTATTATTTTGTAAAGTTTAACTTTGTAATACAACCCATTAGAGATCATTACAGTTAAATTTTAGTCACTTAATAAATAAATAAAAAAAACAAAAAGTTTAAATGATTCACAAGTTTTATTTCTCTTCTCCTAAAACTGGAAAAGAAAAAAAGAAGAAGCTAAATTTCCTTAATATTGATAGACTAGGCTTAAAATATTGACAAAACTATATTTGACATATTTTTACTACTGATAACTAAATAAAGGATCTCCTTTTCAACACATAACCTGGGAATCAATCTTCTTCATTTTTCCTTATTAGCTGTCTCTCATTCATCAGAGTCGAACATGCCGTGATCATTGCGGCTAAACAGGGCAAAACGGAAAGCAGGCCACATTTTCAAGAACTAATGTAAAAAAGGACAAAGAAAAGAAAAACGAAAAATTGATAGTCAACGCACGAAAATTGACTCCATACTCTCACGTCAAGTCAATTTATCCATTTCTATACTGAGTGTACTCAGTATATACCTATATATGTGTATCAGAGCTCAGACTTGCATATGCATCCTCCGCAACCCTCTCGGGAGCCCTTTGGCTGGAAAAGAAAAATGGAGTGTAGACTTTCTCCTTCCACAATCATGTGCTGCATTACTTTAATCCTTCTTTCTATCCCAGATAGTGGCCATGCAGCAAGAAAAGTACTACTGGACTTTCCAATTCCTCCAATCAGTAAGTATAAATTCATGTATGTACTTGTCTATGTTTCAATAAGCATGATTTTATACCAATAACTCTCCAAATAAAGTACACATCTTTTTTCATCGAGTTTTATTTTAATAATGACAAATGTTATACAATCTACAATTCCCGAACTCTTATATATGCTACAGCACACCAATGGGGTAAGTTTAGTCATGAAGCATTAATTATGCTTTCTCTTAACGTATCTAAATCAATTCATATCTTCTTGCACGCGACTTAGGTGGATTTGGTTCTTCTCCTCCGACAGTCCAAACGCCGCCTCCCACTCCGAGCATTGATTTGGGGTACCGAAGTGAGAACAAAAATGGAACTCATGCTCAGATAGTTTACGTTAACGGAAAACCCCGGTCTGAAAGTGGAACTGTCAACGGGAAAGATGGACACCCTGTAATCAAAGGGGACACTCACAATAATTCTCGAAAAGCTAACGTGAATGGTCCTACTGGGACGCCATTGATACATGGGGAGGATACAGATGGCTCCCAGACTGCCATAATTAAGGGTAAGGATGGGAAACCACAGATGGAAGTACATTCATACCCAAATGGTACACAAAGTGTTACTTTTTTTGATAGCTCTGGAAAGCCGATGTACAATATAAACTATCTCCCACCTCCAGGGCAGCAACGAGGCTCGTTCATTACCCCTCCGGCAGCCGATGATTTTGTGCCACCTTCCATTCCGGCAACTACCCCATAGATGGTAGATATAAGAATGCTCTGAAAGATATTCACATATGTTGTACTGTTCTGTTTTGTCTGTTCCACCTACTTAGAATAACTTCGATCGCGAACTGTCACTTCTGTATTTTTTGTTCTAGTCTTCATTTTTCAGTTTTCGTATAAATAAAAACAAAAATTTGTATGATTGTTAATGTTTATATTTTAATTACTAAGAATAATTACATACATAAAACTTAAAGATAAATTATTTTTAATTAAATAAATTTATTTAATCTCTTATATAATATTTATTTAAAAATTATGAATAAAATTATGTTATTTTAATAAATAAATAATTTAAAAATTAAATTCTTATTTATAAATCAATATTTATTTGAAATATATTTTAATTATTAAATCAAATTTTATTTGAATATTTATATATTTTAAATTAATTATATTTATTAATAGTTATTAAAATTTAATTACATATTAATTTAATTATAAAAACTAAACTAAATTAAATTAAATTATTCATAATTTTTATTGATAATTTATTTTAATTTATTAAATATATTGAATTAAATTATTCATAATTTTTATTAAAATTTAAATAATTAAATAATATAGTAAATCATATTATAAAAAATAAAAACATGAAACAAAAATCACTTTTTATAATTTTCAGAATTTTTGAAAACTAGAAGAAACCAAAACTAAAAATAGGAACTAAAAGCACGAACAAACAAGTCTTTTTTTTTTTTTCTGAATTTGAAAATAAAAACAAAAAACCAAAATTCAAAATAGAAACAAACACCCGTACGTATCTTACTTTTGGCTCTATTAATCAAGTGTAAGTGTATAAGAATTGCATGATTCATAAGAATTTAAATAATGTTGACTTTAGCATGTGATCAACTCATGTTTAATTTTTTTTTAAAGGCTTGGCTTTGAATTGTCAAATAAAATCAATAATAATTAAGATTAGTTAGAAGAAAACTTGTGACTTTGCGCTTTTTAGGGATGGCAATAGGCTGACCCATGGAACCAGATTGAAGTATTTTCAATAGGCCGACCTATGGGCTGCCTAGGTTTAGATCGCCTTGAGGTCCAATTTTTTTAAACAAATGACATCATTTTACTTAGAAGAATTGGGCCTCAGGCCCTAATTAAAAAAGATGTTATTTTACACTTCTAATTTAAAAAGTTATTTTAAAAAATTAACGGGTGGTTCATGGACCGGTTTATTGCCATCGCTACTGTTTTTTAGTTAACTCTTATTTTCTCCTCATTCCTTCATATTTTCCTCCTTTTCTTCTTCAAATTAATACTTGACTTCAGCTTGACTTCACCTTCTCTGTTATCATTTCTTTCTCACATCTATTTTCTTTCTTTATAATCTTATTCACGCTTATTTTTTATTTATTTTTGGAAACACTTTTTAAATTTTTTTTACCATTGTTAGACCATATTCTTACCATTTCTACTTATGTTCTCTACCCTTTTAAACTCTATCGTTGACCTTTCTCTCAACCAAAATAATATTTCTCACTCCCTATAAGCCCCGAATCATCTACTAAACTATAAAACTTTATTCTACATCTTCCACTCCTTTTGAATTAATCTCCCTTGCCTCATATTAACTTGCACCACATGTTTCCACTCTCAGACTTAACCTAAAACTTAGCTAGAAATAGTTTGGAGGACTCTTGACATGTTTAACTCAACTACTATTCTCCATCTTCTCTGGAAGGTAATGGAAGAGTGGACTAAAATTCTAAAAGGAGTCAACAAATGGTCCTTCATACTAGTTGGTTTTTTCCTTAGTTATAGGCCAACTTTTTCTCTCCTTCACAAGTGGGCCATGAACTAATGGAAAGTATGAGGACTAAAGGATGTGTTGTTGAGTGAAGATAATCTCTTATTTGTCATCAAATCCAAAGTAAAGGCTCAATTAACTATAGAGGTTAGACCTTAGCACATGAGAAATAAGTCATTCTTTTTGCAATTATGGCAATAAGGTATGCAACTTGAGTGAATGCACCATAAAATAGTTTTCCTTTAGATCAACATTCATAGTATTATATTGAAATATTAATCTATAAGGTAATTAATCTATCTATTAAGCTACATTAGGCAACCTATAGGCATGGACGAAGTAACAACTTCTCTCAAAAGGATTGGATATGCAAGAATGTATATATTGGTGGACATGAAAAAGATATGTCAGAATATATACCTCTCTTAAAGCTTGACTTAAATGATGCTCTTATTGATGATTTAGTTAGTTTTACCAATCAATGACATCTAACTAATGTAGAGCTTACTAAGGTCTGGAAGCCCATTGGTAGAAAGTTCACTAAAGGGGATTATATTGAAGTTTTGGGACTGGAAGCAGATAAGATTAGGAGTTAAGAAGTTCACCTCCGTCATATTCTTAACTAAATCATCAATAAGAGCATCATTTAAGTCAAGCTTAAAGAGAGGTATATATTCTGACATATCTTTTTCATGTCCACTAATATATATACATTCTTGCATATCCAATCAATGGCATCTAACTAATGTAGAGCTTACTAAGGTCTGGAAGCCCATAGGTAGAAAGTTCACTAAATGGGACTATATTGAAGTTTCGAGATTGGAAGCAGATGAGATTAGGAGTTAAGAAGTTCACCTCCCTCATATTCTTATTAAACTAACTTAAAAAGAACCAGTGAATGGTAATAGCTCTTAATCAAGTATAGAGAGGAAGTAAGATAAGACACACACTATTTCTCAGTCAGTTAATATTCCTTTGTCGCTAATTAACAATGTAAAATTCAATATCCAACAAAGATCACAAATTCTAGAGAATCAAGCTAGTTCCTTAGGTAAAGAAGGCCTTAAACATGACATGAGAAGGAGATTTGATAAGAAGAACCAAACCAAAGTCTCCAAAGGCCTTATCAAACAATAATGAATCTCGTCATATGGGACATTAGGAGCGTCAATTGCTTTTTAAAAAATTATACTTAGAGATTAAATTAAAGAAATAAAATATATGGGTCTAGGCCTTTTTGAGATAAAGCTAAAGAGAGACAATTGCAAGAAGTTTTAATTTTTGGAGAATAACTAGTGATTATTGTCTAACCATCACCATCATAATAATAAGTGAATTATTTAGACTTGTTATCCAAACAAAATAAATATACAAGTTCTAGAGAGATTTGATCAACACATCCTTGTCTCTACTAATGTACTATAAGACTTAAACAAATTCATCCTTAACTTGGTTTAAAGATGAAACTTGACATTCAAATGAAATAAGCTTTAAGAAAAACTAAAAAAGCTTCACCCAGTTGTCAACTTACTTTCGATAGTTATTAAGATTCCAAAAAATCCTATATCCATTTAAATTTGATGGAAACATTTGCTTGAGAAATTATAGGGAATAATTAAGAGAAAGTGTGGAACACTTAGAAGTTACTAACTCTAAGATAGAGAGTAAATTCTTTACATGAAGTAATAAGAAAAGTGATAGGTAGCATATTAGAAAGAAGTTAGATAGAGCATTAGTTAATAAAGAATGGATATTAAAATTTCTAGATACTAAAACAATCTTTGTGAATTTCCATTTCTCAAATCATTATCCCATTATTGATCAAAATATATTTAAAAATGTTACAAGAAAGGCATTCTTTTGATTCAACAATTACTTGGCTAAAATTGAGGGATTTAAAGAAACCATTATAAAAGTTTTAGATACACCTATCTATGGATGAAAGAGATTCATTCACATGAAAAAGCCATAGGCAAGTGAAACATGAATTGAAGATGCTCAAATGCTTTAATTCCCTGACACGGAAAAAGTTTCATCATAATCTCAATTGTGACTGAAATGAACTCAAGATGCTCTATACCTCTGTCCAAGTGAAAAAAAGGACTTTTGGAAGATAAAAATGCACCTATTGAATTCTTTAAAGCTTTGGAAATCCATTACTCATTGTTTTAACATAAATCAAGTATATCTTGGCTTAAATATGGTTTTGAAAACACTTGTTTCTTCTTTAAATCAATAATAGTTAAAAGAAACCAAATAGAATCTCCTCTCTCATGAAATCCATGGATGTCTAACTCAAACTCAAGAGGAATTGAAGAAAAATGGCCTTTGAATACTTCAAGAACTCTTTAGGATCTCATCTAGTGTGTTATCCTTTTTAATGATCCTAAATTGTTTTATAACATATCATATCTTTGAAGTTGAAGTTATACTCCTGACTTAACACTTTAGTGTTGCAGACATAAAAAAAAGTTGTCTTTGACCTAAAACTAGGTAAAGCCCCGAGACTAGATAGTTTAAATACTTTATCTTTCAAAAATATTTAGCATCTTATTAAAGATATGATTATTAAAGCAATCGTATAATTCTTTATAAGTGGTAAAATTTTTAAGAAAATCAATAAAACTTATTTTTACTCATTCCAAAGATCAATAGTAAACATTATTTAAGACTTCAGGTCTGTTTCATGTTGCAAAATCCTTTATAAAATCACTACTAAACTTATTGCTTGTAGATTTAAATTGGTGTTAAAAAATCTTATCAATGAAACTCAAGAGGATGTTATAACTAGAAGGTTAATTAGAGATAATATACTCGTAGCACAAGAACTTATCAAAGGCTATAGAATGAATAATTCATCCAAAATTTGTTCTATTAAGGTGGGTTTTTCACAAAGCATTTGGATTTATTGATTTGAATCATAACTTACACACATTAGAAGAATTTTATTTCTGCTAACATTCATCAATTAGATAAACTAATGTATCTCCACTACTTTTAGTTTTTTTTTTGTGAAAGGAGAACCCTTAAAGTGGTTTAGAGGTAGGAAAGGACTAAGACAAGTGATCTTAATTTCCTATATCTCTTCATCCTATTTATGGAATCACTATTTAGGCTTATAATTTAGACAATTAAACGTGAATAAAAGCTTAAGTTCAATTCAAAATGTAAGAAACTGAAGATAACTGGCCTAGCTTTTGCAATGACTTATTATTGTTCTAGATCTGATGATAAGTCTATGTTAACTCTAATATCATCTCTACACACATTCAAACCGATGCCAGATTTATCTATCAATAAGAACAAAATCTTTCTCTTAATTTTAGCTAGGGTAAGAAATATAGCTCCATGGCTCTCTTTAATCATTGGTTTAAGAATTTAAGAATCTCCCTTTATTTATCTAGGTCTAACAATTATCTTGATAAGAATTAGATATGCAAATTGCTTGCCATTGTTAGAGAGCATTTAGAGAAGGATAAGCCATTAATGTAACATATCACTTTTATATTTTACTAGAGTTAAACGAATTAACTTTATCCTTAATTTCCTCAGTATCCTTTTGATATTGCATATATTCTTCTCTATAAGGTTGATTAGATATATAGAAAGGTTGTTTAAAAACTTTCTATAGTTAGAAAAGCAAAGCAAGAAAACTTATCATAAAGTTAAATAGGGAAAAGATTGTTATTCTAAAAAAAAAATCAAGGGATCTAGACATTAAAGTGGTCTTCACCACTAACAAAGTTTTAACGACTAGAAGTTTTCATAAAATATATCAAACAAGGAGGGATTATAGATAAAATGGATCATAAATACTTCTTGAAGGGTAAAAGCTTATGCGAAGTCAAAACTAAAAGCAACACATCCTAATCTATCATAATTGTTGAAATTAAGAGAATCTCTTGCTTAGCAAATCAAATGCAAAATTAGAAATGATAAGATTGCCTCCTTTTGATTTATAATTAGAGTAAAATACTGCACTTACATAGATAAAACCTAGCTCTAAATATAAGAATTTCATTTTATGTTAACTCCAGAGTAAGTTGAATAGTTATAAAAAAACAGTTAGGTGGTGCCTTCGGTTGATCTGTTAAGTTGTATACTAAACTATAGTCCTTAGAAAAGTGTGGAGGATTATTATGTCTGGAGAAGACATTCTTTAGATGATTTCGCAAATGATTCCTTTAGAGTAATCTTTCAACCTCTTCTTTAAAGAATTGCTTATATAATGTTATTTAGTGTTAAAAAAACCACTGTTAGAATCTCCTTCCATGTGTGGTTGATTTACTAACAATAGCTAGATGCAGTGGACAACTTGAGCCTTATAGACACTTTATCTCCTACCATGTGTGGTTGATTTACTAGTAAAAGCTAGATACATTGGACAACTTGAGCTTTATAAACACTTTTCTAATGTTTTGTCCTTGCAGACAAATAATGAGTCCTTGAATCATCTTTTCTTCAGTACATGAAATTTATATAAAATCACAATTAAATCTTGTATTGGCGCTTGAAAGACAAAGTCTTTTATACTAAGAAATCTTTGTCAGCCTCAACAAAAATAGTAGACTCTCATATGCTGAAAAAACTCTCAACATGATAGCTTTTGGTAGCTATTTGTATTTTATCCAGAGAAAGAGAATGCTAAACTCTTCTAAGGACAGAAAAAACAAAGGAATAGGTTTTATTTGACATTATCCGAGTAGTTAAGGTGCAACTTATAGTTAATAAATCTATGAATTATGCAATCTAGAATTGGGACTTAAAATGGAACTTAGGAGAAGAGAATAGTCGACTCAAAATCAATACTAAGTAACATATTATTCTTATATATTAAAGCTCTAATGGAAGGAAAGCCTTAGAATCTCCATTAAGGTTTGTCTCATCTAGTTGTTTATAATATGAGTCCTTTGTTAGCTCCTTTGATTTCTTTGAAGGTTCGTAATAAACTTTGTTATGTATATGCTTTTGCTATAAAATATATTCTTTTATCTTCCAACAAAAAAAAAAAAAAGATACACAACAATGAAAAACAAAAGATTAAACAAATTACGTTTTTTAAAGATTTAAAATTATTCCATTACTTTTGTAAAAAATGCAATATATACTCTTTCTATAATCTTTTACAATTTATTAATTTTAATATATTTTCTGATATAAAACATGCAACTCTATTAATAGGAACAAATCACCTTTCCATCTTCCCATATTTGTTTGTGATGTTAATTATTTGTATCTTAAAAAGTAATACAAATATAATTAAAATATATCAATTTAAGTATTAATGATTAGTAATGACTTAAAATAAAGTTATGTATTTAAATTTTATTTATCAAATATTATATTTATACAAGTTTTTTTAAAATGATATAACTAACATGCATTTTATTTAAATTAATTTGATATTTAAAAATTGATTTAATTTTTTAAAATATCAAAAAGTCAAAGATGCTTATTTGAAATTATATACAAAATAATCTTCCTATGAACAGAGTGATTTCTTAATTTTAAAATTAGTTAATGATAAATATACTACAAAATTAATGAATAAAATGCTACAACCAGTTAAAATGGAGGAACTCTAAAAGTTAATTCAGTAATTAATTTTTTGAATTTAATGTTTATATTTTATCTCACCTACCTGTCATATATTATTCCTTTTTTAATTTTAAATTTCTGTAATACAAAATCATTTTGTCTACTCATATAGTTTTTTTTAAATGAAGAAATTGTCATTAACTATAGTTCAAACTATTTTAAACATTACAATGAAGTCCTTCATGAGGCTTTTAACAAAATATTATACTATGAAAGACAAGAAATAGAAATTTGCATACACATTCCAAGATTATGTATTACAAGTTCCACCTAATTCGCGAAGTTGTTGACAAGTCTTGATGTACTACTTTTGCTATGAAGAGGGTTTCGGATTTCATTGGTTATATTTGCTGCCAATTGATATTTGTTTATTGCTGTCTCTCTATATAATCTGCGATTTCTTTCCAATCAAAGGTAAGAAGCAGTATGTATGAAGCATGCCATCTTTCTTATTTATCGGAGAGCTTCAGTTGAACAAGGCCAGTGTGTCATTCTAATCGTAGGAAGTGGGATAAAGTTATAGCTTGTGCTACATTTGACTCTAAATAGCTTTGGAGTAATTACAAGTGAATAACAGGAGATTACAACTTTCGGCTGATAGCTTACAAAGTTCACAAATTGGATCAAAATTGCCACGCTGACGATCTTTGGTACCTAGTCAATTTTTGATGACTGGCCAAGTAATCATCGGGGCTCTCCGACTAAAGGTGTTCTTCTAGAGAAGCTTGTACTAAGGTACCAACTGAAGTTCAATATGGAAAATTCTATAGCAAGATTTGTTTGTGAATGGAGCAGTGGGACTTAATTTCCAGAGGATGTTGTCTTGTCTAGAGCTGTTAGTGATCGTTGGAAAATATTGAGAGAGCTGGTTAAATCCTCGGAAATTCCCAAACCAGCAACTTTTGAAAATAAAAGCGGAGACTTTGGTATTTGGAGGAATGCGCTGATAGAGGTGAGGTGAGCAAGATCGTTTATGCGAATTGACTGAAGTCAGCCCGTAATTGATGGTGAAGGTAGCTTTCATGTATCCACAATTTTGTCGACATGAAGCCTCCAAATTTTCTTGCACATATAGGAGTACATTCTAAATCAGCGTAATAGATGGAATTCTTAAGCCCCCAAGATGACCTCCGCCCATTTCACTTTTTCCTTCTTTAAATTTTCCATGAAGCCTGACTGGAGAAATATTTTGATTGTTCTGTCTGTATATCTCCTCGATCACTCTTTGATAGAACTAGGTGGATGATCCAATGTATGTACTCATGTATTTCAACTTGAACAGCATAACCCTATAGAAGTTTCGTTACGGCTTGTACACATTACTCTGTTGATTTTTGCTTTTTTATCATGAATTTCTTAATGGCAATAACTTGGTTGGAGGCCAGAGTCGACTGGCATGCAAGCCTAATATATCCATTTTCCAATCAAATAATAGTTCCTTGACAGGTTTACTTCTTTTTTGTGCACAATAAAAGGAAAAACTCTAGAATTTGAAGCCAAATACTAAAAATGCAAAAGATATTAAGTTTTTTTTTACAGTTTAAGAAACCTTTTCTAAAATTAAACATTAAAAATCTTTTACAATTTTCAAATTTTGATAAATTATTCTCTTAAACGTTGGTTAAAAAATAATGATGAAATGCTTGTAATAAATAGATGGGTGAGATCCATTGAGATAGGGTAGGTATATCATTTTTGGGACAGAGGATCAGTTCCGAGCATATGACGGTTCTAGCAGCGAACGTGCCTCCCAAATTACACTCGCAATTAGTCGACTTTTTGAGACAAAAGAGAAGTCAACATAATATATGTAATTGTACTCTCACCAAAATCTTTTAAGCCTTCAATAAAGTTGGAAACTTGGAATTCTGATGAATCCAGTGCAAAGAAACAAAAACTGTGTAATTGTTTTGGATCATGTGTATTCTTTCAAGGCATTATTTTGACTCCTTCAATTTCTGTTGTCGGTAGATGGTACCACTAGCCTTGTCTGGAAAACTGAAAAAGGCAAGGATGACCTTGTCCCCAGGTCAGGTCGTTGTAAGGATTCCTCTACCTTCAATTGACGGGAGCTCAAGTTATGCCAAAAACAATCAATCAACCTGTCGTTTTGTTTGCACTCAATCAGAATCCTTTCTCATGCCGTGATTACCTTGTGCCCTGCTTAATTATCAATAGATATCGCTTTTTTGTGGCCGAAGAGTGAGGCAAACAATGTTCACCGTCCACGTTTAGAAGAAAAGTCCCGCAATCATTGTCATGGCAAAGACTTTTAACAATTCGACCCAATTGCACAATTTCAAAATCCATACTTCTACACCACTAGTTGAATGAACTGATGCTTGACTGGCTTTAACCTTTACCTTTTTTCGCTTGGAACACTTTAGAACGTTAAAATGTAAACAGCGATAGAATTTGTTTCAACACTTAAAGTAAATTTCATTGGCCAACGACCATTTCTACCAAAAATAAAAAATCCAACACATGCTAGTAATAAATCCACAGTGCCCATGTTACCGGCAGAATGACCACAATCTGGTTTAAAATGTTTTATTGCCATTAATAAAAGTTTAATTTGCATGTGAAATAGATGTTCCGACAAGAAGATTTGAAAGTCAAAAGATAATAAGTGATGTAAATAGGAAGAAATTTCTACTAGAAGCTTGATAGAAAGAGTAAGGATGCACGATATACTTGGAAGATGTAAAATAATAACTCAAATGCTCTGAGCTAGGAGATGAAATTCAGGAACTCAAAAGTATAATTCAACGTCCCCACATTACTGGAAAAGCATTGAGTTGCATATCATATCGTGGTGTTCTGTACATATCGTGTGGTCTATATTTCAAAACTAGGGAGCCCTGAATGCACAAACGAAAAACAGTGTACAAATTTCCCCTCCTTCTGGAAACTGAAACAACAAATATTAAGATAGATAAAAAAAAGAAGCAAGAATACTTATGGAGAATGGGTGGGTGATGGTGTAGGAGATAGAATGTGAACACCTTGTATAACAAAAAACTTTTAACAATTTCTTGGTTTGATAGCGTTGATGGTGTTGGTTTATGCCCTACAGCCAATCGCTTTGGTTGTATAATTTTGTGACAAATTATTAATGACATTCTTTATCTTGTACATATTTAGATGTATATGATAAAGTTCATGGAATAATTGTGCATTGCAAATAAAATTATAATAAGATTATAATTATAAGATTCATATTGTATTTATGTATTATTCCTAAATGTTCCTAATCATTATTCTATAAAAATTGGACATTAATATAATGTAAAAAAATAGAGCATATTTTATTTTTTCT
The DNA here is from genome assembly GCA_025531955.1 of Erythroxylum orinocense. Taxonomy (NCBI): domain Eukaryota; kingdom Viridiplantae; phylum Streptophyta; class Magnoliopsida; order Malpighiales; family Erythroxylaceae; genus Erythroxylum; species Erythroxylum orinocense. The sequence continues at coordinate 17,902,245 of JANZLX010000003.1, read as the reverse complement.
TATGAAGGAAGTAGTCGATCTCGTAGGCTAAAGTATAGAGATACTTAAACAAATGTGTGAGTGCTTGCTAGAGAACAAGTTCACTAAATAGACCCGATATGAGAAATCCATTTAGAATATTACTTGTATGTCTATTGAATTCTCATTGCGATGATTGCATAAATGATCATTTGACTTGAGGTCATCAAAGTTATCTTGTATAGGGATTGCTATATTTTGATATTATTTATGATTTATTTAATCATAGGTTGTTTAATCGATAGTCATTAGATATAGCATGAACTATATGAAGATAGTTGAATGATCAAGATAGGTTCATTGCCCGAAAGTAATTAGGGAGAATGTTTTGTTGTTCTCGATTAGTATCAATTCAAGAAATCCTTGGCCAAGGTGAAATGATGCTTTGTAAATAGTTTATAAATATCATTAATTGAATCAATAGCTAATGACAGAGAACTAATATGATTATACTCAAAATGGAATAGACATTATGTAACATCCCACCCCCGACGGGAAGGGTAAAATCGTAATTTAGCAAAGGATGAGAGTGCTTGGGACTAATTAGGATTGTTCATGTATACTGGTATTTGTGAACAGTAAAATTTTGCACATGAAAAATATCTGTACATGACATTCCCGGTATTTAGGCCTAAACGAAATTTTATTGTGAATAATGTGGAAATTGTGTTTGAAAAATTTATTGGACTGTGTTTTTGAGTGTTTTATATTTTAAAGGAATTTTAGAAATTTTTCTGGACTTTTCTGGAGAAAATTTCCGGATCAGAAAAATCGTCAAGTGGCGAATCGGTTGATTTTCAGTATCGAAAATTGTTGTCTAATTGCCCTACAATATTGGGTATATTATTTTGGATTTGAAATTAGGGCCAATGGAATTGAATGGGTCAAATTGCATAAGGATTACATGTTTTTGTCTTTTTCTTATTTTGTCTTTTCTTCTAAATGGACAAGTGTCCTAAATGGCTTTAATGTTTTTGTCTTGTTCCTCACTTATTGCTTTCGGCAACTCCAACTTAAAAGCATGAAAAGTTGAATTTTTCCATTGTTTTTCCTCATCCATTCGAAACCCTCCCACCTCCTTCTTCTTTGTTGATTTCTTCATTGGCTTTAGTTAACTCACTCTTCTCCTACCTTAGTGGTTCCCTTTCATGCTTGAAAGCTTAAGCCCTCTATCTTCTTTCCATGAGAACCATGCATGAGGATTAAGTAGAGGAAGTAAAATAGTTGAAGAATTGAAGAGTTGGAAGCTTCGATTAGGTAAGTGTATGGTTAAGGCTTTTTGTTCATTAAATGGTTATTGTAATTATTGTTGACTGTCTGTAATAACTGAAAATGTTTCCTTTTACCGTGGGCTCAAGTTGTCTACTGTTTTTCGCGTGAATGAATGTTTTAATAAAAAAAATATTTACTGAGTTCCGTCTGATTGACTGATGTAGCACACCACCCTCGCAGAGCACGGACTCGGATATCACCAACGATGTCGGATTCGGGTCACGCAAGAGTGGGGTGTTACACATTAACTCCATGTTCTATGTCTAATCGAAACATTATATGATGAAAGGATTGAATTATACGGAAAAATTATGCACGGAAAGGTTAGACACAACTACTTTGACATTCTTAAATATTTGGGTAGTCATGATGCATTGCTAAACGCCAATATGAATTTATGATTATAAATTGTTTAATTAAAGAATTAAAGATAAATTAAAAGGAGTTTTAATTTATCTAATTTTAATTAGGAATTAAAATTAGATTTTATAATCATTGCCAACATATTTGGGAACCTAATAAGTCTCATATATAGAATGGGTTGAAGAGAGCAAAGTTAATTTAATCAAGTTGGACTTGATTGTAAAGTTTGAGAAACTTTATGATTAAATATGATATATTTAATAAATAAGGATCAATATGAGATATTGAATCTTATATGGGTATAATTGGTTTTTAATTAGAATTATTAGTAATTCTAATTAAAGTTTAATTAAGATTAGAATTTAATTTCAATTAAATTACTAAAATGTCCAAAGCTTATTATAAATAGGCTTAAGCTCTATGGAGCTAGTGAACCCTATCTGTAAGAGTTACAGAATTCTTTCAACTCATTCTGTGGATACCGTTGGAGGTCGGACACTTGTGCGGCTACGGTGGATGAGACGAATCAATTTCAAAAATGGTTTAAGGGATACAACAAGATAATGATCAAGCTTTGGAATAAGGCATGAATTAAGTTTTCACTTGATTATGATTCATGTTAATCATTTTATAGGATTAAATAGATCTTAGTTTTCGGGAAATCAAAAATCACGGAAAAGTTTTGTGATTATTCCGCTGCGGTTAGGATTGGATCTTGACCCAGTTTCCTAACAGATGGCACACTACCTCCTGCCTCCATAATGTTCATACAAGCCTTAAGGCGTTTGTTATTCTCCTCCAATTTTTCAAGCATAATTCCTCAGCTTCTTTCTCCTCCCCAAATTCTTCACTCTCCTCAAATGTGTGTTATTCAAATGCTCAGGAAAATAGGGGTTAGTCCATTAACATTAACACCATGATAATAAGCTAAAGCAATTACGAGAAAACCAAGCCTAGATAGCTACTCTTCTTATTAATCAAAGTAACTATAGTTTCAAAAATATGGGTGGATGTGCAAGTTTGAACCTTATTATCCATTTAACAAAGCATAAATAAATATTTCTTTGATCATTTGATAGATGGATATTTGACTATATTTTTCCACCCATATTTGATGTATTTGCTTGATATTTTATACTTTTATTGTATATTTGGTACTTAATGTGCTCTAAGTGTATTTACAGATAATAATTGCCTTTATGAACTTAAAGGAGAGGAATTCAAGTGAAAACGTAGCTAAAATAGGAAAAACAACAATTTAGAAGAAATGCACGATTGTGTAGTTTCACAATATCTAGTGTTTTTCAATTATGCATGTTCATGTGAACATGCATAACCAAAATTCTAGGTTTTCATAAAAACAGGCACGTTGAAATTGGTGCTGGATTGATGTTAAAAGATTTATAACTTTGATTATGGTTGCTTGAGGATAAGCAAAGCTTAAGTGTGGGGATATTTGATAGATGCGTAATTGATCATAATTATATCTCATATTTGATGTGTTTTTACTTGATATTTGATACTTTTGTTGTACATTTGGTACTTAATTTGCTCGAAGTATGTATACAAATTATAATTGTCTTCATGGACTTAAATGAGAAGAATTTGGACGAAAAAAGGCATAAAACAAAGATTTGACACATAGAAGGGATACACGGTCATCCATTAGGCTGTGTACTTCTCCTAGGCCATGCAGTTTCATGATTTTTAGAGAATTAGGTGATGCATGGTCTAATACATGGTGTGCAAGAGGCCGTGCATCAGCTAAAACCCTAGAATTATATATTTAAATATGTAAATGGAGACTTAAGAAGAGAGCAAACTTTAGGAGGTGGTTTTAGATGTAGAGTTCATTCTCCAAAGGCAATTTTGGTTCAGAGAAGTAGAAAACATAAAGAAATCATTGACAAATCCATCGAAATGCAAGATCAAACCTTTTCATTGTGAGAATATTCAATATAAGACAATTAGGGAGATTGAGAATTATGAACCCATTGTTTTCAATTCTTTTTTCTTTCAATTTATGTTTGATTTCATGTTTGACCATGTGCAACTAAACGTCCTATTAGTATTTAGGTTAGATAAACCTTAAGTTGATACTTTAACATGTTTTGATTCCTTTGTTAATGCAATTTATTGAATGAATTGTTGCAATCCAATTACCTATTTATTTATGTTCTAGTAATCCAAAATATTATATCATAATTTGATTTCATATGTAGCTATTGAGAAATCCTAGGTTTGAATAGATCCAAGGTAATTGGAAAGAGTTGATTGCAACCCTAGAGATAGCATGGCATAAATCTTCTAGATTAGGGGTCAAACCTAATAAAGGAATTCATAAAACAGTAACACAATCCTATAAGATTTAACCTGAGTAATTTTGTTAGAAACTTTAGGATTAGTTGTTAGTAGACTTAAGGTCAGCTACTAGCATATCTTAGGAGTCTTCACGATCTAACTAATCAACAACACAATTGCATAACAAAAGATCAATCGGTTAAGGGTTTAGGGCGATTCGAAACCTAAATACTAATTCTCTATTTCGATAATTTCCTAATGCTTCCTTAATTCTCTATACAATTTTGATACCTATTTTATTTTACTCACTTCGTTTTAGTTTCTTTTCATTAAAAATTTAAAATCAATCTTTAGGCTAGAAAATAGGGTAAAGGTAATTACTAGTCTTTATTGTCTTCATAGGATCGACACGTACGTGCCTGTACTAGCTATAACTACGTTATGCACTTGCGATTATTACAATATTGACTAACTTAAAATAAATCAATCACTTTCTTTCTTCTTTATCTTCACTGTTGAGACTTTACCTGGTTCATCTTCTACAGTAATGATCCTTTGATAAATTTATAGGTGTTTATTGTATGGAAACTCTCGCTCAAAGTATTGCTTAATATAATTAGGGTTGTGGTTTTTGTATGTTTATTATTAGATTATGAACGTCTTTCCAATACATTAATCTAAATTGCCTCCCTAAACATGTTAGATCCATTTAATGCTTGAGCTTCATCATAATCTATTACTAAGTTAGTTGTCTACTTTAAAATTTTTGGTTTGTCCAAATAAACTTTAAGTATTAAACTAATAACTTATCCGGAATTTGAACAAAGGGGTAATAAAACTTTAATAATGTCTTGAGTTGCCTCAATACTCTTATTAACTTTATATTTTCCTATTTCTAAACCCAAAACCTTATTATATTCAACTATATTAAACCTTTTACCTATATGATTCCAAATTTTTCTTTGCTATTGTAAGGAGGGTTCTGTTACTAACTCGATGGGATTAATGTCTCCAGCAATGCTCCATCTTTATCAAGTCCATTCAATTTCAGGGTCTCAATTATCTTTTTATGTATCTAAAAAAAGTTCTAATATAACATATTCTCCTTAGATCTAATATGTGTTCATCTAAATATATTGGTATAAATATATTGGTTTCCCTAGAGAGCTAGCTTAACTTGATTTTGACCACTATTCAAGGGTTATATTGTGAAAATTAACCAAAATGGGAATACTTTTGATGTTTTCCTTTCAAGGATCATCCATGGTTTCTATCTTTTGAGAAGTAGTCTTCCCATTAATACATATGGAGCCTATCTTCAAAACTTTTATCTTGCTAAACTCTACACAAAATTGAAAAAAAAAGTCTTGTTCATAGACAATCATTTACTCAGTTTTTATATTTCCTTATTTGATGTCCACCTAAACTGAGACTTAAGGAAATGGAAGTCTTTTTTTAATGAAATACTCGTTGATAAATGGTTAATTGACTACATTTTTATCCCGTATTTAATGTATTCTTGCTTGATATTATACTTTTGGTATATATTTGGTCCTTAATTTGTTTCAAGTGTATTTACAGAGTATAATTCCCTTTGTGAACTTAATGGAGAAAAATTTAGACAAAAAATGTGTTGTAAAATAGAGAATCAACAATCTGGAAGGAGTGTATAGTTGTTCACTTTCACACGGCTATGCATTTTTATGGTACTCGACATATTTTGATCCCAAAAACCTAGATTTTCATATAAAATTGACTTTTTGGAGCCAAATAGGAGCAGGAGACTTTAGGAAGTGATTTTCAGACATGGAGAACATCCAGAGGGACGATTTTGGTCCAAAGAAACAGGAAAGAAAAATAAATCATCGATAGATCCATCATAATACAAGATCAAGTCTCTATATTGTAAGAACATTCGATAAAAGACAATTAGGGAGATTTAGAATTATGATCCATAGTTTTTTATTCGTATTTCTGTTTATGTATATTTGATTTTGTGTTCGATCTTGTATAACTAAACGTCCTGTTAGTATTTAGGCTTGATGAACCTTATGTTTAATACTTTGATATGATTTGATTCCTTTATTAATGCAATTGGTTTGATTGATTATTGTGATCTATTTACGTGTTTTATTGATAATTTGATTTCATACATAGAGATTTACAAATCCTAGGTTGAATAGATCTACCATAATTAGAAGGAGTTGATTGCAACCCTAGAGATAGGATGATATAAATCCTTCGAATTAGGGTCAAACTTAATAGAGGGACTCATAAATCAGTAATGCAATTTTATAAGATTTAACCTGAGTAATTCAGTTAGAGACAATAGGATTAGTTATTAGTAAACTCAAGGTCAATTACTAGCATACCATAGGAGTATCCACGATCCAATTAATTAATAAACAATTGCATGATAAAAGATCAATCTATTAAGGTTTTAGGGGGATTCGAGCCTGTATACTAATTTATGATAACTATAGTTTTTTAAGCAAATTCCATTATATCTATGTTCATTATTGTTTCCTATTTTATTTATTAGTTTTAGTTGGTTTTAATTAAAATCTAAAATCAATCCTTATGTTAGATAGTAGGGGAAAGGTAATTACTAGTATTCATCATTATTATGGGATTGACCCTTAAGTAAATCACATGTTATTATAGGAACCACATAAAGTATATAGAATACGCAAGAAGGGGGGTTGAATTGTATAATCTTTTCGAAAATATTAATCTTTTGAGATTTCTCAAATTTCTTTACAAAAATTCAAATGATCACAAAAACACTTTACTAAATTTGATAAGTAATGCAATCGCAAGTAATATTATCTACTTGTCTAATAACAAGAATTTTAAAAGATAAGGGTTAGAGAATAGACGCTGCGATTTTATACTAGTTCATTCCAAATCTTGGGCTATGTCTAGTCCTCAGAGTTTGTCTAAGATTTCAATATACTCTTCAACTTTACAAGTATTCTTTCTACCCTTCCAGAGCTTCTTTAGGTCTCTCTCACAAAGTATTGTTTTTGTTTTCTTAGCCTCTTCAAGCTCTAGTCTTTCTCTCTCTCTCTAGGAAAGATATCTTTTTAGCTTTATGTTACAGTTGTATTTGCTCTCTTCTTTCACACTTTGAATACAAAATTTCTTTAAGTGTTGTGCAATAAGAATTTTCTCTTATAGAAAACAACGTTATTTAGTCTTCGACTATGACTAGTATTTATAGCCTAAGTCTCCAACTGTCTTATTAGGAAACTGCTTCTTGAATCTTCTAGAAATCATTATTTAGTTGAGTCTTGTAACTAACTCCAACTAACTAACTGACTGATGTTCTAGAATATCTTCTTTTTGTATCGTCTAATATTTTCGCTTCATTTGGTAATCCACTTTGTTTGGTATTGTTACGCTTTGTCTAATATTTTGCTTCGTCTGGTGTTATTGTGCTTTGTCTAGTATCGCTGTATCGTCTGTTGTTGATGTATCATCTATTATTGACGTATCATCTATAATGACGTGCATCGTCTGTTGTTGACGTATCGTCTAGAATGAGTAAGTATTACTTACATTTTTTTGAACACTTAACAAACTTATCAAAATAGTTCATACATTTCTAAGATTATTATTATTTGATTGTCATCAAAATTAAAAGAAGTAAAGTCTTCTTGACTTAAATAACTCGTACTTGCTGATACTAGCTAGAGATACGTTGTGTACTTGCGATTTATTATATAATTGACCAACTCACAAAATAGGTCAATCAAGTTTTTGGCGCTGTTGCTGGGGACTTTGATATTAGGATAACCTGAATGCTAATATTCCAGTCATTTTTATTTTATTTTATTTTATTTTTTTGTTTTGTTTTATCTATGTTTATGTTATATTATATTTATTTTATTGTATATCTTATTGCATTTGTGGCTTATTAAGTTAATTATCTTTTGTATTTCTCTACTTGATCTTGAGTTTGTGGTTCATTGTAAGAATTCCGATTCCTTGTCATAGCCACAACTCACAATGAAAGGATGGAGTAGACAAAACTTTTGTGGGAGTCAAAATATGTCTTTGTGATCTATATCATCACCATATTGGAGAGAGGGTGTTCTCGCATATTTTTGGAAGTGCAAGCGATGTTTAGACCGTGTCATAGCATTAGTGGGAGTTATCACTACAATAATGAATGTCGAGCACCAACACAAATAAGAGAGTGACTGAACGTGTGCTCTTCACCTTATAGTGCATTATACAAGAACAAATACAATTCAAAATGGAGTAATTCTTATGCCTAATAATTACGCTCTAGCTGAATACTTATAACACAAAACACCTCCAATTAAAAAGCTAACTTTGGAAGATAAATTAATGGAACCGACACAAATTCAAGAGTGAAGAAAAGACAAGGGTTAACGTCATGAACGGAGGGACAATTTGAAAAGAGCTTCTAAAGGAAAAAGAATGCATTATAGATCGACCAATGGAAGGCCTTACCAAGAGAGTAGCTAGTTGATGTGAATTTGATAAGAGGTTTTTTTCACCTAGATATGATGATTATAATTTGAGTTCCTAGCCTTCTCAGAGTGAAGAAGAGACAAAAGTCGATTTCATAAATGAAGATATATTTTAAAAAGGCACGGAGGTAACTATTGTTTTGAAAAATATAATGATCTTCTTTTTCAAGATTCAAACATGAAGCATTAGGAAATAGAGGCTCGTATACGGAACATAGTGAATCAAATCGATTAGCTGGCGGAGATAATATCTAACAAACAACTACGAATTTTGCCTAGTCCTAATGAAACAAATCCTAACAAAATTGGAGTGGCAATCAGCCTTAGTAGTGGAGATAAGCTCTCAAAATAAGAAAAGGAAGAGGAAGCAAGTATTAAAGGTAAATTAATGAAACTCCTCATTGACATTAAAGTTGAGAGACGTGAATTCGAGAGTGAAGAAAATGAAAAGGTTAGCTTCATGAGTGGAGTGACATTCCAAGAATCGCTTCAAGAAGAAGAAGTCTCCATCCAAGAAGGAAAAGTAGAGGAGTGTATTCTTTTGTGTTAGTATAAGATTTTATTTTCTATTATGTTATTTCTTTTTATTCTTTTGTTTATATTTTGCAAGGATGTTAGTTTCATAATGGATGGATCAGAATTAAAGAAATCTTCATAATCAGGAAAGTACCACTCCCTCTCACTTTTTTTAAATGCTTATATTATGTACATTGGGGACAATGTATAACTTTAAATGTGAGGATTATTTTAATAAATTTTAATGACTTCTTTGATTATAAATTGTATTAACCGATATCTTGAATTGGTTGAATCTATACATTAATACTATACTTTATTGGTGAATGATGATTTGAATTGGTGTGCAAAAGGATGATGGTTAGAATGAAAATATTTTTCTAAGTAATGGTTTTCCTAATGATTGAAATTTTCAAGCTGAATGAAATTGTATATTATTTACATCAATTTTTTCATAGGCCTTAGAGCCTAAGGAGCAAATTTCCAAATTTTTTTGAGCACTTATTCTTTCATGTGTGTGATGCAGTGCACAGTAGGATAATTCTAGAATCTGCTTTTATTATGCCTATTAAGACCATAGTTGTTGAATTAGAAACATTAATAAGATGAAGGCATTTAGATTTACCAACTTGCCTAGCTTATTTCTTTGAAATTACCATATCCAAAATTTACCTTTAGGAATAATCAAGTTAAGTCTTAGCCTTTTTCGTTGATTAAACCTACATAGTAACCTTTTTCCTATTTTTCTTTGAAGACTTGTTTATCATTTTGAACCTTGAAGGTTATTTAATTTATTTATTTGTTGAGACTTGAAATTGATGAAAGGTCTAATATCTGTTGACTTCTGGTATAGAATGCTCAAAATATTTTATTATGATCCAAAAAAAGTAAGTAATACCAATATAGTTGCATTGAAAGTGTAACACCCCAGATCACTCGCTTATAAATATTGTCCGCTTTGAGCCTTGGCCCAACCAAGCCCTCACGGTTTTGCTTTTCTCGAGGCCTTCCTAGGAGGTCACTCATCCCAGAACTACTCCCACCTAAACACATTTAACCTCGAATTTCTGATGGGATCCGGTGCATTAGTCCATGGAAAACGCGTCTTTAAGGGAGAGGTATCCGTACCCTTATAAGGCGTACTTCGTTCCCCTCTCCAACTGATGTGGGATCTCACACTTTCCACCTCTCTTAGGGTCCTGCCCTCTTTAGGGTCCAGCCTAGCTAACACAACGGTTTGGGTACCGGCTCTGATACTACTTGTGACATCCTAGATCACCCGCTTATAGTTATTCTCCGCTTTGGGCCTTGACCTAGCCAATCCCTCACGGTTTTGCTTTTCTTGAGGCATTCCTAGGAAGTCACCCATCCCATAACTACTCTCACCCAAGTACATTTAACCTCGGAGTTTCGATGGGATCCGGTGCATTAGGCCATGAAAAACGCGTTTGTAAGGGAGAGGTATCCGTACCCTTAGAAGGTGTCCTTCATTCCCTTCTCCAACCGATGTGGGATCTCACAGAAAGGACCTATGCGTGTTTCATAAATAGGTCTTGTAATATTTCCTGTAGTAAATTTTCTTCACTTAAACCACTTTTATCCCAATCATACCCTACCTAAGCCCCATTACAACCTAAACAAAGGCCTTTTGATTTTTGTTTTTATTTTGTACATAAGTGGTGGAGATGTGATTTTAATGCAAGATAAGAATTATGTTATGCATTGATTGAAAGTATTGACACTTTTCACCCTAAACACTGGATTGCATTAACTGAAATCTTTGTCAGGGTGTAAAAAGGTATGCTTCTGATTTAAACTTGATTGTTGATGTGATTATTATTAATATTACATAAGAAGTTAATTTTAGGATAACTTGATTCTACTTTTATATTAATTTAATTCGATAGGATATGATGTTGTATAGTATAAATGGACATGTTGAAATTGATGATGCATTGATGTTGTAAATTTATAATTTTGATTATAGTTTGCTTGAGGACAAGCAAAAACTTGAGTGTGAGGATATTTGATAAATGGTTAATTGACTATATTTTTACCTCATATTTAATCTATTCTTGCTTGATATTTTATACTTTTGGTATATATTTGTTACTTAATTCACTTCAAGTGTGTTTATAGAGTATAATTACCTTCACAAACTTAAAGGAGAAAAATTCAGAGGAAAATGCAACGTGAAATAGAGAATCAGCAATCTAGAAGGAGTGCACAATTATGCACTTTCACATGGTCATGCATTTTCGCGATTCTTGGTGAATTCTAATTATGCAACAGATCGAGCAAAACCTAAAAACCTAGATTTTCATATAAAATTGACATTTTGAAGGCAAATTGGAGGAGGAGACTTTGGGAGGTGATTTCCAGAAGTGAAGAATGTCTAGAAGGGACGATTTTTGGTCCAGAGAAGTGGGAAACACAAAGAAACCATCGACAAATCCATCAGTATACAAGATCAAGCCTCTACATCACAATAACATTCGATATAAGACAATTAAGGAGATTTAAAATTATGAACTCATTGTTTTCGATTCATATTTCTATTTATATATGTTTGATTTCGTGTTTGATCATTTGAAACTAAATTTCCTATTAGTATTTAGGTTAAATGAACCTTATTTTAATACTTTGATATGATTTGATTCCTTTATTAATGTAATTGGTTCGATTGACTATTGTGACCTGATTGTGTGTTTTCAGTAAATTAAAAAATGGATCATTAAAAGAATGCAAAGGAATCAATACATTCTCACTAAAAAGTGTAACGAAATTGAAATTGAAAGTCTTATGTTAAGATCATAGATATTGAATTAATGTTCTTTAACTAAGATTATTTTATTGATTAATTTATGTGTTCTGATAGTTTATTTTTAAATATAAAAAGAAATCAAACTATAAGCATGGTTAAGATTTATGATTTTATTTTTAGATATTTAAATTACCTTTTTTATTTTACCATTGGTATATTAAGATTGATATTTTAATGTCATTTATATATATATATATAAAATAATTAATCATAATATATATCCATTATATATATATATATCTCAGTATAGGACTGAATATGAACATAAAGTTTAGGATTAATTACCAAAAAAACCTAAACTTTTGTCAAATTTTCAATTATGGCGCCTAAACTTTTAAAAGTAGTAATAAAATGTCCAAATTTTCAATTTTTTCAATTATAATCTAAACTTAAAAAAATGGCAATAAAATACTCAAACTTTCAATTTTCTTCAATTATAGTATGATGTTATCTATTGTTCTCATGACATCCTTAGCTCTTTGTTTTCTGTTTGTTCTTTTGACGCCCCAAACTACTCTCACATTATAGCATACTATACTAGTAAGCTCTTCATTTTAGTTCATTCTCCTAATGCCTTTAGTGTGAGGGCATCGAGGTTGCGTAATTTGAAAATAAAAGGGCGAGGACGTTAAGAGAATAAACTAAAAAAGAAGGGAAAAAATGAAATCAAAGCGTAAGGTCGTCATGGTTTGTTTAATCTAATTTAGGTCATTTTTAAATAATGACATTGTTTTAATTATATGATTAAATGACATCGTTTCATTAATTTTCATTTGTTGCGTTAATTTTGGTTAACGTGTACTAATAGTTAAGGTTTCTAAAACAACTGATAAGTCACGTCAGCAAACTTAACGGAAATACTAATGTCGGGCCAGAATTGAAAAAAATTGAAAGTTTAAGCATTTTATTGCTACTTTTTGAAATTTGGGTTAGAATTGAAAAAAATTGAAAGTTTAGGCATTTATTGCCACTTTTTAAAATTTAAGCTATAATTGAAAATTTGATAAAAGTTTGAGTTTTTTTGGTAATTAAACCTATAGTTTGTTATAAGGTTTGAATATAAGATACACAAATATAATGTATGATAATTGCTTTCTCTAGATAAAGAGTTGTCAGTTGATAAACTACTGCATAAATCTTTTCAAGAGGATACATTATTTTAAGAGTATATGTATGCTCTTGAAATTGTTTACATTGATAGGTGCTTTAATATATATACATATACATTATTGGTAGATAAAAATATGTTTATTAAATTTAAATTATTTTACTTGCTGGGCCATATATACTATTTATGAATGATTTTTTATATCTTTTATAAGTTTATTTTTTAAGGGATGTAGACATTAAGCTCACATGGAATGACATTTTATAAATGTCACTAAGATGCATTCTTCCTCAAATAAAAGTGTAGGATGAATTCGAATGGGAAAATTAGGGATTGGAGCAAATCCTCATAAATGAGAAGGATTATTTTCTATTCAAATTCAGTGACAAACAAGGTGTGCTTATTGCCTTTGAACAAATTCCTTGGTTTTTGAATGGTAAGCCTTTATTTCTCCTTAAATGAAAACCTACTATAAAGTTAGACAATAAGGGCTTTAAGAATATACCTACCTAAATAGGTTTATTTTCATAAAATTCCTCTTAAATAGTCATCAGCTACTGACCTAAGTTATCTTACTGGTGCTTTAGGTAAGCCGTTAAGTCTTGATGAGCATACTATAAGTTTATGAATAATAAGATATGCCAAGTTATATGTTGCGGTGTAAAGAGACATAAACTTAAATTGTATACTTCAAATATAAAAGTTTAATGAAGATGGAATCTAATGAATTATGAAATCTCCCTTACTTATCCATAAATACCTTCTTAGATAAACCATTTTAGAATATGGAGACCTAAAGAAATAATGGTGGAACAACTGATACAAATTGAAATTACTTCCTCTGCACAGAATCCCTCAAACATGATTACCTTTCATAAGAAGCAATCCAAGTTCCTCTTCTATACTTGTAGAGAGCTAAGGCAATGTTATAAATATAATCTCTAATATAGTAATCTCTACTGGGGAGGCCCTCTCGAAGGTGATTTAAGTGTCCACTAATTTGCTCAGCTCTGCTTTGGATTATGATATAAGTGCAATAGAGAAAAGAGAAACTTTCAAACTTATCACTAGGAGAAAGATTGGTAGAAAAACTAAGCGTAAGAACTCAGAAGTCCCCAGCTTAATGATTATTTCCTATAATATAAGGGGATTAAATTTCTCAAAAAAAAAAGGCAACCTATGATTAATTTCTATAAAAAAAGACTTCTTTGATTGAATTTTTAAAAATAAAGATTAAAGAGAAATCTTTAACAAAGGATTATGGTTCCTTAGAAAAAATAGTGTAAATTATCACTCAACCAACAATAATTGGAGAATTATAATGGCTTATAACCCTGAAGTTATCAAGATTTTTTCATAGGCATCAGCCTAATCAATTATTTAATCTTAGAATCCATTAAGCATTACATCACGAAGAAATTAATGTCTCATATGTATGTGGAGAAAATTTGGCATTTCAAGGACTGCAGTTATAGAAGAATATGGTGTCTCTCTTTATCTTTACTCATGGCATTTAGATAATGATGGGCAGTTTCAATTGCATCTTATGTTCTCAGGGAGCCAATAAGAGTTTCAAAACCTGTTAGAAATTACTATGACTTATAGATCTAAAATTTATAAGCAACTTCGTTACCTAATCTAATAAGCAAGAAAGCAAGTAGCTTATTAGGAAAAATCCTTGTAGGGGATTAATCAACTCCTCCTAGATGTCTATTAGCTCAAGTTTTTTCAATTCTCATATTATTTCTAATAATTTCATAATAGAAATATAAATCTTGACCCCTATGAAAATAATGAAACCCCCTTTTCAAATAATTTAATTTCATAAAAGAAACTTAAAGGTTAAGATGAGGTAATAATGACAAGTCTCTCTATACCTATTAAATGAAATAAGGCTTCCAATTCCTTATAAGGAAACTTTAGTTAATCTAATAAGAGCTTAAACTATTCCATAGAAAAAAAACTTTATAATGAATGTGTCACCAACTATCATTACTTCTATGAATGATCTCATATGTGTTCATGATAAGTTATACGCAAATCTTGATGATATATCTTTGAAGGAGAAAAAAATATTCTTAGTAAATACTTATTAACTTTAGAAGCTCAAAATTATTTTGTTGAAACAAAATTTTAGAGTGTTTTAGACAAAAGAACGGGATATCAACTTAACTTAGTTTTTTTAAAGATATACAAATAAGAGGCAAACTCTATAAGATCAGGGGGATTGTGTATACAAATGGTGATCTTTGTTAGGATGAACATAAGTTAAAAGAGCTAGCCTATAACTACTTTAAAGATTTTGTATCATTAGAATCTATTTTTTCCTCATTAATGTAAAATTTGAATGCATTCATCTCTTCTTTCTTATATAAAGACAAATCAATATAATTACATTATCTTTTACCCCTTTGAAGATTGAAAAACCCTATTTAGAATGTATCTTAACAATGCTTATAGTCTAGATGGGTTCAATGCCTCTTCTTTTATTTAGAAAACTTAGAGCTTTTTGAGCTACTAGGTTATCAATGCTGATATAGAATTTCTAATATAGGATAATGCTCAAGTAATTGAACAAAATGTTCATTTTTCTTGTCATTCTTTTTTTTCCCCTAGAAAAATGAAAATTGGAAAGTAAACAAAAAACACAATCATGCAAAATTACAATAAAGGTTTAATGGCATTAAACCTCATGGAATTAACTTATCCTCAAACATCAACCACTCAAAAAGTTCAACATACTAACTTATTCTATTCATATTTAAGTGTTTTGATTTGAATGCACATATCAGTCAAAATATTGACACCCTGTTCATGCACATATGACATTTCTAAGCATGTACTCATTATTATTAATCAATTAAAAAGATAAGCTATAACTATACTTTCCAAAAATTTCTTGCTATTTTAGAAGATTAGTGGGTTTAAATTTATTGCAAGCACTATCTTTTTAGATTTTCTTTAACAATCACCTAGTTTTTTTTTTTTTTTGCAGAGGTAAACACTTTGTCATGAATGTATCAACCAATTACTCAACTAGATTAATTTTTTATTTAGCTTGGCTAGGGTGTCATTCTAGCCTTTTGATGGAAAGAAAAACATTTTGTCATGAATTCCCCGATTTCATGAATTCCCCGATTACTTAGCCATATCATAACTTTAAACTAGCAACGGAATAGGAATTTTATTTAACACTTTTTTTAATTTAGCCTTCCTCATTTCTTCTTAGCCAATCACTTCCATTAAAGGTTACTAATAATGCCTACCAATTTAAATGAATGCAATTATAAGTGTGTCTACACAAATGTCAAAAACTAAAAGAATAGGTGCCATACCCTAATTAACAAGCATATTCATGGCAAATATACTTCAAACACAAACTTCATAAGCTAATATGCCTTTACAATTTAAAAAACATGTTCAAAGGTAAGCCAATTCCATTCAATTCATATCATTATCACATTCACACAGTGCACACATCATGCAACCAAATGTTCACATAATGCCAACCTAATCAAAAGAAAAATTCACACTCACAAATGATATGTAAGTGTATGTATGTCCTTACTCTTGAACAACACATTGTCCGCAATGTGAAACCACACAAAAACATAACTAAAAACAACGTACATAAGAAATATAAATAATAAAAAGAAAAAGAAAAAGAATCAAAACAAGGGCAAAAATACTTATAGGTATTATGGTGGTGATGACGTCAGAGAAGGGACTAGGATACAGTTTATGACCTGAATATCAATCAATTTAACTCTCTGTAAAATAAACATAAAACATAAAAATAACAAAGCACTAACAAACACAAAATTATAGAAAATGTAACTATGCAAAACATGTGAATTTTAAGGTTGCTAGCTTAACCTTTTCATTGCCATGATTTTTCAACCAACTCCTCTTTAAATGTTAAGGTCTTATTGATCACGTTAGGACTCATGCTTCTTATGTCCAAAATTTTTGGACTTATGAATTTTATTCCATTTCTAATTGTGTCCACCATTCCCTTTTCTTATTCCCTATAGGTTTTCAACTCTAGAATGTACTCTTTCTCAAAAGAGGGTATCAGGGGTGCTTCCATTCTCTTTAAGATCTTTTGCTTCACCCAACTCCTCCTTTCCTAGTTCTCCTTTATCCTTAACTTCCCTAACACTCAATTCTTCTTTATAACACTCCTCTTGATCTTTGTTGCATTCATCTACTGTATCAATCTTCATATATGAGTTGCATTCCTTTGGATTTGTTAGTACTTTATTCTTATTAAATTCAATTTTCTCTTTACCAATTTGAAGAATAAGTTTCCATTGATAACATTAACCAAAGCTCTTCCCATATTCATAAAAGGTCTACTAAAAATTACTAGAAAATTTTGATTTTCCTCAAAGTCTAACACTAAAAAATCCAAAAGAATAATAAACTTGTCCAATTTTACAGACACATTCTCCACTATACCAAATGGTTTCTTTATGGATTAATCTACCAATTGAATAAGCATGGATGATAGCTTCACATCTCTCAGCCTTAATTTTTTGAAAATTGACAAAGGCATAATATTGATACTTGCACCTAAGTCATATAAGCATTTTAAAAATTGAAAATTACTAGCTACACTAAGTATAGTGAAACTCCCTAGGTCCTTCACTTTTAAAGGCATATGGCTAGTAATTATAGAGCTACAACTTTTATTTAGAGAGAATATTTGATTGTCCTCCCAAGTTCACTTATAATTATGATGGCCTTTAAATTTTCCTTTAGATTAGACTATGTATTACTTAGGAGACTCCCCACACTTCGTGTTGACATGCATTAGCTAATTAGTGCATTTAAAATTCCAAATTATGTATGGAGCAAGCATTATTCTCCATGATTTGGTAAAATTTAGCTTCCATCCTCTTTTGCTCCTCACCATGGCTCATAAATTTGGAATTCAAAACATCCATCATTTATTTTTCCATTTTCAATTCCAAAGAAATCTAGTGAGCCTTAAGCTTTTATTTGATTTTTGCATTGTTAGACTAAGAAAATTTTAAGTGTTTCTTCTACTCAGGATTGTAAGTATTAGAGTACAAATTATTACCTCTATGAACATATTATGCTCCCAAAAGTTAAGTTTCTTTATATTTTTGATTCCTATTAAGAAGCAATCAACTGAGACATATTTTTCTTGTCTTGATAGTTTCATCCATATTAAATTTCCTTAAATGGCCTTAAAGATTTGGATTTCAGACTGCTCAATTGTCTAGCTAGGTTTACTAATTTAGTCTATAATTGTGTCACTGAATCCATAACCAACATTACTTTTTTTTATCTCTGAAGGTTGGATGTTGTTTACGTCTTTCTAATGTCATAGATAACTGTTGTTTGTCATTTCTTCTAACAAATCATGTGCTACTTTAACCATTTTTGTTATTAAAGAGCCACTAATTATAATATCTATAAGTGTAGCATGGGTGGATTCACTTCATTATAGAATGTTTGTAGAAAGAACTCCTTTGACAAGTTATG
>JANZLX010000003.1:17836233-17854344 GCA_025531955.1 Erythroxylum orinocense | reverse complement strand
TCAAGAAATATTGCCAAATGCATTTCTTCCCTTAAAGTTTTCAACCGATTTACAATTTTGCTCCGATTAATCTTAACCCCAAACTTTTCACTAACTTTTTTTATCACCTCTCTATATACACCAGCACTAAAATTTCTATCCTCCTTTTGGCCTTTATTTTTTTGCTCCCTAAGAACTTGAAGCATGCACCTATCCATTTCATAATTCCACCTAAAATATCCATCACCTTTTTTTCATCATAATTCACCTCTGCATCCATCTTCACCTATTTTTTCCAAACATAATCCAACACAAGCCATCTTATATTGTTATTAACTCTTATTTTTCTCAACAACATAAACAAGCATAAAATTGTTAAAGATAATTACATTCAAATGACAAACAATCATTTTTACAAGTGGCAGTAACAAAAAGAGACAAAAAACATAAACAAAGTTACATAATATAGTAATGACAAAAATTTCAACAAATTAATGTTGATAGTATTTCTTATTATTTCTCCCATTCTACCATCTCCATTCCTAGCAATTCCTCCAAAGACATTATCATCCTCATGATCACTATTCAATAGCTCTTTATCAACTCTTGCAAAAAGTTCTTCATCCGGATCATATTGTATAAAAAAATTATGTAAAATACAACAAGCTATCATAATTTCAAATAATTTGTTCACATCATATCTTGAAATCTTAGATAAAATGGGAAATCTACACTTCAAAACATCGAATGCCCTTTCAATTGCATTACGTAAGGAAGCATGTCTCAAGTTGAATAACTCTTTTGCATTAGTTGGAGCTTGACGAGAATACTCTTTTAAATGATATCAAGTACTTTTATAAGGAGCAATAAATCCGGGCCTCAGCATATATCCAGCATCAACTAAATAGAATTTACCTGTAAATAAAAGTAAAAACATTTACTAGATGCTTATTGACAATAACACTTTTTGTATATAATATGGAATTTAATAATCTTCAACTAAAAGATACCTTGAGGAACAATGAGCTTATCTTCTCTAGCTAATGCATTATCTAAAATTCTTGAATCTGAGGCTAAACCTTCCCATCCAGGTAAGACATATGTAAATTTCAAGTCAAAAGTGCATGCAACCAAGACGTTTATTGTAGGATAACTCTTCCTTTCTCTATATCTTGATATATTTTCCTTTGAAACTTTTATTTTGATATGTGTTCCATCAAGATCACTAATACAATTCTAAAAATTCCATAAAATGTATTAGAATTTTTATTAATAAAAAGTATGTTTTGTATATAAATTGTTTTTATAAAATAACTGAAAATATGGATAAAATCTTCTTCCGCTATTGATTATTTCAGGAGGGACAACCAAACCATTTGTTTGAACCAAAAATTAATCCTCGAGGGTAACTATTGCTCTGAGTACTTGGTGTAAGTGACGACTAATAGTTTTAGTAGATCGTAAAAAAAAAGAAACTTTGTGAACGAGTGCTAGCTCTACCATTTAAAATATGTAAAAATGTTCCAACTTATTCCTCAACCAAACTATATTGGTTATCTCTTAACAGTCCCCTCCCATGAAAAACTGAACATAAGTGAATAAATGCATCATAACTCATGCGTAAAATGCTATGTGCATTATAATATGTCTCTATTGTGGTTAGTAATTCATGACTTACAATTTCTCTATGACCTCTGTTTAGATGCACTAGTTGTCTATTAGCTTGACACATATATTGATATATATGTCTCAAACAAACCAAATAACCCGCATAAAGCTACCATAGCAAGTAGAGCATTTCTTTCAAATCCTCTCATACCGCCTGCATTTAAATTTTATTTATTGTCACAACACAAGTAGAAAAAAATATTTACATATCAATTTCTACTCCTATGACACGTTCACATCTTCAAAAAGAAAGAAAGGGGACAGAACAACTTCAAATTTTCAACGAAACCAAGAATTGCATAAATGCATAAGAGAATATTATTCATCATAATAATCATATAGAAAGATGGATCACTTCTATAAGTACTGAAAATGTTTTTGGATAATTCATATATTGGTTTGGATATTTTAAGTGGTTATCTCTGTCTTCAGCAATGAAAATGTTAAAAGATAAGAGTGAAAAAGATACAATTAATCCCTTTGAAAATTCTATGTCTTAAAAAGAAACTCTAAACAATAATACATAGGCTACCTTATAATATGCCATGATTATTAACTCAAAGTTTAGGAGGAAACTGTGAAGAACTAGTGATGAGGATAAACATATGTGTTAATTGCAACTTTAATGCAAGTGGGCTTGGAGTTGCTTTTCTCCTAATGCTAATTAGTAAGAAGTAGACCTTTTAAGGTACGTTGGTACAATGGTTTGTGAGCAAGCTTTGATAGGAAATTATATGGTTTGAGAATACACCTGAATATCTTGAGAAAAACGAAAAGAAGCAGGTCATTTGCTTATATCAATACATAATCACAAAGAAAGGGACAAGGAATATAAATATATCAGCATTGTTTTTAATTAAGAAATGGTAGTATCGTCAGCTTTTGTATCCACACTCCATTATTTTGAAAACAAACAAAACATGGAACAAAGAACAAACTGGAATTTATATTTAAGTTTGGTTTATTGTTTAGTCTAAGAAGTAATGTCGATCTGATCTTCACCATCGAAAGTCTCAATAAATTTAACTGGATGTTCCCATTATCTAAGAGTTTAGTGTTTGTGTTTAAATTGAGAGGAAGCATGCCAGACTGATTGCAAATTATTGACAGTACATTAGAGTAGAAAATAGTGTTTTGTACTCTCCTTAGCTTATAAATCAATTGACATGATTGCTAAGCATACATATTCCATGATGATCGGCGTCAGCTAGGTGTTTCATTTTGAGGTGGAAGTTACCTTCTGTTGTTAGCATTAATATCTGTTCCATGAGTTTAAAAAGGAAGATTTAAGAGATGCAACATTACAATCTCAATACCCAACAAAACCCATAAACACTTCTAACTTATCAAACCATTTCAAGGTCCAACAATAAACATCAAACTTCAAACATAAAAATTCCATGTGTGCAATTTCACCAAACAGAGCTTGTTCAGAAAATCCAATACATCTGAATATACGAAACAAGTATGTAAAACAAGAAATTACCAAAAACAAAAGTGGGAAGAACAAAGCAAAATCTTAGATCAACTCAAGCGGCAGCAACACTTACAATATGAAAAGTAATTACAAAGATTAGAGTTGTCCATGAACACAGACAAAACAGAGTTGGAAGACAGAAGAATAATACCTCTAATAGATAAGAGCACAATTGAGAGAGGAAAAAGATGTAGAGATGCGTTGCTGTTGTGTGGACGTTGCTGGTGATGCATGCGTGGTTGTTGCGTTAACTGATGATGCGTGGGAGAAGAGTAGCGTCTAGTGGTGGGTGGGTTGTTGTTGGGAGAAGAGTGTGGCTCGTCTGGTGTAGGGTTTGTGAGTATTCAATTCACGTTGGAATAGTGGGTATATTGGGTTTATGAGTTAAAAAAGAAGGGAACAGTTGTTAGGGTTTAATTCACGTGATTTTTAACGTGAATTAAATTTGTTAAGGGAGTGGGTTTTAAACCCACGGGAGAATTCAATTCATGCTCTTTTTTTAGTTCCAAACAGATGAATTGAATTCAATTCATCCTCTTCCAAAAAGGTTGTAAAATTTTTTAAGAAAATTGGAGGGCAACATGCGAATCTGCGGCAATGTTACCGATCTAAAACTTTGCAAAACTTCAAAGGAGCGTAGCTCTCGGTATGCACAGAAAAACCTTAGGGATTTTAAATTTTAGTATTTTAATTTTTTATTTATAAATATTTATTTACTATGTGGCAATGAGTAGGTAAGTTGACATAATTATATTAGCAAAGCAGATTATTTTTTATAAAATTAAAATATTTTATTGTCACTTTTTTAAAATTGAGTTAAATTATAAAATTAATGATTCATAATTTTTTCAGTTAATCCAAATCTAAAATAAACCTATTAATTATTTCTTTAAATAGCACAAAAAAGCTAGAAAATGAAGAGTGGAAATTTTAATTCACTTGTGTGAAATTTGTTAGTTTATGTCTTTACACGTAATCAATTGATTACAATTTTTTGTATAAAATTATTTTTTTAATTAATAAGGACATTCTTTATCTTTATATATTTTATTAATTATATTTGATATTTTAATACTAATGGTAAAATCTCCAGAATAATTGTTGTGCAATTAAAATTATAATGAGATTATCATTATGAGATTTAATTTGTATTTACATATTATTCCTAAATTGTTATTAGTTGTAGTTTTATCAAGATCAAATATCGATAAAAATGTAAAACTAGTATACATTATGTTTTTTTTATAGAAAAAGTAACTATTCCCAAAATTGAAATATGGATATAGTTAAGCAAACGTTGAAAGTACTTACTAGATAATAAGGTCACTGAACTAACTTGATTATAAAATTCTAAATGGAATATTACTTATGTGTTTGTGAATTTTCTAGTTATGATAATTGTATAATCGATCCTTATAGTAGAGATTACCAAAGTGTCTCATGTGAAAATTACTATGTTTTGATACTATATATGATATATTCTATTTAGGATAGCTCAGTCAATAGTACTTGGACATAGTATGAATTATATGGAAATAATTGAATAAGCCAATAAAGAATTCGTTACTTTAAAGTAAGTAGAAGGAATGTTTCATTGTCCATCACTAGTAGTGATTCAAGGAATTCTCTCACTAGAGTGAATTAGGATTTTAAAAAATATTTTTAAATACTAATTGTAAATTAATTACTAATTAGTAAAAATAAATATGATTGGATTTAAAATATTAAACACTAAATCCATTCTTCCAATAGGAACGTTAGATGACAAAATAATTAAAGTATACATCATAATTATGCATGGACAGGTTTAGTCAAATTGTCTTAAATTTTTAATATTTAGGTGGTCATAACATGTTGTTAGACATTAATCTTGATCTATGATTAAAATTTGTTTAATTGGATAATTAAAGATAAATTGAAAAGAGGTTTAATTTATCCAATTCTAATTATGAATTATAATTATAATTTAGCCAACATATTATGAACTTAATGGATTAAATATAAAATAGTAGTTAAAAAGAGAAAATTCAATTTAACTAAAGTTTAATTTAATTGTGAAGTTTAAGAAACTTTAAGGCTTAAATATGAGATATTTATTTTATTAAATTAAATTGTAATTATAATTAGAGTTTGACTTTAATTATAATTAGAAAATTTAATTTCAAATAAAAAGAAGCGCTCCCATCTTTCTCTATAAATAGGAGGAAGGCAAACGGGAGCAAACATTACTATCGTCACCTTTTTATGAGTTATGTTCTTTAAATTATTTAATTATTAAGATCCAATAACAAAATTATTTTTTCATTACACCCTTAATTAGATCATGGTTAGTTTCCAAAAGAAATTGCCATACATAACAACTGAAGATAGATTTCATGTTTTCATAAAGGTTTTAAATATTTAAGGCAATTTTAGTAAACATTAGTGTTTACTATAGGAACCAAAGCATTAATCCTAGTTTTCCTATCAACTCTAAATTAACAAAAAAAACTTTACATTAATTGTTATAGGAATTAAAATCCATTATTGAAGGATGCTAAAGATAAAAGCATAGTGAAAAATATTTGGTAAGTATAAATATACCGACTAGGCTTTCATTTGATAGCTTTTAAACGATTGTTTGCTTTTGTTATGGTTAAAGAGTATATGCTTTCTAAATTCACATAACTTCAATACTTATTTTATCATGGATTTGAATTACTTAAAAGAGGTATGGTTGCTTTTGTTTAAGAAATATATCTTTCCTTCTGTGAGAGAGTACTAGCACTCCTGATGCACATTTTTTTTACAATTTCTCTTTATCATGTTCCTGAATAGAGATACATTGATAAACTATACAAATTTCTCATTAACACTTTTGACAATCTATCTTTAATATATTCCATAGTAAAGTCTTGTTTGTTGAACATTAAACGTAAGAATTAAGAAGATTTGAAGATAACTTAATTAAGAACTATAAGTTCTAAAAATATGTTGATTTTATACACATCTAAGGTCTATAACAAGAGAAAGGACAAATAAAGTCAATAATTTTAAGACCTGGCTAATACTATCTCATCATTAGAACATTGAGTGATTAATTCATTTGTCTATATATTTCTTTGGGATTTCAATCTTCATTAAACTACATGACTGATTTTGTAATTATCTTTTTTTTTCTTATTTTTTTCATAGATAGATGAACATAATCCTTTAATAACATAAGGGAATGCAATGGAGTGTTCTCATATGTTACTTATCAATGTACCATATCAAAAAATAGTTCAAATTAAAAGATAGAAAATAAGAACTAATGTTTGGATTCACTTCATCAAGGGTAGACCAAGTGATAAAGTTGATAAAAATGAATATTATTATTACCATAAGATGTAGGCCAGGGGGTCCAAAGGTGGAACATCTTATTTGAAGAGGTTTATAGACTCTTGCAACAGAAAGAAGATGATATTAAGAAGTCAATAAAATTTTAAACCCCTAACAAAATAAAAGAAAAAAAATGAAATAACTATCATGACATGATTTTTATAGATCCAAGCATTTCCAACCAAGATAATCATACAAAATGGATATTCACTCCCTATTATTGATAGTTAAAACTTTAGGATATTTTTCACCTTACTTTAATCAACCTTCTAGAGGACATCTTATAATACCATTAAGAAAGATATCTTTAAGATTTATAAAGAACAAAAGAATTTGACATTAAAGAAAATGATAATTTACCATCATAACATATATGTGGATGATTGACAACCAAAAGAAGGGTTATATGGTAGTCAAGACACATTATACTGATAATGACTAGACTTTACGCAATCAAATCTTGAGATAAATAATATTCTTTAATTTTTTATCATTTTTTATTAATTATGTTGTGATTGGTATTTTTTATATTTTTAAATGGTAGGTCTATTTATGTCCCTATATCATATATAAGTAAAAGATTAAAAACTAGGTTGGTCAAACACGTAATAAATTGGAACATCATTGGATGTGTATAGAAAAATGGCAAAGAAACTTAGGCTATGTAAGGATTTGTTTTACTTCCTTAGCTAAAAAACCTGTTGGATATTTTTGACATTTTTTATAGGGTTGGACAATGATTAATTGCACTTTATCAATTTTCAATAATTTATCAATTAAGTTACATAATTTGATCTGGATAAAGATAATAAAGTGACTCAATAAATGATCTAAGTCATTAGGCCGAAGTCCAGGAGAAAAATGGATCTTGATCAGTATAGAGTGGGCTCATATCGAGCCTGTGATGGGGAAGCTCGATATGGATGCTATATAAAGAGGTTAAGCTCTCTTGCAGTTGCTCATGTCATTAATGAACGTAAAGTTACTCTGACCCATTCAGAGGTTTAGGTTTTGAGAAAACTATAAAAAGACATTGATCGCGTCCTGTTGAGCAATTCCCGTGAAGGTGGCAGTAGATTTGCGCTCGTTTCAGCCTTGAAAAGCCCATTTGATGTTATGGAACCGAAATCGAGTTTTTTTTGCATTTCTTCATTTATTTCTCTTTCACGTTCAATCTGGGATATATAACTAAGATTCCATTACGTATTACATATGGTATCAGAGCAATGACGTGATCGAGTGGTTAAAAAATGAAGATATTTTGGTTTTTCTTCATAGGGTTCTCAGAGAGTTAACTTCCCTTTTTCAGCTTTTTCTTGCTTATTGATATTTTAAGCCTTGAAAAATAGGTTGAAAACGAGCTTCGAAGCGCCGAAACTAGCCGAACACAAACGGTTGAATAAACTGGAGCATGCATCATATATGCCCAGCCGATGGGAGACACATGTGGTGCATGCGACATGCTACACACGCACAGCAGTTGCTGAAGGGTGGTTTGTCTGGCACGTGTCAGTAGTCAACACAAATATAGATGGTGGCGTGCCACGTGTCGACACGTGCAATGCATGCGTTAAACAATATGGATGCGTGGATGCACGTTTAGGAAATGCACTATAAGCACCATACAGGTTAGGGGGCGTCACTCTTTGGCATGTGCACCACACACACCGCTTTTGTCCACACACATGCTGACGTCAGCGCTACAATGTAAACAAAAACTAATAATTTTTAAATTTCCCGTAAGGGTACCTTGGGGTGTTTTGGGTCAGTTTTCGGGTTTGAGAAATTCATAAAGTGAGTTTTCCATTTTTCAGATTTATTCATTAGTAATTTTAACTCCAAAAAAGTAAATATGACATTCTAAAGTCGTTTTTGAGTGAATTTTCATGCAACGAACTTTTCATAAGGGAGATACATGAGGTTCTTATGCCTCGGGTGGTAGGTTTAGTACCCGGTTGCACACGATAGTCGCTCTAATGAGATTTTTACTATGAAAGTCTCAAATAAAATATTTAGAGAATGTCTTCAACACTAGTGTGTGACAATGAGATTGTGCATTCGGGTTTTTCATTTATTGATGTTACATTGTCATATACCATACGCCTATAAAGAATGTGAGGGTAACATAAAGATATATCCCTTCTGTTTATGAACCTTTTAGGTGCTGATATGATTTCAGTCACCACAGTGGCCTTTAGAGTCAATATTTTGAATTGTTTTGCTTTCAGGTATAGGGATGTCTCTAGTCTTGTGCTTGGTTATTCTACCTAAAAGTGTTGGCCTTACACAAGATTTTGAGATGTGTATAAAGGCATTAGATGGAGGAAGATGCTTAAACGATTTATTCACCCAAATGTGCTAGTTCATAAGAGTTGCTGGATTGTACTCTAATCGCTTTTATATAGAGGTCTAATTACATATATTATGTATTCAGCCTAAATATATTTCATAATATGTGTGATTGGATCCTCGTTACAGATACTATTTAATACGTTTGAGTATCATTGCTATCCTACATTTGTGTTAATCTTTACATTGTTATTTTGCAGTCACCTTTTCGGTCAACAATCATAATATCACTATTGAAACCCTGACTGGTTTCAATATGCAAAAGTGGATAGAGGATGTATTGAATACTATGGAGATGGTTGAAATTGATATGGCCATACATATGATTAGGCCATCTCTACCTACATCCATGAGCTCGAGAGCTCATAAAGTAGCTTATGCAGCCTAGGATTGGTCTAACAGATTATGTATGATGACCATTAAGAGATCCATACCTGACCATCTGCTTAGTAGACTTCTGAAGATAGACGTAACGAAGGAGTTTTTTGATAATGTCTCTCAAAGGTACATGTTCTCACCTAATGCTGAGATAAATACTTTGATAAAAGAATTATTCTCTATGAGATATAAGGTAGAAGAGGGAGTGATAGAGTACATATCAAGAATGATCCATCTTCACAATAGATTGAAGATGCTAAAGATTCATCTTCTTGATGTCTTTATAGTTCACCAGACATTGAGTACACTCCCTCAAGAGTCTAGTAATCTGGTAATAACATATTACTTGTTGGATAAGGAATGGAACTTTAATGCTTTAATTGTCCATTATGTTGCTTCGGAGCAAAAACTCAAGCTTGCTACTCCTACAACCCTCGAAGCAATTAAAGGGAAGGTAAAGGTGAAGCCCGTTAAGTTCAACAGTAAAAAGTCTAAATCTTCTCCACATGATGATGTTGTTCAATCCAGTGGTGGCAAATGTCTTACGGACATAAAGAAGCTAGCAATATAAGGTCTGGAAGGAAAGACTGAGACCATCAGGTAACTCCTTGGCTTACCAATTTATGAATCTGATTTTGCGATAGTCACATTAAGTTCTTGGTGGCTTAAGGTTGAACATCTAATTATGGTGCTTCCATGATCTAGGGGTTCATATTCAGGATAGAGCCAAATAAATCGAAGGAGAAATTAGTGATTATATACAATGAAGAAATGGATGTATATTTATAAGGGATGTATGTACTGAACCTTGTTGCAAGGTTCATTTTGGTTTTACACGACATATTTTATATATGATCTTTGTATCAATTTTGGACAAAGAAAGTTAATGTTTTGTAATTAATGCTTCTGTTATACAGTTGTTGTTTAACACAAAACATAATGGTACAACTTTCTTATGATATGGTTTGCATAGAATGTTTCTTACCCTGAATTAGATATATACTTTTTCATATCTTGCTAAACAAGTTTAGAAAGACGACCCTAATAAAGGCTAAGTCATACATGTTGTGGCACAAAGGTTAGGCCACATTTCCAGAGCTAGGGCTGAGAGATTAATTAAAGAAAAAATTCTCTAAATTATAGATTATGATGATCTGGAAACATGTGTTGATTGTTGTAGGGGTAAGTTGATGAAAATAAGAAAAAGGTATCAACTCGTGTTTATGGCTTGTTGGGTCTAATACACACAAATATCAGAAGACATTATACAGTTACATTGTGTAATTTTAAATGTATTCCGACATTTCTTGATGATTATTCCCATTAAAGTTTATGTGTTCTTGCTTAATGACTGAAGGTTGAGAACAAACTGGAAAAATCTATCGAGATAGTTAGATCTGACAATGGAAGAGAGTGTCATGGCAAACAAGGTATTTCAGGACATGAAAAAGTTCGTTTGATAGATATATGGAATTGATTGGAATAGTGACTCAGTTCACAATGTCCAGTAATCCTAAGCAAAATGATGTGTTACCAAAAGGCATAACTGCACCGTAGAGGACATAAAGAAGTCAATATAGAACATGACTAATCTGCTTGATTATCTAAAAGTATAAAAACCCAGCCTTGCTCATATTCGTGTATGGGGCTGCCCTGCTAAGGTATTATAATCCTTATAAATACAATTTGCATGTTCACTCCGCTTATTACTATTTAGTCAAATATTTTGACCACTTTAAAGGCTACCAATTTTACTATAGAGAATGAGGGACCAAAATAATAGAATCACAAATAGTTAAGTTTCTAGAATACGATGTTTATGATGATGGTGGGCCCTTTGACCTTTCAGATGACAACAGAACGGATACTATAGCTATTATGTACCCACCACTCATACAATCAAGTTTAGTGGATCAAGGTTAAGTACAATGCCTGTGTAAGAATAGGAACAAGAACCCACATTTGTAAACACAGAGGTTCCTGGGGTACAAGATCTAATGTAGTTGTGTAGATTCACTAGAGTGAGAAGACTTGCTATCACATCTAATTACATAGTCTATTTGGTGAATAAGACTATGATGTTAGACATGTTGCGGATCTAGTTACTTTTACAAAAGTTGTTTCTGGATCCAATGCAGATTTATGGTGGATGCGATGACTTATGAGATGCAACCATGAAACATAGTAAGGTCTAGGAGCTAGCTGATTTGAAGTAGGACAAAAAAATCATTAGTTATAAGTCAGTTTCAAAACCTAAAGGATTTCGGGATAATGAGTGGTTTATAGGCTCGCTTAATTACCTGATGGATTACTTGGAGAGAAAGGTTTGACTTTAAGTTACCTTCTCTCCAGTATTCTTGAAGGATACATTTTGAATGATTATGGAAATTGTAACTCATGATGATATAGAAGGATACATTTTGAATGATTATGGAAATTGTAACTCATGATGATATAGAGTTACATTAGATGGCTGTCAAAGTCGCTTTCCTGAATAAACACCTTTATGAAGGGTTTATATGAAATAACCTGAAGGATTTCAGGGTCCAAATGGAACTGACATGGTTTTTATGTTAAGCAAATCAATATATGGTTTACATCAAACTTCCCAAAAGTGGTACCTTACATTGGATAAGGTTATGACCTCTTTTGGCTCCATGGAAAATAAAGTTCAAAGATGCTTGTATCATAAGGTCAGGGGGAGCAAAGTTATCTTCCTATTATTGCATGTGGATGATATTGAATAACTTGACCTTATTTAATGAGTTTAAGCAACTTTTGGCCAAGCATTTCAATATGAAGTACCTTGGTGAAGCATTTTTTATCTTAGGTATATAGATTTGCTGAGACAAATCTCAACATTCATTAAGCCTCTCACATAATGCATACATTGAACAAGTGTTACGAAGGTTTAATATGGCTGACAATGAACCTATTGTAGCATAAAATCTATTATAATGAGATATTATCTTTGGCATAATGTCCAAAGAATAAAGTAAAGAGAGAGGATATGAGGAATGTACCACATTCTAGTGCAGTTGGTAGCCTGATATATACCCAGGTGTGTATTAGGCAGGACATTGAATTTACTGTTAGACTATTTGGTTAATATCTGGTTAACCTAAGTATAGACCATTAGAATACAGTCAAGCAAGTGTTGAGATATTTAAAGAGAACCAAAGATTATATATTAACATATGGAAAAGTTAACAATCTAAATCTTATAGGAAATCCATATTCATATTTAAGCTATGTGTCCAGAAGATACGAAGTCTATATCAGAATAAGGTCTTAAGTTTGCAGATGGTACAATGTCGTGGAAGGGTGTCATATAAACACAAGTGACTACCTCAACCATGCATACAGAGTGCATGCTATGGGGCTTCTTCACAGATAGTTTGGCTCAAAAAATTTGATTTCTGAGTTATCTGTGGTTGGTTTAGTGGCTAGACCCATTCAGTTGTACTATGATAATCTTGTTGCTTTATTGTTTAGTAACAAAAAAGAATATCATACGATCTTAGAATTTAGAGGTCAAATATTTGACCAGAAAGAAGTTGACACATAAAAGGTGACATTAAGATGGAGCATTTAAGGACAAAGGAAATGTTAGTTGATCCTTTAAATAAAGGACTTCGTCCACATGTGGTTGAGAGACTAGGATACAATGTGGGTGTTTTGAAGTCGTTAGACACTGTTAGTTAGGGGATCGTTATGTTTACTCCATTTACATTTATACATTTTGATGTATTATGACAGTATGGTGGTTGATCAATAAAGATGATCATCGTTTATCCTCAGTAATACGTGTTATTATACATTGTCATAATACGTGTGAAAGTCTTAATATCTGTGTCAATCTTAAGCATTTTAAAGTTCATTGTGCATCTATATAGATTGACCTCAAGCCTATGTCATTTAAACATATACAGTTTTATACAGATATCTATGAATTTTAATATGACATAGGGGATATAAGTTTTTAATCACATAAAGGTTCTCTAATGCAGTTTAGCATTCAATTATAAAACATAAAGGTTCTCTAATACAATTTAGCATTTAGTTAGAGAATATAAAGGTTTTCTCTAATGCAATTTAGCATTTGGTGAGAGGAAACAAGTTTTCTTAAATGTTGTTTAGTGCGGTGAGAGAAAACAATATTTTTCTAATGCGGTTTAGCACATGCAATTTAGCATAAGGTTTAAAGAAATCGAGACTTGCAAACGAAGATGATATAATTTAGATCATATAGGTATCATCTTAGTTTTTCATACTCTATTTTCCTATTCATGTTAGTGAGATATTAGATATGCGTGATTGTATTAGATTTGTATCACACATGACATATGTATTTGATACTTTTTAGTATCGAAAGCCTTGTAGGACAGAATAATGGACTTTCGTTATCTTTGGATCAAATGTTTCGTTTTTAAACCTAGTTGACTAATACAATAGCGTAGCTTAATCGAGTTTTTAAATTGTTTTAAACTTGAGTCAATACCGCAATTAATTATTGTCCAAGGGGAATGTTGGATGTTTTTGACATTTTTCATAGGGCTGGACAACAATTAATTGCATTTTATAGATTTTCAATAACTTATCGGTTAAGTTACATAATTTAATCCGGATAAAGATAATAAATTGATTCAATAAATGATCTAACTCACCGGGCCGAAGTTCAGGAGGAAAACGAATCCCAATCAGTATGGATCGGATTCATATTGAGCCTGTGATGGGGAAGTCCGATATGGATGCTACATAAAGAGATTAAGGTCTCTCGCAGTTGCTCATGTCATTCGTGTACGTAAAGTTACTTTTACTCATTCAGAGGTTTACATTTTGAGAAAACTGTAGAAAGAAGTTGAACGCGTCCCGATAAATAATTCCCGTGAAGACGGTGGTAAATTCACGCTTGTTTTGGCCTTAGAAAATTCGTTTGAAGTTATGGAACCGAAATCAGGTATTTTTGCATTTATTTTTTTCATATTTTATCCGGGATACCTAACTAAGGTCCCGTTACGTGTTACAAAAATATGGTAGCATTCCTTAGTATTTTCAGCAGAAGGAATAACAAAATATCGGACAACCTTAGCCGTATATTTTGGCATTGGGTTTGAGGAATTCATGATTATGGTTTGTTTGATTTTTATCTTAATGTCAACAATAATTGAAGTTTAAATGGCAACTCTTGGTAGTTTCTGGATGTATTTACCCGACAACTACTCTTGACCACCTAGTAGACAAAAGTCCATTTTCAGTGATAAATGTTTTCGTCATCACCAATTGATTGTGATTAATTTTGCACAAAATCACTTAAAGTTGATGCGGTTTTATAATTTTCATTAAAAAAAAATGACAACAATACTCAAATAAACTATTTTTATTGGCTTGTTTTTTATGAAAACCAAAAAAAATCAGAAAAAAACAGCTCTTAGTGACACAAATATTTCCAACTTTGTTTTTTTAACGTATTTTACGCTAGCGATTGACAGTTGTTCTACCTTCCCCATAATTCCCTATTATATTGGACCTACGCCAGTTTTAGACATAAGTCGAGGGGCAGCACAGGGAGGAAAAAAAAAAAAAAAGAAGCATTGTAGATTTGGTTTAGAGGCTATTTAACTAATTACATGGGGATAAACTTGATCTACTCTGCTCAATCTGTCAAAGAAGCACTCAAGCTCTTGATAAAATGTGAATTGTGGTTGTGTGACAATCTTCATTTGGATAACATGAACATGCTCAAATTCATATGTTTTAATTAATAATAAATGATCTCAATGTGTTATTCTACTCAACAAGTCCCACGGATTAACTAGTTCGATCATCTGCTGTGAGTCAATGCTTCCTTTACTATCATGGTCATGAAAAGTTGCAGAGTTGGCATTCTTTATAGTAATTTATAACTTTATCCAAACAACCTAATTTATTCGGTAATATCAGTGATCTAGTCAAGGTGACAAATTATGCCTTGGAGGAGACAAAACGATTTGGATTATACAATCTGAATTATGAGACATGCCTTGCACGAGACCTGTTTATTTTGAAGACTTCGAGACGCAAAAATTTCATTGCTTGATTGTTGCTTTGAAAAATATGTTTGTTTTTGTCTTACATAGTTGAGGTGCTTTGCATCAAACTGTACTAGAACTTTATTAAATGGCCCACTATACACAGCAAATGAAACCATAACACGTGGAAAGTAAGACTTTAGTTTTAGAAAAAGCCCAACATGACGATCTTAATTATAAGCTATAACTTTGTTTCCTTTACTTGTAAGTGAGAAGTTCAATTTCGATATTAAGATTTCATCAAAATATAACTTAAAATAATGTTTTATAGTATGTAATTTCAGGTCTAATATTTTAAAACAATTAAAATAGGCTTTTAATATTAACTAATTATGCCATTGCATTAATTTATTTTTAAAACCTATTAATAAAGTTTGATACAATATTATAACGTGATATTTTTGATATTTTAATTTTATTTGAATTCTATTAAAATATGTAGGCAACTACAAAGTTTAATCCTGCTAAAATTTGTATTCATTAACACTCTATCTTGAACATTTTAAAAATGTTACGACTATACTTGAACCCTCAATATTAAGTTAATTGTAATCAATACTGTAATATGTAACGGTACCTTAGTTACGTATTTCAGATTGAACGTGAAAGGGAAAAAATCGAAAAAAGTATAAAATACTTGATTTGGTCTTCATAACTTCAAACGAGCTTTCCAAAGCCAAAACGAACGTCAATCCGACGCCACCTTCATGAAAACTGCTCTCGGGGACGCGGGTAAGGCCTTTCTACAGTTTTTTTTTAAATGTAAACTCTCTTAACGGGTCACAAAATCTTTATGCTTACGATTGATATGAGCAACTGTAGGAAACCTTAACCTTTATTTATAGTTTCCATATCGAACTTCCCATCATAGGCCTGATATGGGTCCAGTCCACATTGATTGAGATTCATTTTCCATATGGACTTCGACTCATTGATTTAGATCATTTATTGGGCCACTTTATTATCTTTATCTGGATCAAATTACATAACTTAATCGACAAGTTATTTAAAAACTAAAAAATGCAATTAATAGTTGTCTAACTTTATGAAAAAGGACAAAATTGTCCAACATCTCCCCCATGGATAAGCATTAATTGCAGTTTTGACTCTAGTTTAAAAACTCGATTAAGCCACACTACTGAATTATTCGACGAAGTTTAAAAACAGAACATTGATCTAAAGATAACGAAAGTCCATCATTCCGTCCTACAAGGACTTCGATACTGAAAATTATCAAATACATGTGTCATCTGCGACATGGATCCAATATAATCACGTATACTTAATACCTAACTAATATGAATGGGAAAAATGGAGTGTGGCAAACTAAGATGATACCTTTATGATCTAAATTATATCATCTTCGTTTTTAGGTCTCGATTTCTCTAACTTTATGCTAAACTATATTGGAGAAATCCTGTTTTCTCTCACTGAATGCTAAACAGCATTAGAGAAAACTTGTTTCCTCTCATCAAATGCTAAACTACATTAGAAAAAACCTTTATGCTCTCCAACTGAATACTAAACTACATTAGACAAAACCTTTATATTCTCCACTTGAATGCTAAACTGCATTAGAGAACCTTTATGTTCTCCAATTGAATGCTAAACTGCATTAGAGAACCTTTATGGACTTATATCCCTTATGTCATGTGAAACTTTATGGATATCTGTATAAAATTATATACGTCTTAACGACATAGGCTCAAGGTCAATCTGTATATATACTCAATGACCTTTAAATGTTTAAGATTGACACAAATCTTAAGAATTCCATATGTATTATGACAATATACGATAACACGTATTACTGAGGATAAACGATGATCATCTTTATTGATGAATCATCATATCGTCATAATACAACAAATGCATAAATATATATGGAGAAAACATAACGATCCCCTAAATAACAGTGTTTAAGGACGTTAAAACACCCATACTATATACTTGTATCACAAACACGAGTGGGCGAAGTCATTTAGTTAAAGGACCGACTATCATTTCCTCAGTCCTTAAATGTTCTTTATGGCCAAATAATTGACCATTAAATGCTAAAACCATGTGATATTATTTGTTGTTATTAAACAATATAACAAGAAGATTACCACAGTACAACTAAATGGGTCTAGCCACTAAATCAACCACATACAACTCAATGTTTCTTAGCTAAACCGTCTGTGAAGTAGCCCCATAGGATGTACTTTGCATGCATGATCGAGGAAGTCACCCGTGTCTACTTGACACTCTTCCACGACATTGTACCATCTGCAAACTTAAAACATGTAACCTTAAATGAACTTTCGATCATCCAGACACATAGCTAAATCTAATTCTGAATTCCCTACGAGGTTTAAACTGTTGACTGTTCTATATGTCAACATATAATCCTTGATTCCATTTAATCATCTCAACACTTGCTAGACTACATTCCAATGATCTTGTTGGACCCTGTTACCGGAGCCCAACATCGGACTCGGAAACCCAAAATTTGAGCAGGGAGGGAAGACTTGAAAGTTGAATCTTTTAAGGAAAACTCGTTCGGAAGCAAAAGTGAGTGATGAATAGACCTGAGCTCATATTCTTTTAATTTCTTAGCTCAAACCTCTACATGCAACTGTTAACAATTCGAAACACACAACACAAAGAAATTTTTACAAACTCAAGTAATTCTCCAAAATTTCTCATGCAAATTTCATTAATAGCAAAATAAGTGTTTTACAAAGCTTTAATGGCATTTCAAGCCATAATTCAACAGTTAAGTTCAAGAACCAATACACAAAATACACTTGAACTTATAAAACTTGAAATGGGTCTAAAGCCTTGAAT
>JANZLX010000003.1:17791527-17805396 GCA_025531955.1 Erythroxylum orinocense | reverse complement strand
TTAAAAGACTTAAGTGATATGCCCATTTTAACCTTCATGCAACTTATCACTAATAACACATTTATTTCCCACCTAAAGCCACCTAACCTTATTAATGCTACCATACTAATTAATATCAACTTAATTTAATCTATCAAGACCCCATAATCAACCTAATCATGCTTAATAAAAAAAATTCATGGGTCAACAGCATGCTTTTCTATAAATCAGCCAGTATGGTGACATTCCTATTGGGGAATTGTAAGCAGTATGATAAGCCCACTGTGCTTCTTCTAAGCCTAAACTCCAATCCTTTTTAGATGGCTTGACTATTTTTTCTAAGATGTGCTTCACCTCTCTGTTTGAAACTTCAGCTTGGCCATTGGTTTGTGGATGGTAAGCAGTGGAAACTTTATGTGTAACTCCAAATTTGGAAAGTAAGTTACTAATAACTCTATTGCAAAAGTGGGTTTCTCGATCGCTAACCACCGCCTTCAGAATGCCAAATCGACAGAAGATATTTGACTTAAGGAATTTGGACACTACTTGCGCATCATCTTTTCGCGTAGGCACGGCCTCTATCCATTTGGAGACATAGTCAACAGCTAGGAGAATATACACAAGGCCAAAAGATAGGGGAAAAGGACCCAAGAAATCTATTCCCCAAACGTCAAAGATCTCACAAAACAAAATTGGGTGTTGTGGCATTTCATGTCATTTTCCCAATCCTCCAAAACGTTGACACTTATCACATGATTGGCAAAAATTAAATGAATCCTTAAAGAAGGTAGGCCAATAAAAACCTGAATTCAGAATTTTTCGAGATGTCCTCCTAGCACTAAAATGTCCCCCACAAACCATTGAATGACAAGCTAAAAGTATAACATCAAAATCCTCATTAGGGACACATCTCCTGATTACCTGGTCACTGCATAACCTCCACAGATAAGGTTCGTCCCAGATGTAATGTTGAGCTTCACTCCTTAATTTTTGAGCTTGAGCTTGAGACATAAAAGCAGGAGTTAGATTGGTCATCAGGTAGTTGACAATATGTGCATACCAAGGTTTTTTGAGAACTGAGGCGCACAAAACTGAATCAGGAAAAGAATCACAAGTCAGTTCAGAGGAGTCTACTCCCTGTGCATCTTCTGTTAATCTGCTCAAATGATCAGCTACGTGGTTTGTCGCACCCGCTCGATCCTTTATCTCCATGTCAAACTCTTGATGAAACAAGCTCCACCGTATCAACCTAGGTTTTGACTATGGTTTCGTTAAAAGGTATTTAATGGCTGCATAATTAGTAAAAATGATGACATATGAATTGAACAAATATTGCCTAAATTTTTCTAACGTGAAGACTACTGCAAAGAGCTCTTTTTCGGTTGTGGTATAGTTGGCTTGAGCTGAATCCAATGTCTTAGAGGCATAAGCGATTACTCGTGCTAATTTCTCCTCTCGTTGTCCCAGCATAGCTCCTACAGCACAATTGGAAGCATCACAAGAAAGCTCAAAATGCAAGTTCCAATCAGGAGCAACTAAAATAGGTGGAGAAATGAGTTTGGATTTTAATGTATCTAAAGCCCGTTTGCAAAAATCATCAAACTCAAATTTTTCGTCCTTTTGCAACAATTTTGAAAGAGGTAGTGCGATTTTGCTGAAGTCTTTAATGAATCGCCTATAAAATCATACATGCCTTAGAAATGACCTGATATCTCGAATGCAGGCAGGATAAGGCAAAGAGGAGATGACTTCAATTTTAGCTTTACCAACCTCAATCCCCTTCTTGGAAATCAAGTGTCCTAATACTAGACCTTCATTGACCATGAAACGGCATTTTTTAAAGTTCAAGATCAAGTTCTTTTCAATACATCTCTTAAGGACTCTAGTAAGGTTGAAAAGACAAGTATTAAAGGAATCACCATAAACTGTGAAATCGTCCATAAAAACTTCCATGCATTCCAAAAATTCACAAAATACAGCCATCACACAACGTTGGAAAGTCCCTGGAGCATTACACAAACCAAAAGGCATCCTTCCGTATGCAAAGGTGCCGAAAGGACAGGTAAAACTGGTTTTATCTTGGTCCTCAGGTGCAATAGGTACTTGAAAGTACCCAGACAAACCATCTAGGAAGCAATTATGTGACTTTCCAACGAGTCTTTCGAGCATCTGGAAAATAAAAGGCAGAGGGAAATGGTCTTTTCGGGTGGCATCGTTTAGTTTCTAATAGTCTATACAAACTCGCCACGAATTTTGCACTCTCGTAAGAATAAGTTCATCCCTATCATTTTTCACCTCTGTAATCCCACTCTTTGTGGGTACCACATGAATTGGGCTAACCCACTCACTGTCAGAAGTAGGATATATTATCCCAGCACTCAACAATTTGGTGATCTCCTTTTTCACTACATTCAGGATAAGTGGGTTTAGTCTTCGCTAAGGATACCTCACTATCTTGGAACCCTCATTCAATAATATCCTATGAGTGCAAATAGCAAGGTTAATCCCAGGTATGTCGACTAAGGTCCATCCTATTGCCCGCTTATGTTCCCTCAACACTTTTAGGAGTTTTTGTTCCTCAGGTTCGGATAAAGTGTTGGAAATTATGACAGGTAATCCACTATTAGACTCAAGGAAAACATATTTTAAAGTGGCAGGTAATGGTTTCAAATCAAGCACTGGTGGTTGCAAAATGGAAGGAATCAACTTATGAAGTTCAAGAGAGAATAGATTACTCCCTGCTTCCCTCGATGTAGAGTCCAATTCTTGGTGATCCTGTGCAGTTCTTTCAGTTTTTTGGGCATCAACTTCGATTTTTGCGAGTTTTGAATACCCTAAAAAATTAATGGAAGACCCTTTTCCAATTTCAAGTGAACATAAGTCAAGATTAGAGGAATTCTCTTGTAGGTCAATGTCAGAGCATGCGTCACCATAAACAACATCAAGCATATTTACTCCAAGGAGATAATAATCCTTATGGGGGTGTTTCACAGCTTCATACATGTTGAAGCTTACTTGTTGGTCTCCAACCTCCATGGTGATCTTACCTTCCTTCATGCTTATCATTGTACTAGCCGTCCGCAGGAAGGGTCGTCTGAGAATCAATGACGTATCCTGCGTAACTTCAGTAGACATATCAAGCACATAAAAATTAGCAAGAAACAACAAACCCTTTACCTGGACAAGAATGTCTTCAATTATGCCCATGGGATGCCTAAAAGATCTATCGGCCAATTGTAAAACTATTGAAGTAGTTTTTAGACTTTTTACGCCTAAGGCTTCATAGACAGATTTTGGCATCACATTTATGGCTGCCCCTAGATCCAACAATGCTCTTCCTATTGTCACCTTTCCTATGATGCAAGGAATGGTGAAAGATCAGGGGTCTTGACATTTTACCAGGATTTGGGGTTTGAATAAAGCAAACACATTCGAGCTCACTTGGACTCTCTCATTGGGCCTAAACTTCCTCTTATTGGTGCACAAGTCCTTAAGGTATTTCGCATAGGCTGGAACTCTCTTTACTAAATCAAGCAAGGGGAAATTTACCTCTACTTTTCCAAACAGGTGTATGATTCCCTACTTATGCTTAATCTCATTCATACGCTTGCTCATCAAATACGAATTTGGAAAAGGAAGGTCTCTCAGATTTACCTCCTTACTAGTAGCTTCATGTTCACTTGATTTTCCAGCCTCGGTTTTATCCTTTGAACTTCTTGAAGTTGTTCCTTTCTCTTTAGCTGTTGATTTCTTCTTTTTCAACAGATTTTCTTCTGTGACACTTTCCGATCTCATTGCCTTCTCCTTAAATTGAGGCGCTTCTTTAACCTAAATTTCCTCAGTGCATGCTTCCTCCTCCTGATTGTCAAATTTCACCTGCTTCCCTCTTCTCAAAGCTATTGCATTCAGGCTCTTTGGATTCATTACAGTGTTTAAAGGAATTGTTCCACTGCTTCATGTTTGATTCTCACTCATGTTGTTAGACAACTGAGTGGCATATGTGTTAATATTCTTCGCCTTGGTCTCCCATTGTTCCATTCTCTTCTCCAAAGCATTGAACCGAGTAGCAGTCTTTGAGAATCCTTTTGAATCAAATTTGTAATTGCATTAAACTGGTTGGCATTGGAATTCCTCTCTTCCTTCATCAAAGTCATCATTCTTTGCAGCAATTGGTTTGTTTCCTCCTTTGTAGGCACCGTCAGAGCTTGTTGATCAGGGAACTGGTGGTTTGAAGGTCCAGCTCCGCTCCTTTGTTGGAATATGTTAGGTGCTCTGCTCTCGTCATTTCTCCAACTAAACCGCGGGTGTACTTTCCATCCTTTATTGCATATGTTGGAGTATGGATCCCACTTTTGATTTTGTCTTCCTGGATATACTGCCGACACTTCTTCATATCTCCCAGGGCATACACTAGAGATGTGCATCACCGACCCATAAGTTTCGCAACTAGGTGCAGTAAGATCCATTGAAGGGGATGGGCGATGTACATTCAAGTTCTTAAGCTCGGCAATGAAAGACAGCTGCGAAGTTATTCTATTTTCCAAATAATCCACTTTTGATTGTAAACTCTCCATTCTTTTTGCTTGAGCCGTTAAGGGTCCCACTTCATGTACTCCTCTAAAATCTTAGACATTGTATCACTAGTGGTTCAGGGCCATCTTTTTCATAAGGTCCCAAGCTTCCGACGCGGTGAGGTCAATCAGGGATCCTCCTGATGCTGCGTCCAACATTCCTTTTTTTTGGTTCTTTACCCCATCATAAAAATATTGTACCAACTGTTCATCCGGGATTTAATGATGGGGGCATCTAGAAAGTAGGTCTTGGAAACGATTCCAGTAGTCATATAAGGACTCATCATAGTCTTGTTTCGCTGAATATATCTCCTTCCTTATTGATGATGCCCTACAGGCAGGAAAGTACTTTTCCAGGAAAGCCTTTCGCAAGTTGGCCCAGCTATGGTAGGCATTAGCCACATGCCTCGGGAGGCTCATGTACCACTCCTGTGCTTTTCCTTTTAGCGATAAGTGAAAAACCTTCTAGAGAACTTGATCCAAATGTGCTCCTACTGGTTTCATACTTTGAAAAATCATTGACAGTGCTTGTAGATGCATATAAGGATCCTCTCCTGCCAAACCGTGAAATTTTGGGAGGGAGTTTATCAGCAAACCTTTGACTTCGAAGTTCACATCGATGTTAGGGCAAGCCGCCGTAAAGGGATCATAATTGACATCTGATGTAGTGGCTTCCCTAATCGTCCTACGTCTATGGTTGTCGTTATTGTCGCCTACTCTTTCCTGCTCGCCATTTAATCCATGATCTCCATTCCTAGGTTGGTTAACAGGAAAGTTCGAGTGTTCTGCCATGTTCTCTTCTTGCTCTTATGTTCTAAGTCTCTTTTGTTCTTTCCTTTCTCTCCTAAGCTTCCTAAAATGTCTTTCTATCTCGGGTTGGAAATGAACAAGCCTAAGTTTTCTAGGCATGCACAAGAGCAATTCACAAAGGCAAAAATTTGAAGCTATAGCAAAATTGCCTCACAAATACACACAATCAAACAAAAAGTGATATGTGATGGATGCGAGTGTATGTGAGTATGAATGTATGTATGAATGTGTGTAAAGTTTGCTAAATGTGAAGTAAAAGTATGAAAGTATGCTTGTGTAAAAGAAATTAAAACTATACTATCGACAAGTATAAAATTTAAACTATTAAAAATAAAATGCTAAACTAGGTTCTTATTATCAACGACAAGTAAAAAATGGCTTTGGCTAACCCATGGAAATTGCAATTAAAGTTGATCAAAGAAGGGGGTTTTGCAAGTTGATCAAAATTGAGTAACTTAGCTAAAATCAAAGAAAATTGTATAAAAAGAATATTTTTTTTGGATTTAGGGAATTTTAAAGCATTCAAACTATGATCAAATTGGAAAAAGTCCTCTTGAAAATGAGCTTAAATGATCACGGTTCAAAACAATTTTTTTGGGGATAAAATCCACTAAGTCTTCGAAAAATCAACCTTAAAGGACCCTTTAAGTCCAAGGATTTAATTAATGAACCCCATTATTTAAAACCTTGTTAAAAACCTTAGTGTGTGAAATGGACAAGTTAATGCAAATGGTTAATTGGATCAAGCATAATCACCTAATTCAAACACAACTAGACAGATAATAACGATTACCGCAATCGCCAAAAAAACATATATGAGACTTCATATATTCAAGCACAAAGTTCTACATACAACTATATCCATAACACAAAACATTGTTCAACACCCGATTAAACTATAATCAAGCTAATTTAATCATATCGCTGTAAGCCCTAACTCAAAGTATTACAAAGATATAACTAAATTTCAGATAATGTTTGATTACTCCCCTTTGAAGCCTGTGAACTCAAGCCGATGCTACATTTTCAAGAGGTCCAAATGCCTAGCCAAGCATGACGGTCGTAGTCCTCAACACTGTTGTTACTTCGACGGCATCTATAGTAGAGATGATCCTGCGTTGTAGGTGATGATGCGTAGATGATGATGAAATGATCGGTGGCTGGTCGCGGATGGAGAACGGCGGTGGAGATCGTCTCTAGGTCTTCGGATGTGTAAAAATTGTATCTGTATGTGTTGGTGATGTATGTATAGCCAGCCACCCTCTTAAATGACCTAATTTGGCAAGTTTATAAAGTAAGGAGTCGGGTCGGGTAGGAATAGTGAGAAAAATTTTCATTTGCGGTCTGGG
Source organism: Erythroxylum orinocense (assembly GCA_025531955.1). Taxonomy (NCBI): domain Eukaryota; kingdom Viridiplantae; phylum Streptophyta; class Magnoliopsida; order Malpighiales; family Erythroxylaceae; genus Erythroxylum; species Erythroxylum orinocense. Next base: position 17,798,687 of record JANZLX010000003.1, on the reverse strand, counting down.
TATCCATCTGCACGTCGCGACATGCGAATTAATTGACGTCGCGACGTGTTGCTCTTGCTTTGCTCACTGCAGCGTGTGAATTAGTTAACGTCGCGATGTGCTATTGTCCGTCGATGTGCCGCGATGTAGGAATTTCCATACGTTGCGACGTGCTTTCTCTAAGATGTGCCGCGACGTGTGGCTAGGCTCATGTCCTATTGAATTTTCTGATGAGTTGACTCCCTTATTCTCCTACAAGACAAAATAGCAATTTGCAGTATCAATTGTCCTTAGAAGAATTATATTGCAATTAATATAAATTTGCAACAATTTTACTAACAAATTGCAATTCATATGAGCTCACTATAAGGAACCAGTTTAAGCACAAAAATCACCAATTAGGAGTCAAAAAGTACATTAACAATTATGAAAATGCAACCAATTTATAAGATAACTTGGGCTCAATCACTAACATTTAATATTTTTAAATGCCCAAACTTCTTGCCTCAACATGTCTTCACTTTCAGCTTGCTAACGTTTTTATTTCTAAGCCACAGCTCAACGAGTTTTGATTTATGCCCAACGTTACGTGAGTGAAGAGTATCCTAGCTAACGTGTGTCTTCACCACCAGCTGCTAATCTCATTTGTCTCTCCAGCTTACATTTTTGCCACCAATTAAATGTTCTCTCCATCAAGTCCAGCTGCCAACATCTCAAGCCTTCTCTTCTCCCCAGCTATCTTCGTGTGGTGGAGAGTATTTGAGTGGTAAGGCGTTAAGTGATGATGCAACCTCCCAGCAGCTAACATTTTCCCTTTTTTAATGTATCAGTTTTTCATGAAAAATCCCCAGCTAACGTTATCACCAGTTGTCTTATGCACTTTGAAGTCTCCAAAAGGCTTTGTCACGCTGCTTCCTTGCCACCTGCTGTTTTCAGTTATGAGTGGAGAGCAATTGTTAAGTGAGCGCTGAAGTCGAGAGTATTGAGAGAGGGTTGTGTGTTAATAATCTCCAGGTCCTTCAAAGTCTCCCACCAACCCAAGCCTCAACGTGTCTTTTCTATTTTTGGTGTAAAGTGAATGATGGCTGTCACGTCTTCATCAAGCCACTAGCTTGTAACGTTCTTCTCCTCTCCATGCAGCTGCTTCCTTCTTCTTTGTCAGCTAATGTATTAATTCTTATTTTTGTCTTTTACCAGCAGCTAACGTAGTCTCCCACCAGCATGCTCTCTCTTCTTTTTCCAACAACAGCTGCTAACTTGTCTTTTTTTCTCCTAGTCGCCACTTGCTTTATGGAGAATTTTTTGCATTCCTTAGTTCACGCCATATCTTCCTCCACTGCAGTTGCTTCATTTTTCATGCACAGCTCACGCCTAAGCCACCAAAATTGATGAAGATTTCCTCCTTTTTTACTGTAGTTGAGGTTGCCATGTTTTTTTGTTTGTAGTTTGGTCCACCTTTCTTAAAGAAACTCCATCTCCCTTGGTCCACTTTTGATCCATTTTTTTAAGCCTCTCCTTTACGCACAAGCTCTCATTTTCCTTGGCCAAAAATGTTAATGTCGAACACGTTAACATTTTTTTCTTTTTTCTTTTTAATATCCTTCCTTCCTTTTAGAGCTTTCCTTGCTTTAGGCTTTTAAAATTCCAAATCTAATGTATACCTAAAATTAAAAAAATAACTCTTGATTAGTACAATTTAAACATAAATGGACAAAAGTTTAATAAATTATGTGTCTAAAATTAATATAAAAATGTCCATTAACATGTAGATGATTAATTATGGTTACAAATTAATTAACGAGAACGAATTTCACCAATGATAGGAATTTGTGTCGCCTTATTATTACAAGATTTACGACAAATTGCTTATCAATTCAATGTTTTATTATAATGAACAAAATTTTGAGAAAAATGTTTACAAGAGAAAAGTAGGTTGTATCTTAACATGCTAGGTCTAATGCTGAATTGGAGGTTTCTAGAATTATACTTGAAGATAATGAATTGTGGCCCCAATGTCAATTTGTCATCCAATTTTGTGAGATATTGGTGAGGGTACTTCGTCTGGCTGATAACAATTGGTTATTTTTATGATGTTATGGAGAGGACGAAGTAAGAAATTAAAGCCAATATGAAAAATAAGTCTTCTTTGTATATACTTTATAGATTGGCCCTGTAATTGTTAATTTATGACATTTGGTTGCAGGACAACCCTCAGGCCTTTGAGCAGCATACGGCTAAAGAGCGAAGATGATGCAACTGCTAGATGGTAGTGAGTCTTGTCTCGGTGGTTGCTCTGCTATGTTGGGGCAATCATCATCTACTCTTAAAACTGCCTGCTTGTTTAGGACCCCAATTAGTAGGTATATTTCTCCTATCGGTCCTTGTCGGTCCCTATCTCATATGTACCATATGCATATTCCACATAACATCTAAGTTGAAGGCGACCATAGTATTGAGTGGCCTCATTAGTGATAGTCTCCTAGAAGACTCCCATCCTCTTTCCTAATCATATTACACAGGGCTTAATGCATATCGTTTGTCGTTGCTCTAATGCTAAAAAAAATTGGACTAAGGCATGCCCCAAGTGTATTAGCATCCTTTCGCTCATATCTCATAGATAGAACACATCTAGGTTATCAACCACTCTAAAGCTATCACTTGCTCACTTGGCGTATAAATTAGAAGCCTGTGGATGTATTTGAGTGCATGATGTCATAGGGTGAATGTCTTGAGTTTACTCTTATTATAGGTATCTTTCTCGCTGATGATGCACCAGAAATGATGGTTGTACATCATACAATAAATCTATCCTAAGTCTCATGTACTCTTGTGTCTCCATAAATTTTCAATCATAAAGACCCATCATCATAGAGAAGTCCATGTAGCTCATCCTCATCATCTCTCTGAGCATCTTAAACTAGATCATACTTAGTTGGTCCCAATCATAACGACCTTTTTCCATGAAGAACATGGAGGACACTTAGAGCGTAAACTGCTAGTATGTGGCCTCTATGATCTCGAAGAACCATGACCACACTTTAACATTTTGAAATCTCTTGTCCTTGAACCTCTAAAACTGCTCATCATGGGCCCTAGCAATGAAAAGAAACATCTCATGTCGCTCCATTAGATGTGCTAAAGTCTGTCTCACTAGTGGTAAACGAGCTCTACTCGAGTCTTTAGATGACCTTATCCTCTATATCTATTCTTTGGTATCTCCTTTGCTCTTTATTGTTACATAACTTCTATTCTTCTCATCATTGTCCCTGAAAGCCTGAAACTAGATAAAATGTAAGAAAATAATAAATATAAATACAAACAAACCGCTTTCCCCACGCTTAATTTGTATGCTCATTACATTACGTAATTGTGAAAAACACACAATTTAAAATCAAATTAAACTAATAATATTGTAATTAACAAAAAAAATAGAAAATTACACTAATAACAAAATTATTAATATAATTAAAAGTGACAAAAAAAGTTAATCTAATCATACAAGTACTAATGCAATTCCTAAAATTGAAAATTTAACTACACAATTTAACAACTAAACCTATACTAAAAACAATTAAAACCTAATTCATGAAAAATACTAAATTGAAATGAAATTAAACCAGGGAATAATATCTAATTACTAGAAAACAACAAAATGAACCTAATATAACAAAATCATCACAATTTATCACATAACGAGAAATTTTTGCATACTCAACTCAAATTTCATCCAATTTGTATGCAATTCATCAAATCAATTCAATAATTTGTATGAAAAAAATGAAATTCATCTTGTAATTAAAAATCAAGCACAAAACTTGGTGAAATCACCCTGAGATGCAATAATAGCATAACTTAGCGATTTGGGGATGAAAAACCCTAAGATTTGCAAGAATACTCAAATTTCTAAGTACAATTAATGTAAAAGGCAAGAAAAACTTACTTGGACATTGTAAAATCACTTAAAAATGCTGGGTTAGGCTGAAGAAGGGAGAGGTGCAACAAGTGGATGGCGGAAGGTGGAGAGAAAAGTGGGAAAGAAGAAGGAAAAAAAGGTTGTTAGTGTGTGTCTTGTACTTACATAGTCAGTTGCATAATCGTGGAACTAACAGTTGTGTGACTTAGGACATGCGCGTGCAAATTTTCATTTATTCTCACTATCATGTATACGGTCATTTTTATGATCATGTAAGTCACTATGCATATTTGACTTTTGATATGGGCATGTGTTATGATATGTTTTAGAGAAATTGAGATACATTAGCATATCCTACACTGGTGTTACCAACTATAAATGTGTGTGAAAGTTTTCAAAATCTCCAAGACTGTACACAGTCATGTTCATTGATCGTGTAAAACATGCTAAAATCAAATTTGTGTATACACAGGCATGTAAACCGGTGTGTACATGATCATGCATACCTAAACGTTTCTTAAAACTTCAATTTTGTGTGTGTTTAAAGTCATAAAAGTTAGCAACATATATCAAAAACACAAAAAATAGATAGAATCAAATGAAGATGCTCCATAACTTAACATGAAACACATCGAAAAGTAATGGAATCTTATACTAAAGCTAAAAAATAAACAAAATAATATAATCAAATCAAATAAAACTATCGTAATTCTTGGGTTACCTCCCAAGCATCACTTGTTTAACATCTTTAGCTCGACATACCTATTATGATCTAGGGTGACTTGGTTAAATTAATATCCTCTTTAATACCCACTAAGATTACCTCTAAGATATAATTTGAGCCATAAATTTTAAAGTTACCTTTGTGCGAATGACTTACTTCGATTACGCCATAAGAAAATATTTTCTTCACAATAAAGGGTTCAGATCATCTTGATTTATGCTTATCTAGGAATAATCTTACACGAGAATTGTATAAAAGAATTAAATCTCCCTCTTTAAATTGCTTAGGCTGCTTGATCCCTTAGTCATAACATTTCTTAGTCCCCTCCTTGTACATTTTGGAGTTCTCATAGGTTATCAATCATCGTTCTTCTAATTCATTAACTTACAACTTCCTCTTCTTACCTATAAGTTGAAGATCAAAATTCATAAGTTTAATGGCCCAATATGCCTTATGTTCTAATTCGACAAGTAAATGACATGCTTTCCTATTGATAAGGATTTAAGGTGTAGTGACAATTAGTGTTTTATGTGGCCCTCTATTAGCCCATAAAACATCATCTAACTTAATTAACCATTCTCTCCTTTAGTACTTTATAGTCTTTTCCAAAATTCATTTTAAATCCCTATTAGCTAGATTAACTTGGCCACTAATTTGAGCGTGATGTGAGGTGGCAATTCTATGAGTGATTCCATACTTTTAAAGTACCTTTAGAATTGTGCATTATAAAAATGTGTGCCCCTATCACTAATAATTGCTCTAGGTATGCCAAAACGAGAAAATAACTTTATAGGAATCTTACAATAACCCTAACATCATTTATGGGTAAAGCTTGAGCTTCCACCCATTTAGAAACATAGACAATAACTAGTAGGACATATCCATTACCAAGTAAAACTAAGAATTGACCTATAAAATCAATGCCTAAAATATCAAATACTCCATAAACAAGAATGAAACATGAGGCATCTTAACCCAATAAAAGTTATTACCTAATTATTGGCATCTATCACATAAAGCTACATACTTTTGGACATATTGGAAAATTGAAAACTGATAAAAACCTAACTCAAAGATCTTTTGAGTCATTTTATTAGCACTATAGTGCCCTCTGGTAGGTCCAATATGACAATGTCCTAGGATCTTCCACCTCTTAGAGTGATATACACATCTTATCACTATTGGTTTAAACAAATACAAAAAATATGGATCTTCCTAAAAATAGTCCTTCAAAGTAGTAAAGAATTTCTTCTTTTGGTGATATAAAAGACCTTCCGGTAAGATCTTAGTTATAAAATAGTTTGTAATCTCTACAAAACAAGGGATCTTAAACTCACTTAACATCTCCAAATTATAAGGGCACTCATCTGGGAATGAATCATCAATGTATTCTTCATTTAGCTTCCTCAAATTTGGGTTTTCAAGGTGAGCTAGATGGTTTACTACTAGGTTTTTTGGCTTCTTTCCTATCCTAAATCTCTAAAACAAATTCCTGCAGTAACAAAATTCATCTAATTAATCTAATATTAGCGTTTGGATTATATAGCAAGTACCTTAATACGTAGTGGTCAATATAAACCACAATTTTAGACAAGAATAAATGAGGTCTAAATATGTAGAACTCAAAAACTACTACTAACAATTCTTTCTTTACTATAGTATAATTCTCTTGAACATCCATAAAAGTCTTGCTCACGTAGTAAATTGGTTAAAAATGCTTGTCCATTCATTTTTCAAGTACTACACTTATTGCAAAATCACTTCCATTACACATTAGTTTAAAAGGTAAATTCCAATTTGATAACAGTATTAGAGACCTTAGGAACAAAGCAGAGAAAATTTTTGTTAATATGAAACCAATGGCCAAAAAAATTTAGAGCAAGGTAGGAAAATGTGTTAGAAGTCTAACGCCTGAAGAATTGCCTCAATCGAAGGTCGGACGAAGGAGTTATGGCCCAACAAATCCGACATGTTCATACCCTGATTTTGATTGAACATACTTTGGCGCAAACGACATAACTTTCATTATAGATGTCGAAATGACTTCGTGTTTGAACTGTTAGAAAGTAGACATCAAGGGCTACAACTTTTATAAAGACAAAAATTGAAATTTTGTCGTTAAGATGGTCAAATTACACGAATCGTGTGAAATCACACGGTCAGGCCGTGTAACCCATTTACAAGGCCCGTGTGAATTCACACGGTCAGATCGTGATACCTTCAGGTGAAATATGTCCCCTGTGCCCAGATTTACACGGCCCATGTAAATTCACACGATCAGATCGTGTAACCTTCGGAGGAAATATGTCCCCTGCGTCTAGATTTACACAGCCAGTGTAAATTCACACGGTCAGACCGTGTAACCTTCAAGTGACATGTATTTTTCACCCTCCAAGCCCCCCTTCAAAGGTTCCTCAACCCCTCCTAACATTCCCTTACCTCAAACCCTTCTCCAACACCACAAAAACCACTACAAATCCATTAAACAACATCAAACATCATTGAATCTCATCTCCAAAGGATTCATCACACACATTCTTCTCA
>JANZLX010000003.1:17738429-17754249 GCA_025531955.1 Erythroxylum orinocense | reverse complement strand
TCTCTTCTTCTTTCCCCCACCACCTCCCCCCCCCTCCCCCGTTTGAAGTTATGAGTTGTAGCCTTAGGCATATTAACTAAATAATTCAAGTTCGATTAAGAAGTCTACAAACCTGATTTATGGTTACAAAACATATCAAAAAGTTTCAGTGACTTACATTTGGGTTTATTTCTGTGACTTGGCCCTATTCATGTATGGGTGTAAAAAGAAGAGTTTATAGGTTGGAAAGATGTTGGGGGACTATGTTTCAGACCTTATTGGTCTCTTCAATGGTGGTCATTGTCATTTTAAACTCAAAGGTAGATTATTCTCAGCAAACTTTGGTGCTATAAATGCTGGTTATGTTGTAGTCTTTATCTTTCTCAATCAAAGATTGATCTGAAATGTATCTATGGTTTCCTTCTTGAAGTTTTGTTTTGTTTTTTTTTTTTTCTTTGGCAATGCAAGCTTTAGCTCATTTTTTGCAGTAGTAGATTTTTAAGATTCTAAAGAATTAATAAAGGAATAAACTTTCTATTTATATACTTCAGGACAGACAAGACGGTTTCAGCCGAATAAACCTGTGACAAAAGCTCAAGCAGCAGTGGCATTGATAAGTGGCAGGATGACAGCTGCAATTTGTGATGAAATATTGAGACAGGAAGCTGAGAATACTTTAAGGGAATCTGCAATGGAAGAAATTAGGTTTGAGTTGCTTAACAGAGGAGATATACAAAGGTATTGGGACGGGAAAAAGGATGAAGAAAGAAGACGTGGTTTGCATGTGGAGGAAATTTACACCAAAACTCTACATGAATTGGAGCAAGAGGAAATTCTTCAAGTAAAAACTTCTGCTGATTGCAACAAAGAGAAAGCTGCTATGGAATGTCAGAGGCAACTGCTTTCAAGTTTGAAGGAAGAGGTTGTTGAGTTGTCAGCAAAACTTGCATCTGAGAGGGCTACCCATGTAGTCGAACAGTGTAGTGTAAATGAATTGTTTGGTGACTTGCAGACCAAGCAGGAACGAATGCTTGATACAAAATCTATACTGGAAGCTGAAATTGAAGCTCTTCGAATTCTTAGGTAAACATCATTGTCGTCTCATTTTGTTATTTATCCATTTGTTACTCATCAGCAGAATTCCACGATGGTAGAACATGTGGTGGCTGGATAATTTTATCAGCAACTCCACATAGGATTAAGAGCTGATTTAGCATTTGCTCCCCCCTTAAACATAGTGCTTCATCTGAAAGAATACACGTAGCTGATGTATCAGCCAAAATATGCTGTTACCTAATTTGGTACATGAAAGTTTGAATAAACTTTAGAGCTAACTTGGTCATTTCCTAAAATAAATGGAGAATGGTTTTTGTTTGGAAATAGTTTGAAATCTTAATTCAGACAGAATTGATGTGAAAGGGATATAATATAGTAACAGTTATGATGTCATGTTTTCTATTAAATTTCTTATAAATGGAAGCACTGAACGCAGATCTTGGGTAGAGGATGATGCAAGGAAAAGCCAAGCACGTGCTAAGGTTCTTGAGGAGGTAGGACGAAGATGGAAGTGGGAAATTCCGGTCTAAAGTAATGTACTTGTTGCCGAGGCACAGAGTTACAGAACTAATTACATGAGATTCGGCATTTACATTTTCTAGTGCAGTATCATGAAAATGCCTGGTTCTAGTGGGGGTGATCGGGCCTATCATTTGTTGTAACATATCGCATCGCATATACATTGTTCTTTTATTTAAGTTATATTTGGTAATTTCTTGGTAATTGTTGGGGCTGTTGATAGTTTACATTACAGGTTGCTGACTTGACCTTTGTGGATGCTAAAATCTAGATGAAATCATTTATGGTGATGGTTTCCACTCAACATGTAGATTTTCTTTTTTGCTATCCAATCTTTACTTTAAGCTGCCTAGTTCTGTTAATTGCAAGGGAGACTATTTTGAGATAAAAATTACTTTGTAAAGATGAGCTCTCTCGTAGTGGGGAGAGCATAATGATTGCCAATTGAACGACATTCAATGTCTTTGGGCGGTGAACCGAACATATTCGTGACCAAAGTGCTGCAAACGCAAAATGCTTATCTTCGCCAGTTACCGCACCAGTCCCACTGCTTGATTGAAATTGTTAGACGTGGTTGACAAACCAATAGCATTAGTTAACGTTTGCTTTAAGTTGGGCCAAGCCTGGGATGGAAATATTCTTATCCCACTTCTGCAAGCGTCATCATTCATTCATTCTTTAATGTATGACATAACTCAAAAACCATTCAAACACTTTGGATTAAACCATTTGCCGCCCAAATCCCATCAACTTCTAAATTCTAATCCTTTCGCAACTTCGTGCTTCCCTTCTCGGAGAAGTCGATAAATGGGTTGTTTTTTCTTCAAGTCTAGAAGGAGCCGTTTCTCTAATTATTCGCCACGCAGGTAGTCACTCACTTCAACATGCTTGTTTCTTGTGCAAATTCAGTTTTGGATTGTTCATACTAAGCTTATTTGTTGGCCAAGTCTTGCTAAAGAATCTCAAGAGATTGAAACTTTGGTGGGGAGAGAATAGAATTCACATCCACCGCTCTCCACTCACTTTCCGCACAGTGCGGCGGCGGAGTGCCCACTTACCAATTCTGAGAATTATGGATATCGCATATAGCATTTCTTAATCTGTTTTTCAATTTTTGTCTTGTCTTTTCGTTGCAATAGATCTTGTCTTCTTTGACTTGAAGGTCCAATACATTATACATTATTAGAGCTTCAAGTCAGGTTGGCATGTGTGGCCCCTCCTATTAGGATAGTTCCTTTTCACAAATTCCCTTTTTAGATAATAATTTCTCCGTTCTTTTTGATTTATTGTTTGTAAGTAGTCAAATCAGTATTACCCACTTGAAGATTTTCTATTTTTCTCTTTTTGCTTTCTTCATGCAAGTTTCGTTTATTTTGTCCGTTGCTATTGGATAGTGTGCTTCTTGATAAAATTAATGACTACTTTCTAGGTAATCTTTGCACTTAGTTCTCACAAAATGCAAACAAGTTGAGAGCTGTAAAAGAAAAACTAGTCACAAATCATGCAACTCCCATGGGCACTGGATTGTTTTGGATTTTAATTATTTTTTTCTACTGTGGGCATTGTAGGGTGTACACTACAATATTTAAGACCAAAAAGGGATGACCTTTCAACTTTCTTAATTTTCTTAATTTATTTTCATCTTCAGTTATCGGATCGACAAGTTTATACCAACAAATTCCGCGGCCAAACAATGGATATTGATAAGTCATCCTGTCATATTTGTCTGCCTCTGACTTTGCCAGGTCCCCTGTAAATCATTCATTGCATGAAAATTTTTGTTTTTTGGCACTTTGTTTCATAATTACATAGTGCAGGTAGGTTCTACATGTTTGTTGCCGAAACTTGTTGACTGACGTTAGTTTCTGTTTGGTACTTCGGAAAACATTGTTGAGATTACTTTGTGTGTGCTGTCTATATCTTAGGCTTTCCTGCCAGTTCTTCCATCCAAAAACATTCAAGAGGAATTGGAAATAGAAAAGACTCAACCTTTTTCATCAAACCAAACCCAAAAATGGTTATCAACATCAAATTCCAGAATAACCAAAAGGAGCACTAACATGTGTATTGAGCAATTAGTCACCAAGTTTGACAAAACTTCTAGTATACTTGACTTGTATCTTACATATTCTTCGGTCCATTAAACAATCAGTTGGGAATTAAACCTCAGCCTTATTCCATCCAAATCACCAGCCACTTGTCCTCCACAAAGTTGCAGACCCGGGGAGAGAGCATGCACTCTTCTGCATGTACCCACTTCCTATCAATATTTCCTTTGCATTATTAATTGTCCCTTTTCTATCTAAAGAAGACAAAAACCATCCAATGGAGGCTAGTTTAACCCATTAGGTAGAAATTTAAAGGTCCATCTTTCTTGAATTACGCCTGTTAATACCCTTCAGCCAACAGTATAACTATGGTCGTTTTGGAACTGGCTATTCACATGGTGATGCGGTTGATCGCACAGTTAAAGTTCCGTCCCCACAATTATTTTCCAGTTCTGATCAAGTTGGGCAAAAATTTCATAGGCAGAAAAAAGGGAGTGGTGATTTTCTGTCCAAGTTACCATGTACCAACTCTGTCTAATGTGATCCTAGCCATTCACTTATGTGGAGTGGATGGTTAAGATCACATTGGACAGAGTTAGTACATATTGGACAGAGTTAGTACATGGTAACTTGGACAGAGGATATGGGTTGGAAAAAAGGTGGACAGACACCTGATCATGAGGCTTGGGTACTGATAACGGCCAACGGAATTATTTATAACACAACAGACAGTTCTCTCTATGCTCTTCAGCTACATTTAGAGGTTACGTAGGACCCAAACCATAAAAAAAAAACATATACGGTACCTAGTCTAGTTTTAGGGGTTTATTGCTCTATCCAGCGTCTCTTTCTTTCTTTTCTATTTTCTCTTGTCAACGATAAATATGTGACCCTGAGACAAATTGGTAACATTCAAGTTTCACCCATTTTTGCAGATTGTATACATCTTTTCGGAGAAAAAGAGGCCACTAGTTACATTGGTGGATCCTGTAGCTCTTAGAATGACAGATGTGATAGAATTCTGCTTACTGAGACCTTTTTGCTCCGAAGCACGCCTGTCCTTGAAAGGTTCATAAGCGTGATAAGGCGATAATTAAGAGGATAATTCACGTTTCAACATTACTTTTATAGCTTGCTGCGTGCTACAAGTATTGATTCTGCAAAAATTTCAATTCTTAGCTTCTGGGTTTCATAGAGAACTGCACCTGGATTTCGTACATAACTATATTTACTGCTACGGATTATGACTGCCTGTTGAGATGGTTTGAATTTCTAGTTATGGAGGTGAGGATAAATGGGTGCAGAGATGTTCTGCAATTGCTCCTTGTATTTGGATGAGTTGAAGGTTATGATTCTGCTGTTAAAAGCGCCTTCATGGTAATGCGCTTTGGCCTTTTGGTTGCTGCTTCTATTGCAGCCTATGCTGTTAAACAGCTTAACGTCAAAGTTTCTAGGACACCAGCCTCTTTAGATAAGCCTTCAGGTAAGGGTTTATATCCCCTTCCACTCGGCGGAGAAAGATTGCCTCTTTTTACGTGATGAATATTCACGTATGCAGAAAATGCAGAAAACATTCATGCATGTGGCTATTCTTGACTTATGCTTGGAGCACCTCGTTTCTCCTTTTTGTTGTTAATCTTATGAATTGAAATTCAGAAAATGATGAAGCAAGCTTTGAGCAACCTGAGAACAGAAGGGAAGGCAAAGAGCATGTTACTAGCTCTGCTGATAACCGCAGAGAGAAAATTGTGAGTCTGTTGAAGCAAAACTTGCCACAAATATGTGATTGCGAACATTTTTGTTGTTGCTTTCCGTTTTGTCTATTTTAACATAATGCAGACTTGACTTTCTGTGTTATATTACTGCAGGAGGAGGAAAAAGAGGAGGAAGAAGAAGTCAAGTTGATTAATAGCATATTTAACCGCGCTCAGGGGGTTCCACCTGGCATAGAAGATGAAGATATGCAACCAGATATTGAAAAGCTTCTTTATGGGGAGATTGAATATCCCTCGCCCGGGAACAAGTTTGGCAAGGTAGAGAAAGACGTGATATATGAAACAGCAATGGCAAAGAATGCTAATGAACTAGAATGCTTACGCAGCCTTGTGAAGGAATTGGAGGAGAGAGAGGACAAACTTGAAGGGGAACTGCTCGAGTATTATGGACTGAAGGAGAGGGAATCAGATATTTCTGAAATACATAGGCAACTCAAGATTAAGACGGTTGAGATTAACATGTTGAATATTACAATTAGTTCCTTGCAAGCTGAACGGAAGAAGCTTCAAGAAGAGATGGCAAAGGGAGCTTCTGCGAAGAAGGAATTGGAGGCGGCAAGGAACAAAATAAAGGAGTTGCAGAGGCTAATTCAGCTTGATGCTAACCAGACAAAGGGCCATCTATTGTTACTGAAACAGCAAGTTTCTGGTCTTCAGGCTAGAGAGGAAGAAGCTATAAAGAAAGATGCAGAGGTTGAGAAGAAATTGAAGGCTCTGAAGGAATTGGAGATGGAAGTCGTGGAGCTTAAGAGGAAGAATAAAGAGCTTCAGCATGAAAAGAGAGAGTTGATTGTTAAGCTGGAGGCTGCTGAAGCTAAAATAGGAGCTCTTTCTGACATGACAGAGGTAAGATACTGCTAGCCGACCTACTTTCTGCCTAAAATTGGCGTTCAGTTCTTTTTATTGTAGATATTTGCAAGTTTGAAGGTAGCGAACCTTTATATTCCTATTGTTGAATCGTTTACCTCTTTTACTTTGCTGGATTACATGTTATTATAATTAAAGAGACCATGAGATTTGTCTCATTCATGAATATATGTCCTTCAAAGTGTAGCTAAACAGGTTTCTCACAGCCTATGTAGTTAATACCTAAATTGCCTCCAAACTGCTAAATATATATAACTTTAGCGACAAGGATACAGTGACAGAGAAGTCTAGTAAGAAAAAGGTTTAGTGTCAATATCTTATATTCTTCTAAGTTCTAATATTGCAAAACTAGTGGTGTTCTACTAATCATATTGCTTTGCCTTAATATGCTTCAGAGTGAAATTGTTGCCAAGGCAAGAGAGGATGTCAATCATTTGAGGCATGTTAATGAAGACCTATTGAAGCAAGTGGAAGGACTTCAAATGTATAGGTTCAGTGAAGTTGAAGAATTAGTGTACCTACGATGGGTCAATGCGTGCTTGAGGTATGAGCTTAGGGACTACCAAGCACCTCCTGGAAAAATTTCAGCACGTGATCTAAACAAAAGTCTTAGCCCCAGATCTCAGGAAAAGGTTAAACAGTTAATGTTAGAATATGCAGGATCAGAACTTGGACAAGGAGACACGGATCTTGAAAGCAATTTTTCGCGTCCATCTTCTCCAGGAAGTGAGGACTTGGATAATGCTTCCATTGATAGTTCCACTGGCAGATACGGTAGTCTCAGTAAGAAACCTAGCTTAATCCAAAAGTTGAAGAAATGGGGAAAAAGCAAAGATGATGCAAGTGTTCTTTCGTCACCTTCAAGATCCTTCTCTGGAGGATCACCGAACAGAAAAAGCATGAGTCACCAACCAAAAGGTCCATTGGAAGCCTTGACGCTGAGGAATCCGGGAGTTGGTGTGGCCATCACCTCGTTTGGCACAATGGAACAGGATTCTCCCGACTCTCCTGAAAATCCACACCTAACACAAGTTTTCCGTGGTGACTCTCCGAATTCTATAGCTTCATCTTTCCAGTTAATGTCTAAATCGGTGGAAGGAGTTCTCGATGAAAAATATCCTGCCTATAAAGATCGGCATAAGTTGGCCTTGGAGAGGGAGAAGCGCATTAAAGAAAAAGCTGAGCAAACAAGAACAGCAAGATTTGCAGACAAGTCAAACAATGAATCAATAGCAAAAACAACTGTGACTTTACATCCTAAACTTGCTCAAATTAAAGAGAAAACAATTGCTGCCAGAGATTCTATTTACCAATCTAATGATGATAAGAAAGTTGATTCTTCAACGATAAACAAGACCAAACTTGCCCACATCGAGAAGAGGCCAACTAGGGTTCCTCGTCCACCTCCTAAACCGTCTAGTACTGCTCCTAATGATAAAACTTTCAATTCTGTAGGTGGAATTCCACCTGTTCCTTCCAAAGGTGCCCCACCACCACCAGGTGGGCCACCTCGACCACCACCTCCACCTGGAAGCTTACCAAGAGGTACAGGAGGTGGGGATAAAGTCCACCGAGCTCCTGAGCTAGTTGAGTTCTATCAGACATTAATGAAACGCGAGACAAAGAAGGATACATCTCTGGTTTTTTCGGCGTCAAATGCAACAGATGCTAGGGGCAACATGATTGGAGAAATTGAGAACAGATCATCATTCCTCTTAGCGGTGCTTATTCATGTCATGTAGTCTTCATTTACTTCTTATTTTTAATGAGACCAGTAGAATTTAAGAATCTTGTGTGCTGAAGCCAGGTGAAAGCTGATGTAGAAACTCAAGGTGATTTTGTCCAGTCACTGGCAACTGAGGTTCGAGCAGCTTCCTTTGTCAACATAGATGACCTGGTGGCCTTTGTACATTGGCTGGATGAGGAGCTCTCTTTCTTGGTATGCCTACACATTCTTACTGCTGAAAATATACTCTTATCATGTGATTTAACAGCGTGAATATATAAAAGCTGGTTGTATTAGAATTGAACTGGCATGTACTTTATTACAAGGCAAAGATATTTTTTGTGAATGGTTGTTGATCCGTATGTAACATTTAACAGATGATCTGAAGCTGTTTTCTACAGAGCTATCTACTGTCACCGTCATGATGTTATCATCTTGCTTCTGCTATAATTTGCCTTTTTATGGCTGAAGTACATATTAACTATTCAAATAATTGGATGAGCACGTCCTTGGGACATCTTATCGTACTATTCTCCACTTTTTCATTGTGTTAGGCTGATGAACGGGCAGTTCTCAAGCATTTTGAGTGGCCTGAAAGCAAAGCTGACGCACTGAGAGAGGCGGCTTTCGAATATCAGGACCTAATGAAATTGGAGAAGCAGGTCTCCTGTTTTGTCGATGATCCCAATCTCCCATGTGAGGCTGCTTTGAAGACGATGTACAAATTGCTTGAAAAGTATGCATATGCATCTCCTGCTCTTATTTCAAAAAATTCTCGACTTTCATCTTGTTTTTGTATAGCACCTCTGCTCTTCTTAGGCCAGTAAGTTCCTACTTTTATTTTTATCATCATAGTACTGATTCGGTGTCCTTTCTTTTCCTTGTTTTCTTTCACATTTTAACAGAGTGGAGAGCAGTGTTTATGCACTGCTACGTACAAGGGACGTGGCTATTTCACGATACAGGGCATTTGCGATCCCGTTTGACTGGTTATTAGATTCGGGAGCTGTTGGTAAGGTACGAACTTTATTGAAGAGAAGATTTGCGGCTCTTCTTTTTTTTCTGTTTCTGTGCATGAAAACGAGAATCCATAAAAGACGAGCCAATTGATGATAATATCAGTTTAACTGGACCTGCAACAAAATTTATGCGTGACATAATAAGTGCACGGACATTAAAGTAGAGTAACTTCAGTTGTTTCATATGGCGGTGACTTCTGATTCTCCTATTGCAGATAAAGCTATCGTCTGTGCAATTGGCAAGGAAGTATATAAAACGTGTATCACTGGAACTTGATGCTTTGGGTGGGCCTGATAAGGAACCCAACAGAGAGTTCTTGCTTTTGCAAGGCGTACGTTTTGCTTTCCGAGTTCATCAGGTGTGGACTTTAGAATGATTAGAAAATGCTACAAGTTCATTTTACTCTTGAAATTTAGAATGTATAGTTTCAAAATTTAGCTTCCAGTTCTTACTAACGTTTAAGATTTGTCTCCTGGGACCTATTTCCAGTTTGCTGGAGGTTTTGACGCTGAGAGTATGAAGGTTTTTGAAGAACTGAGGGACCGTGTACATGCACCAATGGGAGAAGCAAATAAGCTTCAAGTACAATAGATATTGATCTTAAAGCTTCCTGTTGTACCTGCCTTCTTATTACCTGTTTGTATAGAACATGGTATAGATTGAACGCCATCAAACATGACCATATGAAGGTCTATTAAAAGGGAAAAGTTTTATCGTACATATGATTAAAAACAAGGGGACCATTGATATAGATTGAACATGGTAAGAACAAATGAGGGTCAATGACGAAACAAGGAGACCAAACAAGAATGAAATTCCAGCAGTAGCATAGCGAGGATACTAGTTAACAAAAATATATTGAAACAGAAGATAAAACTTAAAAATAGGAAGCCATAGAGCTTGATTTATCCCATGCATTCCCACTAAATGCAAATACATAAAGCTAAAGAAAGGGGTAAAAATTGCACCTTCTTTTCTGTTTGGATTTACCAGACATATAATGAACTCTTCAACGCTTCAGACCACTGTAAAACACCAGACATTATGTGCTTCAACCTCGCATGAAACCAGTGCGGTGAAAATGTATAGAAAATTCTTAAAACCTTGCTAAGAGCTAGTTTATCACTTCAACACAGTATCCTATGCTGGATACAGGAGGAAAATAGATGGTGCAGAATTGAAAGACTTCACTTCCTTTCCCAACTCAAGCGTGGGGTACCAAACCCTGACAATTGGGCTTCAAATCTTGACGTCCTATACGTATGCAATAATGAGGATCGAAGACTATCAAGTTTGCACGTTCTCCCTATCAAGTATGCATGTTCACCCATCATGGTGTAATTTAAAGGTATCCTAGACATCATATCTATACTTCCAGTGAGCAGGATGCTTATTTCTATACATCTGCCATGAAGCCAATTTATTTCAAGGTAAATTATCCAAAATTAATAACCACCTCTATTTGAAGGCTATCACTTACGGATAGGCTATCAAAAGTTTTACATTAACGTACAGTGACTACAAGACTTCTATCAATAAACTTTGCACTTGCCACTTTGCCTTGAATTTTCACTGGTAGACAAATTACACGTCTTTGGTCTCCTGCTTCTACCAATAATTCAGATCCTCCACTATACTGCACTTGTCAGATACGAAAGCAACAAAACAATATTAATTTAAGCAGAAGAAACAAAATAATAACAAACAATCTTTTGTCACCTGAACTTACAAACTTAACAGAAGGGAAACATAATGTTGATGTGTGAACCAACAAGTCCTATGAACTTCAAAATTTTAGTGTTTGAACAGCAATTACGGCCAAATTTGTCATGCTTTATGCCTTATTTCCACAATTCAGAAAGGGATAATTCATCCATTGAGCTCCCAACTTATTGAGACATTTAAATCTGCCCAGTTCCAGTCTCAAACAACTAAAGGAACATAATAAAAGAAGTGGCTGAAAAGAGATGAGGTTAAGCAAATAACAACTATGAGCTTCCTAACTTTTAGAAAGTTTATCTTCTTGACCAGTTATCAAACATGTTCAGACAGAAGATCTATATAATTGTTGACAATCACATAATTTTAGAAAACAAAAGAGACAGAATACAAAGAAGAAAACAGATCTCTTCAATTACAAATGTTGTGAAACTTATTGTGTATCAAAAATCTAGTTATGAAGAAATTACACAACACACACCTGTAGATACTCGTAATTGCATACCCATCAAACATGTCAAACATCATATTGAATTTAAGTTGCAAAATAAAAAAATTGAAAACATAACAAACTATGAAAAATCACAACAAATTTAAACCGAATTTTGAAAATAACTAAAAAGAAATTTATCATACTTGGTATAACTTGATCTCTGACTTTTCAAAACCTGGCATGAAAAGGGTTATTGACTTTTTCATGGTGTCAAACTTTACAGGTGACAGCACATTACTGCTGTTAGTTGTTGGTAAATATAAAACTTCCCTTGCATCTTTGTTGAAGGCATTAAGCATGATCAGGTCCCAATCCACTGGATTATTGTTCAAGAGATGAGGAACTGATGCAAACGGTAGGGGTGAAAACTTGTCCTTCACTTCTTCCAATGATTCAGGATTCAAATGAGGAGAATGAACTGCCATTGCACCAGAAACATGTGCACCTGATTGGATTGTGCGGCCCCAGTAACGTAGAGCAGAATTGACAGAAGTTATGTTATTTGGATCCATCACAACATAGCAGCCAAATTTATGTTGCTCCAAAAAAGCCAAGGATCCTTGCTATCATTTAAGTCAGTAAAAGTGTAATCAGATTCAGACAAAAATTGGTAAATGAAAGAGTAATGGACATTTACCTCTAACTTTTTGTCTAAGATTTCCCATAGTTCTGCACTCAATTTCCCATTCAAAGGAGTCTTGCTACCAGTTAAATTCATTGCTTCATCAACAAGTCTTAGGAGTGAAGGAGTAACCAATCTCCCAAGATCAGTTTTCTCCGACAAGTTCCTGATATATTTCAAGTACAACCTGCAGAAACTATAGTTGTTAAAGAAAAACAAGATAACAAAATAGTGGAAAAACAGAGACAGAGAAGGGTCATGGATGGGGTTTTTGACCGCGCTTTACTGGCTGCACCTATCATCCGCAGAGTTTCATCACTGCTGATACCATCGTATACTATGATGTCAAACTTATCTTTGTTGTTTTCCTGGGTCTTACTAGCTAGGAATCCCGCAAGCTTCTCAATTTCTAAAGCTGCAAAAATTGAATCCATTGCAGGAAGCACACCAAGCTCTTCTCCAACTACCTATCCAATCAGAAGAAAACATGTAAATTCCCAAAGGAAAGGCTGCTATTTGATTAATAAATGAAGACTACAAAGCAGGCAATTTACATACCTACCCCTTCAAGAACTCCTTGAGTAATATTAAGACGCTTATCTGCCTGCTTCAGCCGATTAAGAGGCTCAAGAAGCATCTACAAGAATAATTTCATTAAAGATCACAGACTTTACAAGGAAACCTGTTAATTCGTTTTTCTTAGGTTAAGAAGGAAAAGAGGAAGCTGAACTCACTTTTGTGGTTTCCAACCTAACAGCTGAAAGATTTTCCCTGCACTCAGAAGGAGAAGTTCCGATCTTGCAGTTGAGAAGATAGTTAGCAGAAGGATCTTGAGTTTGTATTACCAAACATGTTCTAAGCCCAGCCATTGCATAATGCTGATCATGTTGAAATGGAGGAAATAGGGAAAAGAAAAAGTTATATATATGACATGATGATAGTGAACTTGATGGAACACAAATTGAGAAGCTAACAAAGCAAAAAACATCTTCAACATAGATCTGCACGAAACCTTTCTCAGCATTACACATTTTTATTCAAAGTAGTTAAAATTGCAAAATATAGTGATTCTGCTCGGGTGGAATGTTGTCTTGAAGACTTTGATCTCTCCTTTTGTTTGAGTTTCCCAAACAATGAATTTAAGTTACAGATGGTGGAATTCAAAATATGTAATGCACTCTATTGATGTATATGCCGACAATTTCTGAACTCCTATTCTACACCGCACGATCAACTTGGTGAATTGAGCATTTGGTAAAAAAAATCAACTATTAACCATCATACTAATCTGTCTAAAATTGCAACTTTCAGTACTAACTTTACAACCCATCAGTTCAAACCTAGATTTCTTCACGCACTCTTGACATAGAGCAGGACATCATGCATTTATAAGAATGCCAATCGATGGCTAGATAACCATAATAGACTTAGAAATACTCTCCGAATAATTAAAACAAAAAAAAAACAGAAAAGAAAACGCAAGGAACGACCCAACTCAATGATTAGTCGAAAAATTGAAACTGGATAGCCCAAAACCAGAGATTAACAAAAACAGTCAGAGAGAGACAAAGCAAGTTGAACCTCGAAAACTCAAGAGAAACAAATAGTACCTGAGCTGCAAAAACGGCGCAGGTCGTCTTACCAGAACCACCTTTGCCCAAGAAAGTTACCAATTTTGTCGATTGCGAATGAGCATTTTCACCGGAACTAGAACCAGAGGAAGTGGCTCTAATGCAAAGTGGGACAGTACTCAATTTACGTGCATTGCTTTTCAGAGGCATCAAATCAGAATTTGAATTTGGGAGGAGCGAAGAAGAGTGGAGAAAAGATGACATATTTCTTTGTGTCCAATCTCCTAAGTCGAAAGAGACGTCCAAAGATTTTTGTAAAGAGGAATGAATGGCAAAAGGTCGTACGGTGAATTGCGCTTTTATTAAGGAAAGGCTACCTTTTGCATTTATTTGTTATGAAAAAATTTTACTAGATAAAAATTTAAAATTAGTTATGAAAAATAAAAAGAGTTGCATAATATTTATGTAAAAAAGGAAAAAAAGATAATATCACATAATATTTATAGTGTAATTGATAGGAATTGTTTTTGGAATGCCCATAGGGCTTTATTATTTATAGGCTTAGATATGCCAACTTTAAATACTTTGGCATTAGTTTGCTTTTACTTCTCTAGTTCGCAAAGTTAGAGTTTAATTACTAAGCTCATGATAGATTGGTGTGGTTTCTCTAGTTCGCAAAGTAAGAGTTTAATTATTGATTTGGGTTTTGGTTTTTACCTTGCTAAATTTGAAGAGAAGGAGGATATGTTGCGAATTGTGTCCGATGGTCCCTATATTGTTGGAGGTCAGCCGTTGTATATTCAAAAGTGAAAGCCTGGTTTTCAGCCCTCGACGGCTAGAATTTCCTCAATGGTTACTTGGGTGCGTTTTATTGAATTTCCAATGGAATTTTATCGTGATGAATTCCTTTTTGCAGCGGCTAGTGCTATTGGAACGCCTATTAAGGTGGATAGGCAGACGTCCATGGCTACTAGAGGACGTTTTGCTAGAGTTTGTGTGGAATTAAATCTTGACCAACCTCTTGTTCCTAAGGTTTTTATTGGTGGTGCATGACGACGTGTAGAGTATGAAGGAATCATAGGGGTCTGTTCAGGTTGTGGCCGTGTCAATCATCGTATTGAAAATTGTACGGAGGTGGTGGTTCCGGTGACAACTGGGGCTGAGACTGCTGGTGTAGCTACAGATATTTCGATGGTGGAGGATCGTTCCACTTCTAAAGAAGATATCTTTGGCCTATGGTTGGTTGCACAGCGTCCACAACGGCGTACTGCTAGATTTAAGTCTTCTCCCATTTCCCAGGAGAAGACAGTATCTAACACTACTACTGGTTCTCGTTTTCCCTCTTTACAGGTGGAGGATAGTGCAGTTGTCAAGGTGGATAAGGGCTCAGTTGGGTCTGGCAAGCGAATTTCTAGTGTTAGTGGGACTATGGGTCCAAGAGATAAAGGTAAGAAGCCTGTGGTGGTTAAGGGGGTTGGGAGGTCTGGTAGTATGAAGTTTCAGTTTCGGAATGGGCCTGTTGTAACTAGCTCTTTTCCCGAGGGCCCAATGGTTGTTAATAGGAGGAAGGGAGCTTTGGAGGTTGGACAACGGTCTGGGCTGAACATAGAAGGTATGGTGTCTGATACATCTGATCAGATCTTGGTCGGGGCGACTCATGTCCCTAGCTTTTCGTCAGCAAGGGTGCCTGTGATGCCGGTGATTGATAACGTTGGTGTTCGGATGGTGGCACCATTTGCTTCAAATGAAACCAAACCTCCCGACCCCATTGCTGGTGACATTATAGTGTGTGAGGAGCCAATGGTCCCTTCGGAAGCTTTGACTACCAACGTTGACTGTTCGGTGACTGCTACAATTGCGTCGGTGACAGAGGATGCTATTGGAGATTGTGGTGGTCGCTGTCGGAGTTGCAGCCCACCTAGAAAGTTATAATTCTCTGGTTCTTTCTTTTAATCTATTTTTAATGGACTTAAAAATAATTCAGTGGAATTGTGGTGGAGCTGCGAAGAGGGGGTTTTTGACCCATGTAAGAGAGTAATGTCGTATTTATTGTCCAAACATTTTGATTATTGTGGAGCCTCGCATTTCGGATGACAGAGCGACTAGGGTGGCAAAGAAAGTCGGTTTTCCTGGCTTCTTTTTATCTCATGCTGTTGGTTTTGCGGGTGGTGTTTGGCTGTTTTGGAATAAACATGTTTGTGATATACGTTTGCTACGGTGGGATACCCAGTTTATTCATTGTTCAGTGGCTGTTCGGGGGAGTCGTAGTTGGTTTCTTACTGCGGTGTATGCTAGTCCTATTCGTAGTCAGCGAGATTTTTTCTGGTCTCAAATGTATGATCTTGCAAATTCTGTAGATGAGCCTTGGTTGTTATTTGGTGATTTTAATGACATTGCATATGTCCATGAGAAAAAAGGGGGTGAT
>JANZLX010000003.1:17691325-17738329 GCA_025531955.1 Erythroxylum orinocense | reverse complement strand
TGGTTATGGATTGTGGTTTATTAAATGGCTAAATACTGTTGAGTGTTTTATTATGACTGAAAATACAAATTAAAGTGAGCCCAAATTGTTTACTGATCCTCACACATATGATCATATTCAAAAAAAAAATTATACTAAGTGTTTTATACTGAGTGTTTAACTGTATCCGAGTGCTCTAGCATACCACTCTCGTGAGGCGCGGACTCGGATATCACCCACGATATCGGATTCGGGTCCTGCGGGAGTGGGGTGCTACAGTTAATACTCACCCAAACCAAAAAATAACAACAAAGTTTTTTTATTAATCCAAAAATTAAAACTTTGTAAACCTTAAAAGGGAAAAATCCATCATCATACGAAAAGAAATATACATTATCAAATAATAAGATTACATCAAAATCAAAACAATCTATAAATTTAAATAATCCAATTTGATATAGGCCAGATACTAATTGTTAGATTTTAATATGAAATCTTTAGTATGAATTCAAGTTAATCATGTTAGAATATCGAGAGAAAACTTGGTTACGAAATCGTACTTGAATTCATTGGAATTGACGTGATTAAGGTGTTTTCCTTTTAGCTTTTGACCTTTTAAGAGCTACCAAGATCTTCTGTCCATTTTTTCTATATCTTTGAATCTTAGTCATCTATTTATATGGGTCCTATATAAATAGATGGTTAAGATTCAACGAGACAAGGTAAGGATAGGGAAAATGGACAGAGGATATATCCCCTTCTAAGAGATGCATATAGGTTGTCTACCTTTTCCACTGACGTGATATAATAAAAAAAATCTTTGTGCTTTTTGTGATTAGAACCACTTATTTATATATTTTGCTTATTCCTACATTTGAATATCATAAATTTAAAATATAATACTGGGGTTTATATGCCCATAATTAGATGATTAAGGCCCATTAATCTAAAATCTTATTATATCACTTTCAATCTTGAGTCAAACCTTACAATAGTCTATAACATATAATTATTAATGTATATATGTTTGTTTTTGTGAACGAAAGGCAAAGAAATAATACTAATATTTGAATGATGGGAAAGAGGAGAAGCTGTACTTTAATTAGTTGTTGAATTTAAGATCAGTTGCTCAAAAGTTTGTTGCTTGCATTTTTGGGTATGTCTTAACTTTTTTTTTTCATTATTCACACTCAATCTACCAACCAATTTATTCTCATGTTGCATGAGATTTATGGAGGTACAATTAAATTCTAAGGACACTCTAATTTCATATTAGATCAACAACTTGTAGAGTAATAATAATTTCAATTTGAATTTAAAGGGAAAAACATATTGAACAATTAAATTTTAGTGACGTTCTAATTTGATACTATATTATCAACTCATGGAGTAATAATAGTTTCGATTTGAATTTAAAGAGAACAATAGATTGAAAAATAATGGGCTAAGAAATTGATTAACAATTTTTTTGATAAAAAGATATTTCACCTTGTAATATTTAATTCTTGTGTAAAATTTTAATTTTCCTTCTTTAAATTCTTGATGTGCTGATAAAAATACAATTCCTCCTAATGAAATTCAATGGGATCCTCAACTTTTGAATTCGTGAGGGTTCTAGTCCACTTAAGCTGAACCACCACCTTATAGTGATTTCTATGTTATGTATGATTGCGCCTAAGAGGCTCATGAAAGATTCTTAACATATCATAAGATTCCTTTGGGAATTATTTGAAATAATTTATTTTAATGATTTGATGGTGCTGAGGAATCAATAATTTAAAATTCTCTTCTCCTCTTTCAACGTGGAATTAGACTAAAAACTTGTCAAGAGTTATTTATTGTTCATAGACTTATGGTGAGAACTATTTCTCTCTCTTTTTTTAACTCCCAAATTTTGAATATTAATCATAAGTCTAAAAATAATTAAAAAAGAAATTAATTAACAAGTTTAAAATTAATTTAAAAATAATTAATAATATTTTATAGACATAAAAATTTTCATCTCTTCTATTTTTTATATGAAATTGTAATCATTATAATGAACTAACTTATTATGAATCATGATGCCTTTTTATTTATAGTATCCTAGTGATTCATCAAAAGCTAAATTGACTCCTATATAAAGCATTAGCCCCAAAAACATACTTCCCCACATCTATTTTTGACCCAGGTTGGCGATCTAGACTCTAGATTCAAGTACTCTATTACGTCACTATATAATAGAGCCAAAAAGTGGAGAACATGAGACGCAAGTCCTACGATAGGACAAGAACAAATTTGGATATACGTACCCTTTAGTTTTTTCAAGCACAACAAAATTCATGCTACACTGGTTCGTTCTCTAGCAGTTTACTGGGTTTTATGTGATTACTTAATATTCATAGAGGAGAAAACTTGGCGTGTTGTGAAGCAAAACTAGGTTAAAAAATGATTTGATATTCAAGCTAATAGATGTTTTGAAAAGGATTAGGATTGAAAATTTTGAAGCAAAATTTTCAACAGAATTAATTTATAGGAAATGTACCTCCCCTACTTACAATTGTCATTAATAGAGATCTAAAAACATTAGACTTCAGATGGTATACTTCTGACTTTTACACGCCTATAGATCATCATGGCTTGGCTTTGGTTTGATAGTGTATTCTACACTCAAAGGGTAACGGCAATACTGTTCAACTGAACCCACCCGTAGGCACATCGGTCTCTAATCTTTTGAACTGTTGATAATGCCAAATCAACCATCGGCCGGACTTTCATCAGTTCTTTCTCTATTGCAGTTCTTATGCTGGTTTCCGCCTGCATATAAAGCCATGTAACTATTCAACTCCATAAACAAGCTCATAATATTTTGAACAACGTGTAATCCACTGATGAACAACAAATAACCTTTTCTACGCAACGGACAGTGTCCAACAGATGGCAAAAATACGATAGCTGCCTGTAGAGGTCTGCTTCGGTGTACTGTGAAAAGATATTTCGAGTCAGCATTTCGATACCTTAAAATAACAAATTGTATAGTTCCAGTAGTGAAAGCTGTCTCTTAGTCATTTCACCCTATGTTAAAATAAACGAAGTGCACACCAGGTCCAGGGTATGATGTGAGAAACCTTTCTTACAAGACGACCGTTGCAGCGAGGATAGCTTGGACAAACTGTTCCCCTTTCAGAATCTCCAATCAGCCGCAGGTTGAGACTTCGAGTAGTATGCTTGCAGGTTTCATCATCACACTAAAAGAATAAGAAATTGGTGATAAGACTTCATCGTGTTCCAACTTCCAAGAGCATGAATAATTATTTAGCATACCACAATCTCCATATACTATACTATCATAAGTAGATTACCATCATTAAGCCTTTATAGTAAGTTGAAATAAACCGATCCGCTTGTCCTTTGACCTGAAACACAGAGAACCGTTTAAAACAACTTCATGAGTATTTTTAAGTTTAAAGGCAGAAACAAGAAACTGAGTCTTTCCAAGCGGCAAATTTCAACATATGATTGGACTCGAGATAATCTACATGGAAATATGTCCTAGATTGACAACTGAACTATCTGAATTTGGCAATGCCACCAAGGGAAAACACACCAGACTGCATGCATTCCTGACAACTGAACTTATACTTTTCATTTACTGAGATGCAAAACAGGTGCACTAAATAGATCTTGAGGCATTCTACTGATGGACTTGCCAGGAACAAACAATTCACCTGGTTGGCTATCATTGCTGGAGACATTCTACCCAAATCAGCTTCTTCTGGACACTTGGGGCAACGCATTCTATGCCAAAAATTGAATTTAGATTGGTCTCCTGAAGCGTCTATTGATTTTCCACTGAGTAACGAAGAAATGGAATTGAAGACAGCAGGACACTCAAAAATACTAGAGCAGCTAGGACACGTCAACACCAATGGCTCACAACTTCTGTATCTGCAAGACATGGCAATCCAATAATGTGAAAATATGTAAGGAGAATATGTGAAAAAGAAAGTCATTCTTTCAAACAGCAGTTCATGTATGGTTAACCATGGTTTCAGAGTTTGGAAGACAGGGACGGAGCCAGACTCAATTCTAAGGGGGGGCCGGGGGCCAACATTTAAAAAATGTCCTTATTTATTAAAAAATTATATAAGTACATTTTTAAAAAAAAATTTTGAAAGGCCCTTATACATGGCTCCGTCCATGTTGGAAGAGGCTCCTCAGCACAACAATAAAAGCCACAAGTTAACTTGGGACTTAAGAAATAATTGAACTCATTGGACCTACCTCTCATCGTCATTGATGGCAAACAGAAGTGAGCTAGAAGGATCATTACTGGCATCTTCGCTTGATTTACTTTGAAACTGAAAGCCATCAAGCATCATGTAAGTGCTACATGAAAAGTATTTATATCACAACCACTGAAACTCCAGCCTGGGATGCCAAACTTACCTTTGATGATTCAAGCCCCAGACAATCAGCCAAGCGCCCTGGGCTTGTACCCTGTATTGATGCACACAGTCGTGATACCACAGGATGGATTTGCTGTGACAAATAGTAATCAATGTCAATCATCCATTGTCCATCGTCTTTCTTTAATTCATCAGGATGTCTAGCTCGCTGAGCAATCCCTGTTGAACTTCCTGAAGTAGCACCCTGTTAAAGAACAGTATAAATAAAGTTGCATTTAAACCATACACAAATCGAGAACTATTGAGACATCCATGAATTAAAGAAATTGGAATCACTGCATCCCAGACCTGCTCACAGCAAATTATATAGGGTACTGTATCACCAACAGAGCAACCACTAGTGTAACCACTTTGCTTCAACCTTAATGCCACCTAGACAGCGACAGTAAAATAATCTGTTAAAGTTGGCTATATAGGTGTAACTAGTTAATGAAACCAAAAATGGTATAAGAGACTCACTAGAACATGAGGTTGGTTTTTAGCATCAGGGTAGGCATCAGGTGGCTTGGTCAATGTCTTTGTGATTATGTATTTCTCAAGTGCTACTTGTCCAGTTCTCATTTCTTCTTGTACCTGTTCAAAGTAAACAAATGTCATCAGTGCCAAAGTTTCCAAGGATGGAAAGAGGCAAGTTTATACCAGAATTCACTTCTCAACTTAAAATTGTAACAAGAAGGGGTACTCCCATTCTCCAATAAAGGTACAACACATATAGTCCAACAGTGGACTGTCAACTCTTGGATATTCTGCATGCCTTCTATTTTGTCTTCAGCATTAGCTTAAACAAATTCATGTAAGACTGAAATCTATAAGGAGACACACTAACTTAATTCCTTAATGCCCAAACTTCTAATTTCTTGAATATGTTAGAGAATACCAACTTTACCTTCATGAGGGAGTTGTGTATTGATTCTACTACATCCTCACATGACCTGTGAGCATAAGATGCAAAGGAATGGTATAGTGGATTTAACCTAGACATTTTTCTTGATATTCCAAATAAGAAAGACTGAATCAGAAGTGATAGATAACATACCCCCCAGACAAGATCTGAGCCAAGCAAAAATCTCCTAATTCCTTTGATAGCAAGCTCCAGTCACGACGTACCATGTCAAGACCTTTACGTTCAATAACCTGGCATCAACAGTTGTTATGCTAATAATTTTCAAAAGGAAGGTAACTAAAAGTAAAGCAGATTCCAAGGTAAAACCTCGTATGGTGTCCCATCCTTAAATTGCAGTTTGACAGCTGCATATTTCTTCTTCTTGAGAAGCAGCATTCTCTTGTATATTCCATCGAGATCAATTTCTAGACATCTATATTTCTTGTTAACCTACATGCATGTCATAAAAAACTTATGATTAAGGTGATCTATGCAGCAGCAAGTCAACAGTTAAGGCTATATCACTATTTTAATTTTTAAAAGAACTCCCTACACAGAGATTAACCTTCTGACTAAATGCCACATTGATTTTTGGTTCGTTTTTGTATTTCTAGTCATCATTAGATTTTCCAGATAGTGAAAATCAAAATTAATGTATTTTGGCTATCCAAGATAATCTAGATACAAATCAACTTTTACTACCTTCTGTTTTATGATTGAAGAAAAAAATCAAAGGTTTTTGCACTGTGCACAGTTAACATTTTTCTACATATACTTGGTACTTAATCACCTCTTGGATAACTTTCCCTGCAATGGATTTTGCTTTTGCTATATCATCTAGTCCGCTATAAATCATAATTGAATCTGTATCACCATAGATAACCTGACACAAAATAGAGGATGTAAACTAGTCAGGTGACATGTACCATGAAAGATCTTAAGCATAACCTGGGAACCCCAACATATAGTACATACCTCTAAGTTCAAACTATTTTGTACCAGATCAACAGTACTCTGTAGAATCTCCCGTCCCTGCATGGTTAATTGTTAAACATTTATTCGCATTCATTTCATAATTATGGGAAGCAAAAATGTTACCTGTAGCGTAATAAGCTCTGCAAGAGGTTTTGCATAAAATCTTGAATTCGAGAAACCAAGGCATCCATACATACTGCAAAACCACCCATGCAGGTTTATACGCAACCAGAAAAAGAAGATAGCATTTTAATTTTCCAAAAATAAGAAACAAAGATAGCAATCAAGACTAACAACAATCATGATTATTGTGGATAATAAAGTGAACTAACACAAACCTATTTGCGGTGAGCTTTAGTGCTTGCTGCTGAATGTCAAGCTGCTGGAATTTAAGACCAGATGCAGTCTTCATCCATGACTTAACCATTCTCCTTCTCTCAACTAAATTTTTCAGCAACTATCAAATGCTACGTGAAATGAGTTATCTGATCCAACTTTAACTTAAAAATGTGAACAAAAACAAGGTCTACATGATTCCATGTTTCAAATGTAAGCACAATTGATAACCAATTATACAAGAAGTTTCAACTTGAGAAAATGGTGGGATCACAAGTTCCAAGTAACTATCTTCCATCAAGTTTCACTTAACAATTAAGAACAGAGAAATCATTCAGGAGACAATGCAAACAACTAACAACAGAAACCATAACTAGTTCATTATTTTAATTACGGACCAAGTTTCAGTTAATGAAATTGAAATTTATTCTGTCCATTTTCTGATGATATTCATCATTCCATCATATAATGTTCTCTCAACTTTAAAGTTCTGAACATCTAGTCAAACTTGGAAGCTAAATACAACTGCAATCCGTTATATACGATGAATCATACAACTATACCTCAGGCAGAACTCCAGTTGTGTTACTAGAGGGTAACCTTGGAACTAAGCCATCTGGAGATCTTTCAACTGTTGTGAAGCAGATATTGTATTCCTGTACAATAAATCATCATGAAAATGAAGAAAAACAGCAATCACATAAGTAAATTGAACTAAGAGAGCCACTGGAGCAAGAGTCTTTATTAACCTGAATGATAGAAGGGTAAAGGCTATTGAAGTCGAGAAGCAATACATATTTATCATATAGACCCTTTTTGGGTTCCAAAACCAATCCACCAGCATAAGCAGGACCTTTCTTTCCCTTTCTTTGAATATTCTGTTCATCCTCTAAATTAACATCATCAATGTCCAAGTCATTAACATTTTTATTTTCAGTGCCATTACTCATTCTTCTCTTTCCCATTTTTGCTTCCCTTGCATGGGAGGAAATCTTGTCTGGTACAATATATTTCTTTGCATGAAATGCATGCAATAGAAGGTACTCTACTCTTTGTGCCCTAGCACCCTGGAAAAGTATGCAGCATATTTTATCAAGTCACACATTGTTAACTGTGCAAAAATATATTGGGCAAGATCAGTGCATAGAAGACAATTGGGCTATTAAAGAGAAGAAATTGGTAACAATTTACTTGGAGAGTTTTACTCCAGAGATTGCCACTGATATTAGTCAGCTGACGCGTGAGGGGAAGAATACTCAGATGAAACATAAGTTCCATAGACAGCCATGCATCTGTCTCACCATATTCAATCTGAAGACACAGTATGAATGCATAAGAACAGTTAGGAGCAAGCATAGTAAAAATATCTAAGCATTTTCTATATTAGTTAAACCTGATATTCAGGAGATCTTGATTACCTTCTAAGGCTCAAGAAATATCTCATTCTAAAAGTCACAACCTAGCAAACTTCTCATTTATCAACCAAATAAAGGTGTTAATCAGTAACTCAATGCTTTAGGACATGAAAAACATGATCTACAAGATTTTTATTACACAAGTAAATGCAGAATCAAGAAAAGCTATTTGTATGATATTTCTCAGTAATTTCCCGTATAAGAACTTTCATAATTGCACAAAACATTGAGCAGTCATTAACAAGACATTGAATTAATTTCAGAGAAATGTCCCATCATGCCACATAATCCAAATGAATTGAAAAGAAGGAAAAACAAAGAGGTAGACAGGTAATGGGTTGGAACTTTAGTAAACCATTCATATCCCATTTTGAGCACAATCTACTGAAATTAGAACATGTAATCATTGTTGCCATTGGAACCTACTAGCTCAATAAGGGAATTTGATGCCTGGAACATCCTGGGTATATCATGTGGTGAAATCTCCTTCCGATCCTTGTTTAGTTGAGTCTTTGCGAGTTGTGTCAAAGAATAGCTAACCTGATAACCCAAAGACACAGACATGAAAAACTGCTTGTGGAACATTAGAAATTTTCCGATTAGATTGATGCTCATCTAAACATTTTACCTCTTTCAACAGATCACGGGAACACAAGTATGTGTCACAGAGGAGCCGTCCAGCAATGCAAGACATTATCCCTGGACTTGCTCCTGATCCAAAAACAGCATTCCCTTTTGTCAATTTAGGCATGACAGAACGTTTTAGACGACCTATTTTGGACCACATGCTGCTTGGCACTCGACATGCCTACAAAAGAGCAGCACTACAAATTTCAAGCCAATAGCATCATCAAAGGTAAGATTATGGAGGCATATGAGAGAATCCCAGTTTGAAAGAAATGAATAAGAAAAGGGAAAACAAGAAAAGATAAATTATGTCACCCCTTTCTAAAATGTCAGTCATAGCAACAATTGAGAATTGTAAATAAGAGGCTCATGGAAAACAAAAATAACATGTTTATCATATTCATGTCATTTAACAATCAAAAATGACAATCACAATTAGCAACTCGCATCAAATATGCATTTGGGATTCATATGCTCCCTCAAATTCCTTTGTCTTATAAAATTAAATAAGAGAAGGTATCAATCTTAGGAACCAATAGCTGAGTCCAAGCATCCTTTGGGATAGAAAGCATTTCAACTCACTTGGGCTCGGTGGAGGAGAACATCTAGGTCAAACCCAGATACATTATGCCCAACAAGAACATCGCTATCCAACTGGTGTAAGGTGATCATCAAGCGATTCAACAAAGCTCTCTCACTTCAACAAAATGATGAAATTTAGTTCAACAACAGGAACCAAATAAGTCATACAAGAAAAAAACTCTCAGCCTCAGGAACATCATTTACCTGCTTTCAATGCCTAAAACATTTGATCCAGCGTTCATATTTCTGTCTGCCACCTCCTTAGGGAACCCCATAGGAAATATTCCTCCATCAAGTTTACGAATAACAGTAAAATGGCTCAGCATACCAGCTTTTTTCCATTCTGATGCCAACATGGGAGTGTCAATCTGAAGAAAATTCTTCCTATAAGTGATGTCTATCTTACCAAAGAGCAGTTTAGTCCAGCTAGCATATGACATACATGAAAATGCCACAAAAAAAAAACTTAAACCAGAATAATTCTGTAGCTAACATATTACTATTATAGTATAAATATGATAGGGTCATAATTTGATGTCCATTCAACATTCCAACTAGAAGATTAGCTTGATGCCTTGACCTTTTCCCTAACAAGTTCGCACATAGAACTAGGTTTATAAATTGTAAACCATAAAAAAAGGCATCCTAATCGAACAACTTAAACAGGAGACAAAATTGTCCACCAAGACCCAACATCTGGCAAACCACAAACAGCTACAACATTCTAACAAGGGAAAATTTTAAATTGAAGAATTGAAACTTGACATACGAAGGCCTTGAAACCAACCTTGACTTTGTTACAGCAGATAACAGATACAGCAACTATTTCATTCACATTCTGCTTTTCATTTACGATAGTTTTCAGGTTTATTGCAGTAACAACAACTGGAGGAATCTCTGCTGTGCCTATGGAGGAGGATGAAATCCGTATGTCTCTGGAAGAATCAACAGTGATCTCAAATTTGCACCAGCTCACCTGCACCAAATTGTTACAGAACAAAATAGAGTCATTTCAATAGTACTTGATTGGAATACTGAAAATGAAAGATTTTCATATCAACAGCCTCACCCTTTGAGAAGCTGGAATAGTTGAAAACTTTGAAATTGATAGCCATGAAGGCCCCTTAATCTTCCTTTTGACAAGAAAAAGCTCCAGAGCACTGCAGTCAATAATATGCAGTCAAAGCACTGAACTTGCACACAAGTATAGAAGGAACTCACCAGTAACAGCACTAAATATAACAAGTTTCAAGAGCCATAATTAGAAAATCTTTTTCTTTACATTCTTGCAAATCTAAGCAACCAAAGGTAAATGTAATTACCTTGCACCTAATATATTGTTCTAATCATTCAAAACTCATATTTCACATTCAAAGGATTAATAAGTTAGATTAGTCAGAAGACAAAGTTGAGAGAGTCCAACAAATAGTATCAAATGTTTGCATTAATTGTAACTAAGCTAGAAATTAAAAAAGAAGTCTCTGGAATTACCTGTCCTCTCAGTGCATGTATGAAATAGTTCAAAAATGCCAAATAAGGTATAGAGAAATTTTATAAATGCAATCTCTATGCTAGGGAATTAGTGAAAATATGCACTATTTCCCTACCTGCGATGAGTCCCAATTAGTGCACTGAAAGTTTGTCCTTTTAGATCAGCTGGCAGTGGAGGTTCCTGCAGTAATAAAACCTGAATTAGTTAACAAGAAAAATGATAGGTATTGGCAGTAGCAAAGCAGCAATGTAATTTCAAGACATCTCATGGAATTTCAGTGATATGTATCAATTTGAAATTTGAGGAATCAAAACTCGAAGTTGCATACCACGGTACTGCAATGTTTGACAAAATTGGCATTGTACCTTGAATGGGTAGTTGATCTTAAGCACATAATTCTCTCCAATGGGTATGTCAGATCTCTCAAAAGCATATCTCCTCTGCAAGGTGTCCAGCACAATGAATAAGAAACAAAATGAATCATAAGATGTGTTGAAAGAATACTAAAAAGGGAGAAAAGCTGCAAATGACTTGAAGGTTGAAGGCCTAAGGTTCGTTGAATCCACAAACCTTAACAGGGGCCATGGTAAAACTTGAAACATTGAGTGTCACCAGTTGGCTGGCTAGTTCATTCTTTAGTTCAAAAGCAATATCCTGTAGAAAGTATTAATTGAAGTCATATGAAGATTAGGGAGAAGAAAAACATCATATGTATAAACACAACTTTAAATATGTGTCAAGAAAGACACACTTGCAGTTTTTTTCGGAAAGTTGAGGGAGAAATGCGGGACTCTTCAGCATCTTTTTCGAGCCTGATCATCTTATCAGGATCAAATATTGAACCATTTGGTATTGCATATACGCATCTTTGCATGTTCTTGACAACCACACAGCAACTATGATATGCACTTCCTGCTTTGACCTGAATTTCGACCAGGTGACAGACATGTTGAGTTTAGCATTTGTTTCAATGACATATACTACTCTGATAAAACCATGTATAATCAGGAAAATATTATTTGAGAGGCAACTATGAGAAAGAGTTAATCATTCATGCGAGCAAAGAAAGTTGATCAAGTCAAAACAATTGGATTATTACCAACAATGCACCTATTCACTCAAGAACCTTCAGTTCTAGAAGACGTTCTACAGACTGCTTAAAAGGACATATGAGATGAATCAATTTATTATCTAACTTCCATATCTAATTAGCTCTGTTGTGTTACAATATGCATGTTCTTCACAAAAACCCTAAAATAGAGGTTTATCATTATGTCAAAACTCAATCAGTTACCTTCCCAAAGAGATAGATGGTTCCCATGTTAACTCCAAACGCTTCCTCATGAGCATCAAGAACGTAAAATGGCAGTGATCCATCAGACTCCAACTGAAAGTCCGACTGCTCTTCGCTAATGCACTCGACTTTAGCCTCCGCAGTAACACCAACACGGTCTCCACTCCCGCCACTCCTCACTGCTTGCCACCCAGCTGTCGCACTCAAAGCAGGATCTTTTTCCTCGACACTAATCTTTGCATTGAGTTTACATCCACCTTCCTCCTCCTTGGCCACCGGCTCCACTTTCACTTCAACGGCATTTTCCACTTCCTCCTCACTTAAACTTCCATCTGTTTCCAAATTTCGCAGTTCCTTTATTCCTTGCTCCTTTTTTACTTCTACAGTTAACCCCCTTTTTTCAACAACACTAGCTGAATAATCACTACCGTTCACATCAATCCTGTCTAATTCAGCCATAGCAACCACATTATCATTAACAGTAACATAAGGCTCACTCTTAATCGGCTTCAAATTCTTGCTAGCCACTTGAGCTCTTCTACGCCTCTCTCTATCAGTCTCATCAGGTGCAAACTCCGCAATCACATCATCAACAATACTTTCAGAGTCTAAATCTTTAGCCTTACTTGAATCCCTATTTTTAAACACCGTCGAAGTAAACATCGCCGAAATCCTCTGCTTCCCCATCATCGCCGCCGCTGCCGACAACGCGGGATTCACTTTCTTTTGCTGCGCCTCTTTCTCTTTACTCTCTATCTTCTTCCTCTTAGGCCTGCTACGTGGCTCGCCGCCGTCGGACTCGTCCGAGGATGGAGGCATACCGGTCTGCGACCAGTCCTCCTCCTCGCCTTCATCCCCGTAGCCGAGCCCGTCGTCATCGACGATGAAACCTTGGGCCTCCTCTCGCCGGCGAGCCACCAGCTTGTCGTATTCCTCCTCAGGGACCGTGTCGTAGATTGGATCCTCCACCTTGATGTCATATCCACCACCATTCTCAGATCTCCGGCCTCCCCGACGTAGGGCCTTAAGTCTTTCGAGGGCTCCAGCCCTAGCTGTCGCTTCTATGCCCCTGTTCCGGCGGCGGCCAGCTACCATTGGCTGCTCGTCCGACATTTTGTCTCACGACAGTGGATCAAACCGAATTAGGACTTCTAATTGTGAAAATGGTGTTTTGGGGATTAGCCATGGAAATTGGAGGGAAATTTGATAGATTTTGGCGCCAACGGGATTTGGTTCTTCGCTCTCTGTCTCTCTCTCTCTTTTAGTCTTTTTCCTCTATTGCTTTATTTCCTAAAATTATAAATTTACATGAATCTTTAGAACTTTAAGAGGAAGTTTGACGGCATTTTTTTCTCAAGTTTTATTTAAATTGAATTTAATTATTAACTAATAATTAAAATTTATTATCTTAAATAAAAATTATCAAAATATTTTATTCATTTAACGAATATTTTATAATAAATTGTTAGAACTATTAGTCGAATGAAAATTTACAAGATTTAAGATAAATAAAAAAATTCAAGGATAATAATTTGATATTTTAAAAAATATATAAATTTAGCTCTATTCAATCCATCCTTTTAACGCGGGTGTTTCAAAATACAGCAATACCTGAAAATGGTACTTTTCCTGAGCCTAGAACCTCAACATTAGGTACACAAGAAGTATGCCGAAATTCACATCTCTACATACAACATTGAATTAATTACAACCCAAAAGATATGATCAAAATTGTCCCCAACGGCCACCACCATCGGACACTTTTTCCGTTCAAATGACCAGTATTGGGGGGAGTGGCTGTAGGAACTTGTGAGCTTCTTCCGCCGGCAGCCGGTGGAGGGGGTGCCATAGGAGGAACGTCACATGTACCAAATGTAGCATTTGCCTGTCAACCAGCCACATATTTACCAAATGCATTAGTTAATCATTGCAGCTACTTGAGAATGTTCACCTGATCTCCATAACACGTAATTGTAGAAAATTCCAATACAAATACGATAAGACTGTGATAATGATACGTGCTATGCTTAACATACCCTGCAATATGCAATACTGTCACATCCACAGGCCAGGTGGCCATTCATGCTATCCACTGCTTCTGGCGCTCCTCCGCCTTCACTTCTCTGCAAAAGGAATTTGAGGGGGGGATAAAAAAGAGTTGATTTCAACCACATTCATATCTGCATTTGGTGCACCTAGTCAGTGAAAGTACCTGATAGAAATCAACAGCAATGAAGTTTGGCCATCGTTTGCCAGCTGTTTGGTAGCAAGTCTTGGTCATGCTTATTAACGAAGCTGAATTGTCCACACAAGCTTCGGTGGAATTGGGATTAGTAGAAAAGTGATTCTGAAGAAACAGAGATATTGTAGTAGTGCTCAGTGGAGGTGATTCACCGCGATTTGTACATGAACCTGCTACCATCCCATCATCTCCATCTGCATCATTTGCAAAAGTTAATCTGCTCTATGTCCTCATTACTAAAACAAGTTGGTTGATTTTAGGGTTTCATAATTAAGACTCACATTTATTTTCTACCACATATCTCCAGTTATAAGCTATGCCCTCAGAAGCCTCTTTACTTGATTTGGAAGTGAACACCACCAGACGCTGATTCTTCTGGACCATAGCATCCACTGTTGGCCAATCTTCACCACTCTTGGGCATGTTTGACACAGGAAACCAGTACTTGCTTAGACCGGCAGCATTGAAAACCTTTGTCAAACCTTGTGGAGATGTCACGTAATCCTCAATGAAAATGGTGACAATCTCTGAGGGGTTGGCAGCTAAAAAGGTTTCGATCTCTTTCAGCACATTAATGGCTGGTTGCTGCATGTGATTAAAGTTGGCCAACTATGAATGATGAATTCAGCAAAGAGGAAGCAACAATGACAGATTGAGATTACACTTACAAATGCCGTGTAGTTGTAACATTTTCCAGCAAATGAGTGACATAACCAAATATCATTCCTGAAGTCATACATATCAAGCATGAGCCCTCGAACCCCATTCTACAAGCAAATACAGTTTTAGTATATAGTATGTCTTGATAAATTTGATACATAAACGCATGGATTTCGGTAAATTTCAGTGACTATGATGAAGTACGCGTTTAAGTAGTGGAATTCACATCAAGCAACGTCCAATAATCGATCATAACACTCAACTTTGTTGAATTTTCCAATCTAACAGTTACGTGACTCAAATTCTAATTATGCTCCAATCGAATATCAGGCCGAAATTGAATTCCGACCAGCCGATTGCCAATCTAATTATAAGAATTTCCAGTGAAGCATAACTCAAGTGCAATGGTGAAGGTGAGATGGCGTTAGCTGAAATGCCTATTTTTAACCAACTC
This sequence comes from Erythroxylum orinocense, assembly GCA_025531955.1. Taxonomy (NCBI): domain Eukaryota; kingdom Viridiplantae; phylum Streptophyta; class Magnoliopsida; order Malpighiales; family Erythroxylaceae; genus Erythroxylum; species Erythroxylum orinocense. The sequence goes on along the minus strand of JANZLX010000003.1, from coordinate 17,722,942 downwards.
ATAAAAATGACGGGACAGCTAAGCCAAGGCAAGATTTGCCTAACTCGTCTGTCTTCTGGAACTTTACTATGTGCTTTATCTACGCAAAGATCAGCATATGCTTTTGGTATGCCATCAAAAGCTTATTCTTTTTCTTTTCTCCTAAGTATATAAAGTTAACACTCATGTGCTTTCATTGCTTTACCACTTTGAAAAGGTTTATACTAATTACTAATCCCCCCTCATGTACTCTGCTTTCCTAATACTCTGGCGAATCACATTCCTTCTGAAAAACTGAAAGGATAAGTGTTTCCGAAATTAATATTAATGTAATATTTAAAATTTTTAATTTTAACACTATGTTATTCAAAATTACGAATTAACAAAATAATTGAAAGAACAAGAAAAAAAGTGTTTGGCTGCGAATAGAAACCTTGTACACCTGGACAGATAAGTTACTGACAAGACAGCAAAAAATGATTGCAATAAACGTGGCAACTATGTAAGCGGTCATTGAGAAACAAGAATCAACGTAAAGGTCTGACACGCAAAAGAAGTTCTCTTTGTTTTCCCAAGAAATGAAAAATGTCAAAGACGTTGCCGAATAGTAAAAATATCTGACCTTGAGCTGATTGGTGACAGAGTCTTCTTGGTTCATCGGAGATAGCAAAATCGAACCTGTCCCCGATTTAGCATTCATTAAAGCGTAGGAGTTGTGAGTTGTTAACCATGAGTATTTGTTGAATGCCAGACCTTTCACCTAACCCAGATCATCACAAATCATTGCTTTACTGTTGTCCACTTCATTGCTCCCAAAAAAAAAAAAGGAAAACCAGAAAAAAATTCAGTTTACATTAAACGCAGCCCACCTTTGTGGTCGGGTTCAATGGCTGGACCCGGGTGCATCTGGGTCGCGTATTCCCATTCGCAGGGCAAGTTTCGCACCGTAGTCCGACATCGCAGTCGTTGTCGGAAGAACAAGTTTCCCCTAGCTGATTCGTTTGTGGAAAACAATGAACAATAGAAACGTAAGACCCAAGTACGAGGATTATAAAACAAAAAGAGAAGCACCTTGGAAACGCAGAATCAAAGGAAAAACCTTTAGACTGGAACATCTAAAAGCGAAGAAGCAGAGGAAAAGGAATAGAATTTGGAGATGGAGACTATTGGAAACATTGGAACCCTGCAAGCGAGAACAAAGAAGTGTTACGATGGGTTTATATACTTTTAGAGCGCCCCGTTTCTCAGGACAGAATTTAAGATTAAACCCAACTAAACAATGAAAAAAGAAAAAAAAGATTTGAACTTGGATATGCGGTGATCATGGAGATTTCAGACATGCCTTCATTCTCGGATCACCGAGGAACATGGAAGAAAGAAGTTGTATTAGGTTCTTATAGCATTAGAGCCTATTATCATTTCAATACATATTTACATAACGATGATTCATGCACATTTGGTCTTATATCTTTGTCATGTAGCAAATTTCGGTTTGGTATTGTTATCTATTTTTAAAAAACCTTGCCCATCCCGAGCGATGGTTGAAGTTTCTGGCATTAACTTTGTTACTTGTCAATGTTTTTCACTAGCGTGTGTTTGAATCATTCTATATTTGCACACGACTTGTACAAACCCAAACCAATTTTATAAGTATTCATACTTGTCAATGATAAATTTGGAGCTAGAGAAATAAATATAAATACAAACAAACCTTGAAATAAATGTCGTTGGACTTGGACCGTGATTCATTCACATGAATTCTCTTATCATTTACGAGTTCATTGAGTTGAGGTAGAAAATCGACAAATCCTTTACAGAATGTTCAACTGATCGGAGAGAGACATTAAAAACAAAGCGGCCCAATTTGTTTCAGGCATGGGCCTCACGTTATAAATACACTAAGGCATTCCACACAATTAGTTGGCTGTACATGCACTTCTGCTCAGTATCTTACTCCTCCCCACACTTTGTGGCACAATCTGATATGTATATTATTCGGACGGACCTGTCAGCCATGCCCTAAGCTCTCTCTGGCCACCAGAACTGCTAGTTAGCCACCATTTTTACTGTATCAGACACTTCCAGAGCAACCTTAACCTTTCTCTCCAAGCTTGTCTACGCTTGCACAAGTTCTGTCTTAGTGCCATTATTACAAGTTGCTTAAAGCGCCGCGAAAGTCCCCTGGTTACATTTCTCATGCGAAGGAAAATAATCCTGACCTCTACGTCTTTCTAATATCCACAATTTACCTAACTCAATTATGATAATTAGACACTTAGTATAAAGGTCATTCTTAGTTCACAAGGCATACGAGATGCAACTAACAAAGGCCACATGAAGGTAGAGATCAGCCCAACCTACCATGGCCTAGTATGAAGTCACATGTGAGGCCATATTAATTAGGCTTTGGATCAAATTAGGGTCTTTGAGGTTGTTCTAATGCCCGACTCATCCCCACCTAAAATGACATCATTTTAGGCAGTTCGAGCCTATTTAAGCTTAGGATAAGATTGTCCACTAGTCGAGTCAGATCAGTAAAAAGTTTGTTCAAGCTCTTTTTGTTGTGATTCCTACATGAAGTTTTAAGATGAGAAAAGCTTGACTTAAGATGAAAAAGAAGCCTCGGAGAAGCAAAAGAAGAAAGATCAAATTGCACTTACCAGCATCCATCGAGGCTTAGATGAAGAAATGTTTGAGAAAATAGTTAATGAAACCATATTAAAGAACAAGTCCAAACTCTTTAGAATTTGGTGACAGGAGTTATAAAATGAAGAAGGTGCAACTTCAAATTCTAAGAGCCAAGTTGGAGACATTCTTAATTAAGGATTTAGAATCAATTTTATAGTAATTCACAAGAATGTTAACAGTAGTGAATCAAATAAATAGGATTGGTGAAAACATGAAATATGTTTAACTTATGGAGAAGGTACTACGATCTCTCAACTCAATATTTAATTATATGGTAACAATTATTGAAGAATCTAAAGATGTGAGTAATATGAACATAGATGAGATAAGTGAATCTTTACAAGTTTGTGAAGAAAGGATGGATCACGGGGGGAAAAAAAAAAAGATGTACCAATTGATCAAACTTTATTAGCAAAGTTATCCTTATGATCAAAAAATAATTACATAGAGCAAAGTGGAAAAAGACAATTTATATGTAGAAGTGAACATGATTGTAGTCATCATAGATATGTATGGAGCAATCTTCCAAATATCGTATTAGATTCAACACCATTTTTAGTTTTATCATGGTATAATATTAGTGCTAGTCAATACCATTATAAGGTTTTAGATTATTTTTTAAAATTACAAAATAATTTTTAAATTTATAAAATTAAAAAATAATTTGTCAATTGTCATGATGTAAATAAGAAATTGGAAAAATTAGCAATCTAATTGGGAAAATTGAAAGCTTGTTATCTTTTAACAAAAGCAAACATATTCTACGTACTAGAAGCTCATTTTCAAGTTGAATAAACACTTTAGGCGATATATAAATTTGCTATTTCAGTTCATCATAAAGAAAGTTGTCTTTATATCCACCTGCTCTAAATATATATGCAAACTAGCTATTAATGTCATCAAAATCCTGAAGTAAGTATGTTGAACTAATAAAGAGAAATTTTCATCTTAATCAATTCCCTTGTGTTGTACGCACTCTTTTACTACCAGTAGATCTTTTAACTTTTTTCCTTTTTATTCTACTGTTGACTTCCTCTTCTATACCTATATGTATTTTATAGGCCTCTTTCTTTTGGGAAGCTGCATTAGTTCACTTTTTCTCTTTTTATACAAAGACTTCGCCTCCTCCACCATAGCTGTCATCTATATATCCTTCTCATAATTACTAATAGCCTCTTCGAAGGTATCTAGATCCTCATTACTAATGATAAGTGTGAAAGATACTCAATCTTTCTAACTATATCTATTTAGAGGTCTAATGACATATATTGCTTAATTCATTAATATACTACAATGTTGCTCTTCCTCTACCATCGCTCTTCAATCTTCTAAACTCAAATATTTAACCTTTTTCATGTTTGCTCTAAATTTATCTAGTTTCACTTTTGCTAACTAAATACTGCCCTTAGTTGATGCTAGCTCAACCCTACATTGTTTGCTTAACATTTGTTGCTCATCAACCCGCTGGAAAAGAAGTGCTTATTAAGTCTTCTATTTCCTCGCTACCAATTTACACGATGCAAACGGTTTGGTTACCTTCCTCTATTTGTGATAATTTAGATCGTTTGGTTCGTGATTTTTATTGGGGTTCCTCGCCAGATAGACGTAAAATGCATTTGGTTGGTTGGAATTGGCTTATTCGGCCGAAGAGATCTGGTGGTCTTGGTTTCAAAAGTTCTCGATTGATGAATGTGGCTTTGTTGGGTAAGTTGGGTTGGAAATTATTTTTGAATGATTCTACCTTGTGGGTGGAGGTGTTACGTTGTAAATATTGTAATGGTGGGTCTATTCCCTTTTTTGCTAAGGGTTCGGATTCCAGTTTATGGAAGGGGGTTGTTAAAAGTTTTGATTTGTTATTTCCTCTTTCGGTTTGGCGAGTTGGTGATGGATCTCAAATTAGTCTTTGGTTTGATAACTGGTGCTCGGGAGGTCCTCTGGTGGATCATATGGATGGCTTGACAGTAGGGGAAGAACATTTTCGGGTAGCGCATATAATTAATGATGGTTCTTGGGATTTTTCAGGCTTACGTTCTGCCATTCCGGAGCATCTCAGGGTGGTTATTTGGGCAATTCCTTTGCCTTTGTTTACTACGGTGCAGGATAACCTATCTTGGAGTTTTTCTCCGAATGGTGATTATTCGGTTTGAGCAGCTTATAAAGCACTTCTGTCGGAAGAGGTTTCTAATGTTCCTGTTTCGTCTTATTTTTCTTGGTTGTGAAAGGTGGCTGGTCCACCGAAATTGAAACATTTTTTGTGGTTACTTGGGCACTCATGTCTTCCGACAAATTCTTTGCGATTCGCACGGGGTTTGGTTACTTCTAATTTGTGTGGTTTGTGCTCTCTATTTATTGAGTCTCCTTTGCATTTATTACATGATTGTAGTCGTGCAGTTGCATGGTGGCATCAGTGGGATGTTCCTGTTAATTTTTTTACTGCAGATAATTTGGTTGATTGACTAGCTTTGAATCTGCGTGCTCATACTGTGGGTCCTTTTGGTTTTGCCTGGGCACATTGGTTTCTGGCAGGTATTTGGTGGTTGTGGAAGGCTCAGAATTTATTGGTCTTTCAAAAGGAGTTTCTTTCCTTAACAATTTTGAATGGCTGTGTCTTTCAAGTTTCAATGGATGTGTCCCTGACTTCCGTTTCAACATCGAAGCTTCATGGTGTGAAGCGTTGGATTGGTTGGACTGCGCTGTCATCTGGTTGGGTGAAGTTGAATTGTGACGGCAGTTCTATTGTTAACCTTGGGTTGACTAGTGGTGGAGGGTTGTTGCGAGATTCATTTGGTCGTTGGATAGGGGGATATTCGTTTCGTATTGGTGTTTCCACTATCTTAGTGGGGGAGTTATGGTCCATTCGAGATGGTTTGATTTTTGTGTGGGATCACGGTTTTCGGCAAGTCATTATAGAATCTGATAGCATGGAGGCGGTGCGGATGGTTACTTGTGGTGTTCTCTCTTCCCATCCTCTGTCTGTTTTGATTGTGGATATTCACGCTTTCCTTGCTCGGAATTGGAGTTGCTATATTTGGCCTGTGCTTCGCGAAGGTAATTTTGCAGCGGATTGTCTGGCTAAATTGGGTCATGGCATAGTGTCAAATTTTCAGATTTGGGATGATATTCCTGAAGCCCTCTCTTTGATTGTATGGGCTGATGCTTGTGATATTTCTTTTATGAGATAATTTAGTCTCTTTTAATTGTAACCCAAAAAAAAAGAGCTACAAAGTCACAACAAAAAGCCTTAATTGGTCACTGACCTGATTCCTTTAGTTAGGAATTAAAATGAGATCAAAATGGGGATAGAATATAATATTGAAAAATTTTCACATTCTTATTTGAAACATTGAAACCAAACATGTCATTAACATAACAATCATTGAAAATTTTAACAACTTCGTCTCGAAAGTGTTTGGATAGTTATAAGAAATCTACTTAATATTTGTTGTTTTCTTTCTGTCATAATCATCTTAAAGTTTAAGGTATTATGGATTAAAGAGGAAGACAAAAACTTACTTTTTTTTTCATAGAGTAATCAATGTTAGGAGGAACATCAATCATATTTTCTTATTTAGGAGAATGAATGGAGGAATAACCACAACTCAGAAGGATCTAAAGGAAGAAGCCTATGTATATTTCAAGAGCTCTTTTGAGATTGCATCTAATGTAAGCTCCTCTAGTTAAATACTCGGCTCATTCATTTCTAACCAATTTTCTATAGAAGAATTACAAATGCTAAGAAGGCCCTTTTAATGATAGGGATGTTGAAAAGGTATCGTTTGAAATGAATCAAGAGAAAGTCCTAGGTTTAGATGGATTTAATGGGTGCTTTTACCAAAAGGCTTAGCCTTTAATCAAGGATCTAGTCACTAATATTGGCATTGAAATAAGGTGAGCTTCTTGAGGAAATCAATATGATTTTTATTTGCCTTATTCCTAAAACCCTAAATTCAAATTATCTAAATGAGTACAAACCAATTTCATTATTCAATTTTCTCTACAAAATCATCTCTAGGTTAATAAGATTAAGGTTGAAGATGGTGGTAAGGATTGGAATAAGTGACACAGAAAGATCTTTCCTTAAAAACAGGTTAATAAGTGATAATATTAATTGCTCATGAGTTATTTAAAGAGAAACTCCACTAAGAACTATGCAATAAAAGTGAATTTTCACAAAGCATATAATTCCATCGGTTGGGAATTTATAATCAATCTTCTAATTAGGTGAGATCATGCCTAACATCAAATTCACTTTAAGATTTGGAATTTAATTAGGAAACTTATTTCCATCCCTATTACGTAAAGATTAGATTTATTTTAGATAGAAGTCTTTGCAAAATAAGAGGAGACTAGTTTTTTCAATAAGAAAAGAAGACAAAAATTACGTCTACTACCTTCTCTAACATTCTCTTTTCATTTTCTTGGTAGATTTCTCTCAATTTTTCATCTTTTCTTATATTTTTAGTGTTAGAACTAAATTCATGTGTGGCTAAATCTAGATATTCTTATTCAAGCGGATTCAAAACTCTAGTTGTAATTTTGTGAGGTTTTGTTCTAAACTTATATTCATGTTTTAGTTCAAGTATTTCTTATTTTATATTTTTATATTTCCTGAATAATTAATATTGATTAATTTCACAAATTAATTTAAATTTGATTATTCTATAGCTATCTATAAATTTTGTGATTCGTAATTGTCATGAAGAATTGATACAAGAAGCAAATAGTTAATTAATGAATTTTCATATTTAACTTATGAGAAACAAAAAAAAAAAACTAAGTTGAATAGTTTTAGCTATCTCAAATATTTAATTTAGAGTCTAGTCTTTTTCAATAAATTTATTGCTATCTTTTAATTGACATGGTAGCATTCCATGTCAATATTTGTCCTAATATGTTTTGGACTAACTACTTGAATTATCAAAAATATTCTTTTTAGGCTAATGATTAACGTTACAATTATATAAGATCTTTTTCTTGAACCAGAGTTAAGTACTCTTAAATTTCTCACTTTTGTATTCAGTTGATTATCTTGATTCCTTGTTAAATTTATTTTATTAGTTAATTAATCATAAACCGTCATTTTATTTTGTTAATTGAAATTAAGAAACTAGTTTTTCGTTCTCTTGGGGTTTGACCTAGTTCCACGACTACCATAAGAAGTTAGAGAATAGGAATTAAATTTGAGTGCTTCGATAACCCGATCATAAGGCTATTCAAAACTAAATTAACTAGGTGGAGTTTACCTGTAAATGTAAGGCATCTAGTGGTCTAGCTACCAATTTTCCTCCCAATTGTGTCAAAAGCCTTTGACAGGCGACATCAATTGAAGAAACTAGGACTCCAAGGTAACTAAATAAGACGTTTGGAATTCATACTAGCGAGATATTCCAATTCCCTCAATTTATCTTCAGTCCTTTGAGGAAATTATATCACTCTTCTCTTTGTTAATGAATAACCCTGATAGTAACTAAACTTTACAAAGAATACAATAAGAATAAAATAAAAGGTTTGTTATGCAATAAGAATCAAATAAAAGGTTTGCTTACTCCACTGAATAATAGTATGTCATCTGTAAAATAAAGTTAAGATATTTGTTGTATTGAGCATTTCTTATAAAACCTAAAGTTGTTTTCCCTACTAATGTTCTTAAGGATAATTCTTGAGATCCCATCCATGCAAATTATGAAAAGAATAAAGGAGAAACGGGGTCCTCCTATTTTATTTGCTCCCTAGAAAATAGGAAAAGCCTCACCATTTATATTCATACTAATTGAGGGGTAGAAATTCACTATTACATCTAGATAAGAAATGGTATAAGGAATCCCATTTCTCTTATATCCATTAAAATGAATCTCCATTCATCTGTATTAAATGCATTATAGATATCCACCTTGAGTCTGAAATTCTTATGTAACCCTTCGATGTGATTATCCTTTAAAAGCACCTGAGCCAACATGCATGATATTATCTTCTATACTCCTTCCTTCTATGAATGTGCTTGGGCATAATTAACGATACCAAGCAACATTTGTTTGAGTCTATTAGCCAAAACTATGGATGTGATCTTATAGAAAGTGTTATAGCTAGAGATTGGCATATAATCCTTTAAGAAAAGGAGCCTAAGGATTTAGGAACTAAGTAGAAAAAGGTCTTATTCCAGACCTTCAACATCCTAAAGCTTATAAAGAACTCCTTCACTTCCTCACACATATTTCTTTTGTTGAACCCCTAAACATTGCAATAAAGAAAACATTAAGCCTATCAAGCCTCAATGCTTTGTTAGGGTTGATACTAAACCCTCACCCTTTCGATCTCCTCATAAAAAACTAGTTTGGTTAGGAGCTCACATTGTGAGCTAGTTAATTGCTTTGAGATGATCTCATTAACGTTATTTAGATCAACATTATCCACTAAGGAACCTAAAATTCTAGACAAATACTCATTAGAATGCAAAAGCGAGTTCTTTTGGTTAGTTACAACTACTCTATCCTTAGCTCTGAGTGAGTTGATACTATTCCTATTTCTTCTGGCTAATAAGGACCTATGAAACGACTTACTATTAAAGTCTCCATCCTTATGTCAGTTGATCCATAATTTTATCATGACGATACAGTTGTGATCATTTAAGGCCTCAATGTAAGCATTTAAGGCTAATTTATCTAACAACTTCCTATTTAGATCACCAGGGTGATTGTAGAGATTTATTCATTGGAGCTTAAGCTCCTCTTTTTCCATTGTAACGAGGTTCCTAGATTCAGTTGCGTAGGATTGGTTAATCTTTTATAGTTCCTGCTTAATTTCTTAAAGTTTCTTGTGGAATTTATGAGATTCATCTCCTTGCATTATAATCTCCAATCCGTTAAAAATTGCTTGTTTAAACCCATCCTTATTGGCTAGAAGATTAAAGATTCTAAAAGGATTAATTCAGAATTAATCCATCTTTGATTCACATAATTCAATATAACTATGGTTATAACATAAGTTATCATCGAAAGTTACACAACTATTTTAAAACTTCATTAGCCAACCACCATTCCCCAGTTCCATACCTAGCTTTCTTCTAATCACTAGCCTTTTTCCTATTACAGTAAGCGAGGATATAGCTATGGATTTAATAAATATTACCTCTTAATTGGATAAGCAAGATAGAATTTCTTTGTTAGAATTTTTTATATAACTGCTGCCTTTTAAATCAATTGCATAAAGAGTATAATTAAAGTTTGAAGGAGTATCCAGGGACTAGTCATAATGACCTTAAGATCTAGTAGTTCCTTCCATAGGAGGTCTCTTTGAAAATAGAAGTTAGATACATAGATGAAGGTTATCCAATATGTCCCAATCTCTATTACCTTCACCATCAATTGAATACCTTGAATAAACACTACAAGGAATAAGCCATTTAGTAACGATAAATATCTATCCCTATAACCAACTTTTCCATCACTACATCTTATACCGATGGTTTGGTTATCCGTCACATATGTACCGTCCCTAATGCAAACAGTGACTTTTTTTAAAATGGTTTGTATAAAAAGTAATAGCTATAGGGACGCTTAGGTAAGACATTATTATTATTATTTAGGAACAAATATTTTTTCATTAGTTATTAATTCAAATTGGGCTATTTAAAAAATAAGAGTGACATGTTCTTAACCGTCACTATATACTTCTTCCAACGGTTTATACAAATGAACAATACACAGTGAGAAAAGACCAGATATTGGGACACTATCTTTTTAGTTGGTAATTAGTTAATTATATATAATGATGACAAATTTATTTATTACTTAATACCTTTTATAACACAAATTTATGAATTGGTATAAATGATATTACGACGGTTCACCTTTTGATCATAATTGTCACTTTCAGATAACTATTTAATGGAACAATATTAATGAGTAATTTTATCATAAAATTTGAAAATATAGAAATTTTAAAAACATAGAGAAAGTAATTTAGTCTTGCATAACTAAACATTTTAAACATAAAAGGAAGCATGTGATCCAAACTACATATATCACAAATATAATGTTAAAAAATAAACCATTACTTAATGCCTAAAAATTTTGTTCTGGTGTTGAAGAAGAATAAAAACCTAACTAAAAGAACACATGCTTCTTGGAAGGGAAAAATAACGAAAATCAAAGTCTCTAGCTTTATGCCTTCGACCACACTTGAATTCCTATCATTTAGCTCAGCTGTAAATAATAAATTTAAAACTTAATCATAAATATAAAAATACATATCTTAGAGGCAAGTATTAGAATCCAAATAAAACGAAATGGTCAATCAAGTGATTGGTTAGTCAAGGAAAAGAAACGCAATGTTGTGTAATTGAAAAATTACATCTAATTAGTATTACACTTTCTAACATAGATGAAAGCATGAAAGAAAAATTGATACAAATACTTGCTAACATTAAGAAATAAAAGGTATTAGAATTGCTTAGTCTAAATAATTAATTATCCTAACTTTGTGCCTGCAATCAATGTGATCATTCTAACTCAACTTTTAATCATATTCCAGTGAAAAAGCATACATGAGTTATACAACACATCCATAATAAGCTCATAAGTCATAAATCAAAATTCTAAGGCAAGAAATGACTTTGTAGGAGAAGAAAAAATTTAAGATAGCACTAAGATTATACTCTTCTTGTTTGTTAACAACATATGCACTTGACATTGAAGAGCGTCGCACACCGTCATAGGAATCATGTAGATCACTTCGCCCATTTGGAACCTGCTACATGTTAATAGGATGTAATTCTAATAGAATAGTTTATTATACTTGACATAAATAAACATTTTTCACTCAAAAAATTGACATACAAAAGCAAGTTAATCATATGATTTGTTTCATTAGTATTACTGAAATGACCACTCATAGTTGGAAAAATGTTGTTGAAATAAAATTTCATAATATTCAAGCTTTCCCAAAACATTGGTTAAGTTTCCCAGCAGCATTGAATTTTGATCTTTAAGTTTCCGTATTTGGACATCTTTTTTTTGGTAGTTACACAAACATTTCCTAGTCCACCTACACGCCCTCTCTTATTTGGCCCCTTGGCTTAAGCATACGCATCATTGTCCCAAGATTTAGGATCTAGAGCAAACTCTACTCCATCACTTTCATTCATTCTGCCCTCTATGCGTTCCTAAACAAGCACAAAAATGTGACATGTGTTAGCTTCATAATTTTTTCTAGGTCATAATTATAGTCTAAAGAGTTCACACCACCATTTATGTTGTATTGGAGTACCAAAATTTCCATCCTTTGTTTTTCTAGTATTAATACAAAGTGTGTCTTTTGAAGGCACAACACCAATTTTGTCAACGTAGTAAGATTTAACCAAATAGAAACACAAGTTTAGAATAAAGTTAGTTCAAGTACAAGTAATAATCTATTAGATAAAATTTTCACATAAGAAAGGCTAATATTTGTACACAAATTTGGTAAATTGTAGATTACAAAGTCAATATACAAAACATGTACATGTAGAATAAGCAATTTTGGGTACAAACGAAACACGTACAAATTTGGTACATGTAGAATACCTAATTTTAGGAAATTAATTTAAGGTATAATAAATGCCTCTTCTTGGATTCATCGAGCTAATGATTTTATTCCCCCACGATGTGGATGCTTCAGTTTTGAAAAATTTTCTACATTTATCTTAGCTTGACACTGCAAAGTATACATAATGTTTGAAATATGTTTTAAATAGAAAGGATAAATTTAACCAAAATATAAAATAATGTTAAACATAGGAAAAAAGACTTGTGCTTCGTCTGAAAGCCAATGATTTAACAAGTGCTTTGTATTGTTCCTTATTTACTCAATCATTTGTAAGTTGCGCTAAATTTGCTTCAACAAATATGTTCACATCAAACTTTGCATTGCTCTTCACCTCACACTTCCAATGCTTCCACTTATCACCCATATCACAAATCACAGCTTTCTTGACATTTTCAGTAAGTGGTTGAATTTGGAACTTCTATTGTTCGAAAAAATTTTGTAAGAATTACAAGCTAACAATGAACATACATAAATGACATAAAAACCTCTACTATTTTCCACATTTCTTCCTTGTTGCTAGATGGCATTACTTTCCAACTTTTGAAGTAAAGAGGCACAAACTATAACTTTTAAACCATGCTACTTAAGAACTGATTAAACTTTCTACCTTCGAAACCAATTGATTTATTTAGAATGTTGAAATTAATAACAATCTTTTCTCCCTCTTCAATATTCCAAACATCAAGCATATGAGTATATCCTCTAATTTTTCAAAATAATTCATCATGTAAAAAATAGGTTAAAAATTATAAATCGAATATAAATAAAAAAGTTAAAGAAACATCTTAGTTTTCATACCACTTGGTTGTGGTTGCTCACTTGGTTTTAAAACTGCTGGGCTAGTTTGAGGAGCTCCATGATGTTGTTGCTTTTGCTATTGTTGAACTTGTTATTACATTTGCGATTCTACTAGCTCTTCTTGGGGTTGGCTTTGTGGTGATTGTTGCAGCATGGATTGGGATAACTGTTGTTGTTTAAATCCAAATGATTGTTGCCTTGGTAGCTGTGGTTGAATTTCTAAGTGACCAAGGTTAGATTCTGTAGAGACAACAGTAGGAGGTGTGGTACGCCCCTTATTAAGAAATTTACACTTTGCCATATTCTGCAAATTAAGATAGAAAAATAGATAAGTAACTTTACCAAAACTAAAAACTTCTGTAGAAGAAATAACGATTAAAAACATAGAAGGAACAATACACTTAGAAAATGATCAGATAGGATTCAAGATACGTGCAAATGTAAATAGAAAGAACTGATCAAGAATAAATTAGTGAAGCATAGCAAGTAATCTCTTTCATTGTCAATTAATTTAAGCCAAATGCTTGAAATTGGATATTGATGACATTACTCTGACTAAAACCTTTGCAATTCCCCAATAAATTACTTGCTTGAGTTCACTACAAATAGAGAAAATAAAGTGGTATAGGTTTTCTGAGGAGAGAAAAATGGTGAAAATTTTAGGAACACAGAAAAGAGGAAGTGAATAGATACCTTTATGGTTGGAAAAAGAGCAGAGAATTTTTTTTGGAGACCACACTTTAATCTTATGAAAACAAAAAATAGCGTCTTTACATTTGAGGCCTAAAATATTATACATTTTTAATTCTTATGTTCAAGTATGTTTTTGGCCAAAAAAAACACCAAATTCATCAGTTTTAATATCGTGCTAAACAATTTAACCTCAATATAAAGTAATTATAATATTATTATAAATTTCATGTAACTAGTTAAATTTATTTATTAACTTCATATTACTTGTTGAAACGAAAACATAAAGAAAGCATATATTTGTTATCAAGAGATTTAATTAAATCAAAACTAATTCTACCTTTCACAAAAATAAAAATTCACTTATTAAACAAATTTAATAGGTTATCTATATATTTAGTTTTATAGGAACGTCAAGTCTTCCATTACTTCTAATTGGCATCCCTTTGTCTACTTTGTTTTATTTTCATTGATATCTCTCATATGTTGATTCAGGCAAGAAACCTAATTCAAATCTTATTGTCAGAGCACTACAATAAGTTCACGAGAAACTAACAAACCCTTTCAATTGATTTGGCTAAGCACCGCACTTTCTTCACCATATTTCAAGGTAAGTCAGATCATTTGTCAATCTTTGTTTTCTTAATTATATTTGTGAAAGTAAAAATCATGTCATTAAAAAATATGGTAGGTAAAGAATATGCAAAAATAGTGGTATAGAACACAACCTTTCTTTAAGTAGAAATTAAGTTTTCATCTTATTAACATAACAATTTTGCAACTACTAGATTAGAACATTATATTAAAGAAATTTCCCTCTACTAAACACAATAGTATATGTTTTCACATTTCCTTCCAAGCTATTGTTTAACTGCTTTGCTATAATGTAATTGCAAGCTAATGTTTTAATGGACAAACATTAGATTAAGCTTAAGGACATGACATGTCCTGAGTACATAGAAGGCACTAAATTTTTTTTAGATTTTGCATTTGAGATAAAAGCAAAAAACGGTAAAATCATATGTCTATGTGAAAGATGTATTATGTCATATTGGCACCCAAAACATGTGGTCTTTCAGCACATAACTCATTTTGGATTCTTAAAAGGGTATTGTAAATGGATTATTCATAGAGAAGAGTCTTCCTCAGCTGCATTTACCTTTATGGTTGAAGAAGAGTTACATATTGACGGTAATATGAATGAGCTACTATAAGATGTATTTCTAATACGTGAATTAGAGGAGAAACTACAAGAACCACCTACAATTGCACGTGAACAACTCCACTATGCTAGAGAAAGAGGGAAATTTCATGATTTACTAGAAGATTCAAAACAAGTGTTGTATCCTAACTGCAAGTCACACACCAAATTGTCTTGTGTGATTCATTTATATCACCTAAAGTGTTTAAATGGATGGAGAAAAAAAATCTTTTAACATGTTGCTGGAATTTTTAAAAGATGTTCTACTAGAGGGAATATCTTGCCTAAGTCATACTATGAGGCTAAGAAGTTAATTTTAGCATTAGGACTTAGTTATGAAAAGATACAAGCTTGTCCTAATGATTATATGTTGTTTTGAAGGGACAACATAGACAAACAAGTATATTGCAAGTGTGGGGCATCTAGATGGTTTTCGAATAAAGGAGGCTAAGAGGATGGGTTACAATCTGAAGTGCAACAATGTGGGAAAAAAACCTGTAAAGATTGTACAATGGTTTCCTTTAATACCTAGATTACAAAGATTGTTCATTTGTTCTAAAACAATGAGAGATATGACATGGCATGAGAATGGTCGTAAAAAAGATGGAAAACTGAGGCATCCGACTGATTAAAAAACTTGGAAACATTTTAGTTCTAAATATCCCCATTTTCTTCTAACCCTCGTAATGTGTGGATAGGATTAGCTGCTAATGGATTTAATCCATTCCAAACAATGAATGTGACATATAGCATATGGACAGTAATGTTGATTCCTTACAATTTGCCACCACGATTAAGCATGAAACAACCAAATTTTATTTTGTCAATCCTTATTCCAAGGCCTAAAAGCCTTGGGGATATATTGGATGTATATATGCAACCTTTAATACATGCGCTACTAGAGTTATGGGAAGTTAGAGTCCAAATATTTGATGCTTTAAAACAAGAAACATTCAAAATGCATGCTATCATTCCATGGACAATAAGGGATTTTCTAGCTTATGCTAACACTTCTAGTTGGAGCACAAAAGGAGAATTTGCATGCCCTATTTGTGGATGTTACACTGCATCTAAGTGGATTATCATAGTAGAAACTTTTGTTATATGTTTCGTCATAGATGGTTAGACAAGAACCACAGATTTCGTTATGATAAGCGATCATTTAATGAGGAGCAAGAATTAAGATATGCACTAATACCTTATTAGAGAGTTATATAGTATTGAAGGTGTTGAAAGTTCTAGTCACTACCAACATTGGAAGAAAAAAGAATTAAATTCTCCTTACCGTATTGGGACGCCACTTGTTATGACATAATCTTGACTTGATGCACACATAAAATAATGTCTGTGGCAACATTCTTTGGACAGTTCTTGGTGTGGGAAAAAAGTCAAAAGATAATTATAAAACTCTAATGGACCTCTAGGATCTTAGATTAAGGAGTGCACTTCATCTTAAGAAGCGTGTTGGAAGCAACAGTATATATTTGCCTAGAGCATGTTACCAAATGACATTAAAAGAAAGAGACATTTTCTTGCAAGTTTTAAAATACATAAAAGCTCCTAATAAGGTTTCTTCAAATATCTCTAGATGTGTACAGTTGAGCCAAGGAAAGTTAACTGGGTTAAAAAGTCACAATTGCCATATTCTAATTCAAGAGTTCTTCCCTATAGCAATTCGAGGAACTATCCTAGATAATGTAAGCACAATTTTAATTGATTTATGCAATTTCTTTAAAGGGCTTTGGTCGAAGGAACTTTATGAAGTTGATATCGAGCGTATGGAGTCAAAGATCACTCTTACCATTTGCAAACTTAAAAGAATCTTTCCACCATCATTTTTTACAACCATGGTTCACCTAGTAATCCATTTTCTTCTGAGACAAAAGTAGTAGAACCAACTTCATATCAAACAATGTATGCTATGGAAAGTTACTTTTTTTATGCCATTTTAAATTTAGTGTTTGCATTTACTTCATTAAAAACTAAATTTAATTTTCATATACTATTTTTTCTAAATGTCAGGTATTTAGGGACACTCAAATCATATGTGCGTAACCGAACCTATCCAGAAGCATCAATTACTTAAGGGTATATTGCAAATGAATGTTTGACTTTTTGTTTGAGGTACTTACAGATGTTGAGACTCGATTTAACAAAACTAGATGAAATGATGAAGAAAAAACGTTGTTGGCACTGATGCTAAGTAAAGAAAGAGAGTCTATCGAGAAGCCTTAGATGAAAAAACATTGTTACAAGCACATAGATATGTCTTACAAAATTGAGATGTGGTTGCCTCATTTCTAAAGTAAGCACTTACCACTTATTTTCTCTTAAAGATTAAATATACATTAACAATTTCAAACTCTTATAACACTAAATGTTCATTACATACATATGCAGAGAGCATGAAAAGCTTATAAGGAGAGAAGCACGTCTAAGGCGTTTAAGTAGTTACGATATTAAAAAAATTCAAAGTCGTGACTTTGATAAATGGTTTAAAACAACATGTGAGCCTTAAATAATATAATTTCTTAATATTTTATGAATTATTATAATAAAATTTGAGTTTTTGAGGTTGAGATTTTGGATCAGCAAGGAAGTACACTAGTCATGGATCAGATTTGGAAACTTCCAAGGGGTCCATTACCACATGTTAGAAAGTACTCTAGTTATATTATTAATGGATACATGTTTCACACAAAATCATGTGAAACAAAGTTGAAAACACAACACAATGGAGTGATGGTGATGGTCGAGACAAGTAGTTATTCAACTATAAGAGATACTCATCCCATTATAGGGGAAGTTGCTTATTATAGCCAGTTGACCGATATCATCTAATTAAATTATCGTGGCAGTTATAAAATTGTTTTGTTTATGTGTGATTGGATTGGTATAAACAGAGGCCTAAAAATAGACAAGTTTGGATACACACTAGTTAACTTTTCACACCTAAGTCATAAGGGTGCAAATGTGCATAAGGAACCATTTGTTTTTGCATCAGATGCCAAAAAAAATGTCAAACATCTATTGCATGAAGATTGGTTAGTTGTGAAGCATGTGACCACTAGAGAAGTCTATAATATAGAAGATGCATTAGGAAATGGGACAGTACAACCAACTGAACAAACTGGGGTTGAAAATTTTAATGATGCCACATATGATGACTATCCCTTAGCCAGAACTGATACAAGTACTGAAGAAGGAGATGAAGTTACTCCAGAAGAGCCAAGCCAATATAAAGGAATTTAGAAGGATCTGAAAGAGAAATAGAAGAAATATTCTAATCATCATGAATAGAAGAAATATTTCTTATATGCAGATCAACTTGATGATTATGAGCTTGTTAGTTGCTTATAAGACTATTTGGACTAAAGTTGTGGTAGGATTGTGTTACTTTTTATAACTTTATTACTTCCTAGAAATTATCTCTTCAACTGCAAATTTTTGATGTAGTTAACTTTATATGTTCAAATATTCAATGTTAGTTTATAACCAATTCTTTGACTGATCAAGAAAGGGATTTAATTTCATTAGTATTTCATATATGTTTTATATAAGATTTCCCTCTTTATAGGTGATCAAGCAAAAGGATTTAAATCAACTAATTCCATAAACAAAGCTATAATACTAATGAACTAACCTGTAAGAAAACCTCATAAGAAACTCTTGTTCAAAAACTTCTAGTGATATGTTAGCTAAAGAAGTGAAGACCATATTTAAGAGTAACATCTTACAGTACAACCTGTAAAATATCACTTCTATAAATCATTGTAGAAAGAATTTAAACTAATTGCCTTCATCAATTGCAAAAGAAAAAGGGTTTACGTAATTAGTAATTGAATTAAGCAAAGAAAACCTTTTACTCTTCACAAAACAACTACATTCAAGAAATTCAATAAAAGCAGTAAGCATGATTAAGAAAGAAGAATTTTGTTCCCTTTTTTGAAAACAAAGATTTAGGTTTCTTGTTTACTAGCAACTAAAAAAAGATTTAGGTTTCTTGTTTACCCGTAATGGAGGAGTCGATTGCCTAGTAAGTTCAACTTCTCCTCTCACCACAGAGATCATCTTTAAGCTTCTTTGCTTCACAGATTGAACCAACTTCACCTTATTCTTTCTCCGCTCAACAATTGTACAACTTGTAGTATTGATTTGCCCAAAATTGTAAAGGATTAAATCTCCCCTTTTCCCTGTTGTAGCTTAAAATCTCAATTCCCCTGCTTCGTGATACTTGACCTTATTAGGACACGATTTAGGCAACCTGGCAATTACTTTAGACAACACCACACCAATTGCAAAAATATATTAATTTTTCAATAACAATGTAATAAAAATATAGAAGAGAAATTTATACATATGCAAGGAGGATATGTGTTTTTCCCTTTATAGCTTAAAATTTCTTTCTTTTCAACACCTCTCTTTGTTTACGTATGATTTAGGCCAATTCAACACCTTTCCTTGTTAACAACTTACATAAATAATAAAAAAGATATAGTTAAAAAATTAATAGTGCTTTTATATTTCAAAAGTAAAGAAGCTAAGAACATATATTTTGTATATGTCTTTTATCACCTCATATGGCACTCAAAGTTGAATTTTGCTCTACCGATAAGGATTAAAATTGATATGAATTTATCTAATTCTACAAACATTATCTCTATCAAAATTAGAAAATTTAAAATATATAATTCTTATTTTAAAATGAAACTTAAATTTCTGTATATTACTTTAATTTATAATTTTAAGTTATTAATTATATATATATAGTCATTATTTTGGAAATGTATATATTAATGTTTTTTGCAAAATTAATTATTGTTTCTAGTCACTTGAATTCAATGATAGATAATCTTGTTCGTCCTTATTGCTACTAACGTCCCTATTACTAAACTGTCATTAGTCACCCAAATTTAGGGATGGAACCCGTGATCTATCACTATACACTTGAATTTAAGGATGAATTTTAGTGGTTTCCCTATTGCTACTGACACTCTCCTCAACCGTAGTTATAACCTTCATTTAGTAACAATCTTTCTATGTGTCACTAATAATAGGCGTGACTATATGTCACTTTTTCTGTAGTGAAAGCCTTGTGAATTAAGTATTCTCACCATAACAGGATTATAAGCCACCACTATTCTCCTAAGATAATGATGAAAGTAATTAGTGACAAGAATTTAATTCTTTTTTAGGAAGCCTACTTTGGATCAAGACACAAGTTTCATTATTGTTTCCAACAACCCAAACATCATTAGCTTAAGGAGGTTAATATAGTCAGCTGCAGGCAGTTACTTTTTAGGATTGCTTATTCCCCTTATATTCTGAGGAAAAATAAACATTTCTTGATGATTAATATACATTTTCTTAGCCTTATGACCTAACTTTCTTCTTTCAACAATGAATTATCCTTCCTAAGGTTTCTTAGTATTGGGGGCTAATAAGGGAAGCCTTTAAGCATTGGTTAAAGGGAATTATAACTTGACTAAGGTTTGCTTTAGGTCAAAAGCTTAAACTTTAGTAACCCTCACTTTTTGGGAGTTAACTATGATTGCAAGGCTCTCATCTTTTACCATAATTATGATCTCAAAAATCTTATCAAGTTGACATTCTAGTTAGGCTAATTGAGTTAAATAGCCAAAATTATTCTCTATAACACTCATTATCTTTAAAAATCTGCATTAACTCTATGTAATCCCCCTTGGCAAAGGTTCTCCCAGTTGGGTATCATGCTTTACCTTGTTAAACAAGGGAGGGTCTCCATTAATAAGAGACCCTTAACATGTCCTCCATTACTTGTTCACTCTCCCTTGGTCTCAATAATGGGACCTTATCTAGGATCTTGCCTTATATACAAGCTATTATATAGGGATGCATAACCTACCTTATGTCTAGCTGAAGTCACCTTATCTATATATGGTGGATTCTTGATGAAGGTTATTAGTAAACTTAATCCATTTATAGACCATTATTTTAGGGGAATTTTATAGACATTCACATATAGTATTACATGTTTCTATTTGATTTCCTCAAGCCTCATACTTGGTTTACATAATTGTAAGGATATGGGTAAGCTGCTAAAATGTCAAAGTCCACCCTCAATAATTTCTTGTGTCTTGCTTTTCTTTGAGAATTTGAAGAGAAGAAGGGAATCATCTTAAAGCATAACAATTAGTAATCTTTAAGCTTTCTAGTGCTTGAATGCCCACTTCTTTCTAAGTGAGAAGGCTGGTCTTTTCCCAATGAACAACTCACCATTTTTGATGACCACGAGCTCACTTCCTACTTGAGAACATCTAAGGAACTTAAAATAATGGCCACTCCATGCTTGACTATCAGAAGGAAATAATGGAGTTCTAATGCAGTGGATTCTTTAAGTATAAACTTCCAGTTAAATGGGAACCAAACTGTAAGGTAGATCTAGGGGAGGAAAAGGGAGGCTGAAGAAAATAAGAGATAGTAACAGGGGCTGGGAGGGGGGAAGAGAGAGATTTCATGGGTAAAGGTTAGAAAGTAGGGTCAAAACACTACCTTGGCTACTCTTTTACCTTGTAGAGAAAGATCTAGGTGAAATTTTTGAAAAACAATTAACTCAACATGATAAGCAAGGGCTGAAGTAGAACACACATTCTAATAATGCCTTTAGATCCAGCAACTTGGAAATATAAAACCCTGTGTCCAGTCTTCCGAGCCTAGAAGAGGAGAAATAGTAAGCTAAGGTAATTAAGCTCACAAAATGGAAAAGCATCCTCAAATTTTTAAAAAAGGTAAGATCCTAGAAAAAATTGACAAGATTTTTCTTTTTTTCCCCTAAAATACCTAATGCAAGTTCCTTAAATGAGTGTAGACCTATATCCTATTATAATTTTTTTGTACAAAACCATATCCAAAATCATTGCTATTAAAATGAAGGTGTTAAATCCAATCATCAGTGATTCACAAAGTGCCTTTATCAATAGAAGATTGATAGAGGACAATATAATTATGGTATATGAGTTGTTTAAGGATAATCTAGAAGAAATGGTCCCAAAAATTATGCAACTAAGGTTGATTTCTTAAGAAAATTTGATATAATTAGTTGGGAATTCATCACATATCTATTGGAGGCTTTAGAATTCCCTAGGAAATTTAAAACATTGATAAAACTTTATTCAGTAACAACCTCTTTTAGTTTACTAATCAATGGAAAGCCATCTCCACTATTCCATAGAGAATAAGGTTTAAGGAAAGGTGATCCATTATCGACATACCTCTTTGTATTGTGTATGGAAGTTCTTATAAAATTAATTAAAAGTAATGTCAACTCCAATCATAGCTTTAAGTTTTATAGCGTATGCAAAAAGATTACTTTGGTTTCCTTATCTTTTATAGATGATTTAATCCTCTTTTCTAGAGCTTATGATTCCTTAATCAACCTACTTATGGTTTTTTAAAGAGTCTTCACAGTACTATCAAGTCTGGATGTTAATAGAAGAAAAAGCCATATGATCATTTCTAAGAGTGCTCAATCAAGTAGGGAATAGCTATTAAACATCCTAGTTTTTAGATTATGGTCCCTCCTTTTAATTATTTGGAGATTCACATCTTAACAAGAAAGCTTCAATTTAGAGATTACATTCCATTTGTTGAGAAAGTTCAAAGAAGACTGAGGTCTTAGTGTAATAGATCTCTCTTTGCTATAACAAGAGTTTGACTAATCAAGTTAGTTTTGAACTTACTCCATACGTACAGGTCATCCCATTTTTCCTCTCTAAGGGATTGATTAAGGAAATTGATAAGTTGATAAGGAAATTCCTATGGGCTAGAGGAAAGGAAGAGTGTTTTATTATCTAAAGTAAGCTGATAAAATATTAGTAGACCCTAAAAGGAAGGTGTCCTTGGTATAACCCATATAAGCGCTAGCAATAAAGTGTTCTTGGGGAAGAGGAGGTAGTTTTTCTCTAAAGTGAGCTGATAAGAGGTAGGTAGACCCTGAGTGGCCTTGGTATAATCAATATAAGCACTCTAAAAAAAGTATTCCTGGGAAAGAGATTATGGAGCTCACTTAACAATAAAGAATCCATGTTGGTTAGATGGCTTCACTCTTATTTCCTAAAACCTAAAATATCTGGGAAATTAAATAATCGATCAAATTTCTCATGGGTTCTTAAGTAGCTACTGAAGTTAATGAAAGAACTAGGAGAAAAATTTAAATGCAGAATTGGGAATAGGGAAGTTGCTTACCCCTGCTTTGATAATTGGCATAAGGCACGTGCACTTTGTAATGCCACTCAAATATCCTTGCTAAGTTACATAAACCTTTTAAGCTCCAAAGTTAAAGTATAGATTAACCACAATCAATAGCAAGGAGTCCAAAAGAGATAGAGGTTCACTTACTAAGTTACAATATGAACCATTTGAGGAAAGATGAGTATTTACGGTTGGGTCACCCATATACTAATGCTTCTGCTAGAGATTTACTTTAGAGATAAAGGTACAGAGATAGAAGGTTAGAAAGCAGTGTGAAATATGAACTTATTACCTAGGATCTCCTTATTCATATGGCTATTATTTAAAAATAAGATTCCCATACTAAACATAATCAACTTCTTAAATATCAATGATACTTATATAATAAGGAAGAACTTGTATTAGATGACATCTGTTTTACAATAACAAATTCTGTGAGGAGGTTTGGAAGGCAATTAGAGATCTATGTCAACGTGATACGTAGTACTAGTGCTACAATGATCTATTGAGCATGCTATAAAGAAATAGAATATTAACTAAGGCAAAAAGGGTAGTTAGAGAAATATATTTTGGATCATGCATTTTTTTATTTTTGAAAAGAATGAAACAATTAATGATTTAAGAAAAGTGAGAGAAGTTTGGTTCAAATAAAGAATGAACTCATCTTGTAAATTAGAAAACAACTATTTATGGTTAGGGCTATTAAAAGTTGTATCCACAACCTAATACATGCATAAAGATTATGGTAGAAATCCCCACAAGTAAGAAGTTATTCTCTGCACTTATGAATGGATGTAGGTTAAAAAAATCCAATATCTAAGGAGACACTTGTAGCCATTGGTAAGGTTAAGAAAGTAGGTTTACTCTTTTGATTTGGAAATATTTGTGGAAGTGCTTCTCTTAATAGGAAACTATGTAGACAGGCTCCATTTTAAGCAAATTAGCTAGGTAATTATTAATAGGACAAGTTAAAGTAATTATATAAATTTGTGTTGGTTTATATTTTCAACCTTTATAAGGGATAATGTACAACCTTATTTATCCTTTGAGACTTATTAATTATTAATTCATTTAACTTTTCAAAACAAATGTCTAATAAAGATTCTTTTCTTCCCTCTTAATACTAATTTTTTCTTTTTATTAGAGAGATCATAAACAAAGACAACATACTCCCATGGTTTTAAGCTTATAATATCAGGTTTTTTATTTGTTCATAACTCATATGAAATATTTGTAACTGAATCTGTGGGTATGCAATTAAGTACATTAATAGCTATAAGTAATGTGTTATCCTAATAGGTGATATATAAATTTGCTTAAATCATCATATAACTAATCATTTCTATAAGCATTTTATTTCATCTTTTTCCATGCCATTTGTTATAGGGTTTGGGGAATACTTAATTGTCTTTCTATTCCTTTTCATCATATAATATATTGAACTTATGATAAAAGTATTCATGGCCTCCCAATTTTAACTTTATGAAACTCTGATAGGGTGTTTAATTCACCAGCTAGAATAAATAAATAATAGAATGATGATTCTTTATTAATAGAATAGATGATGAATATATTGAATATGTATTATTTAGTTTGATTTATTCATAAGAATTTCTAATAATGATGCAATGTCAATATTTGGTTTGAAAACATAAATTTGGAATGACAAAGGAATAACTAACAAAAGACCAAAATATTCATTATAGTCACCATTAACTACATTATTATTATTGTTGTTATTTTTTTGTTTTTTAATAACTAAGTAATTAAGTGGATTCCTTAAGGATATTTTTATCTAACATGCCCTCAGTTTTATTCCTAACCTGTGTGGAATAAATAAAAATAAGGGACTGATAGATTTACTTATTCCTCAAACTAAAGGAATAAAGATGCAACTTGGATTATATATTATGTATGCTTTTTCCAACCAAACAAGGGAATAACTTATTACTAAGAATATATAAGTAATGGAATGATCATTCTAGTTAATTAAACACGTTGTTAGTAATTAAACACAATTCTCTTTTTATAACTCTAAAATCACCTGACACTTCACCATAGGTCAAAATTGACTACCATTACTCAATTACAAATGTGTTTTAACGATCTATGTAACCTCCATCATTGGAATCCTAAAGCATCAGCTGTAGTGGAGGAGATAAAAGTGTAAGGCTATGTTTAGTTGGATGTAAAGTTTTTAATGAAATGGAATGGTTTATAATGCAATGAAATATAAATGGATGTAATATTAGAAAATTGATGTTTGGGATGAGTGAAAGGGTTTATAATGTAATATAGTAAAATGTTATTTGGATGTTGGATGTTGGATGAAATGGAATGTAATGTATGTATTATAATAATAACAAATGACTATTATACCCTCTTCTTCTTCAGTTGACTCTCTCACTCTCTATGTGTTTTCTCTTCTCTTCACCCCTTCTTTCTTTCTCTCTCACTGTCTAGTCTGCTCAATGTTTTGATAAGTCAGACTGTGACTTACCAATGTCTAGGTAAGTCACAACTGCTTAATGTCTAGGTAAGCTGTGACTTACCAATGGTCACGGTTGTGACTTTCAACATCGACTTAACAAGTCAAAACTGTGACTCTTTCTTCCTCATCTGAGGAATGAGCCAATGCGTCTTCTATTTTGGAGCGTTTTCTAGGTTTGGAAAAGTGTAGATTTGTATGGTCAAGGTTGTTCGTGACAACACTCTTCATCGACAACCGTTCACTGCTGCACGAAGACGTTGCTCTTCCTTTTTTGACACCTAAATATGTTGTCTTGCTTGGGATTAAGGTAGGGTATATTGGGTATTGCATATTTATCATTTTATATTCCATCCTAAACCTCTCAATCGGATGTTTTCTATTTTTACTATTTAAGATTGAATAAGATGTAATATGAAACCCTCCACGTCCATCCCATTCCATTCCATTATATTATAAAACAACTTCCCAAACGATGAAATAATATTATATTCCATTCCATTAGAAAACCTCTAACTAAACATAACCTAAAGTTGGCTAGAGAAGACAACGTGGCAGTGAAAAGAGCTAACAAATGGGGACTAATGCTAAAATCAATGACGAAATGAGTAAATAATTAGAACTTGAATTGGGGACTCATAACATTAATTTAAAGACAAGTTCATCATCAAGAAGAAACTCCAACAACTCCATTAGGAGCTTTGGTGATGACTCTAAAACTTACAAAGTTGTTAAATTTATCAGGTTAGTTTCCTTAACTTACATTAGAAAATTACAACTTTTCAACTCTCTTAAACTTTTATTCTTGTTATTTCCTATGGATATTAATCGAATTAAACTTGAAAGGCTAAATTTGGGAAACATGATTTAGCCTTTCATTTCATAGATGTTTGATCTTTGATCACAAAATATATTGCAAAATAAGCTTTTTAAGTGTTCGAATCAATCTAAACGAGGACATTTTTTAAAGAATAAGCCTTCAACTGTAACTTATTTTAGGACTTTGTTATAAATGTTTAAATTTAGAATTAATTCATACTTTACCATCCAAATTTATAGAAGCAAAATTACTCTAAATATAATGAAGTTACTAACTGTATTGT
The DNA here is from genome assembly GCA_025531955.1 of Erythroxylum orinocense. Classification (NCBI taxonomy): domain Eukaryota; kingdom Viridiplantae; phylum Streptophyta; class Magnoliopsida; order Malpighiales; family Erythroxylaceae; genus Erythroxylum; species Erythroxylum orinocense. The sequence continues at coordinate 17,696,184 of JANZLX010000003.1, read as the reverse complement.
CATAAAAAAGCCTATGCTTTTCTCAACTTCAACTTCGTTTTGCATTATTTTTACAAGTTAATTTTTTGATAATCATATTCTTGTGTTTACTTTTCTGTACCTAATTATTGTACTAAAAGTCTTTAGCTTTTTTCTTTTAATGTTGCCAACAAGGTTTACAGTTATCTTTGTCACATTTTGAGAGATTTAACGCTTTAAGGGAAAAATTTATATATGGAGTAAACTAAAATTTGACAGTAAACAATTACCCAGAAAGAGGTAATTGGTTCAATATTATTGAAACTTCGAAGAAGAGGTGATGAGAGAATACAAGGAAGAATTGGAGATGAGAAAAAAAGAATAAGCTCACACAAGATTTTCGACGTCATTCTCATTCTCATTCTCACACACCTCCTATATTCTCTCAATCTACAACCAAATACCGTTATGATCAAGCTGAGGTGGCATTGATCATATATTCTGCCAACCTCTTAGAAGGAATCCTTGGTCGATGGCTTCTCCTTAGCTCACCTTGGCCCATTGATTCACCAGCATTGGACGATCCATTGCCTCTAGCCTGTGGTTCATCATCACCATTCATAACAATACGTTCCCCATTAAAACCAACCTTGTCCGCAAGGTTGAAGGTTGGAAAACTCTTAATGAACTGTGCTTTGTCCTCCCAAGTCATAGCATCATCAGGTAAGCCTGCCCAATGAACCAAACATTGTTCGACCAATTGACTAGCACGAGTAACAAATCGTGTATCTTGAATAGACTGAGGCTGCAATATCAAAGTAGAGGTGGAATCGACCAAATCCAGTGGCGTAACTTGCTGCTTCGGCACGCCTAGACATTTTCGCAGCAAAGAAACATGGAAAACAGAGTGTATATTGGCAGTGGCAGGTAAGTCCAATTTATAAGTGACCTTACTAATGCGCTGTAGTATTTGATATGGGCCGAAGAAGCGACGACCCAATTTATGGTGGGGTTGCAAATGGATAGACCCCTGCCTATAGGGCTGTATCTTCACATACACCCATTCACCAACTGCAAACTCCACATCTCTATGACGCCGATCAGCATAGGATTTCATGTAGTTCTGTGCCTTGACGAGATTAGCTTTAAGTAAGGCCAAAACCTCATCGCGTTGCAGCAACTAAGCTTCTAACACTGGATTACCTGTGGAGTCATGAATATAACGCGATATAGTCGGTGGAGTGAGACCATACAACACTTCGAAAGGCATCATCTTAGCTGAAGTCTGAAACAATGTATTATACCAATATTCCGCCCATGGAAGTAACCGAAACCATTCTTTAGGAAAATCTACAATATAGCTTCGCAAACACATCTCAAGGCATTTATTAAGTACCTCGGTTTGGCCGTCCGTTTGGGGGTGATAGGCGGTGCTAAAAGCCAGCTTAGTTCCTTGTAACCGATGCAGCTCTTTCCAAAAATCCGACATGAAACGGATGTCTCGGTCAAAAACTATCTCAGCTGGTACTCCATGTAATCTAATAATCTCAGTCACAAAAACATTAGCCACTGTCTCACTAGAAAAAGTCAGCGGTAGCCCGATAAAATGGCCATACTTGGATAGGCGATCAACCACAACCATAATAACAGACTTTCCATAAAAATAGGAAGTCCGGTAATAAAATCCATAGCAATACCTTCGAACACTAGCTGCAGAATTGGTAGAGGCTGAAGTAATCCTCCAGGAGGTAGAAATGATGCCTTCATTTATTGGCAAACTTGACAAGTAGCCACAAAGTTCTTAACGTCTGAACGCGTGTGCTTCCAATAAAACTTGGCCGACAAACGATGAAGGGTACGAGTGATCCCTGAGTGTCCCCCAATAAAAAAGCATGAAATTCCCATAAGAGTTGTTGCTTTAATTCGGAATCTGATGGAACAACCAACCTGCCACGAAAAAATAATAACCCATTGCGAAACACATAATCAGGGTATAAAGCAGAGTTAGTGCGGAGATGGTGCTGTAATTCAAGTAACTCAGGGTGAACTTGATTGGCTGTGCGAAGAGCCGCAACCAACACTGGTTCTTGACTCGAGTAGGCCATTAATTCAGCAAAGGAAGTGCGAGACAACGCATCAGCTGCAAGGTTATTTTTCCCGGGTCGATACACAATATCAAAGTCAAAACCCACAAGCTTACCGAGCCATCTATATTGCTCTGGTGTTTGAATCACTTGGTCCTTGAGACGCCGTAAGGATTGTTGATCCGTAATGATGGTGAATTTCCGACCAAGCAAGTATTGACGCCACTTAGCCACGGCCTGTGTAATTGCAAACATCTCCCGTTGGTAGGTGGAAGCTTGTTGCATGCGTGGGCAAAGTTTCTGACTAAAATATGCAATTGGGTGGCGATCTTGGGATAAAATCGCACCAATGCCATTCCCCGATGCATCCGTTTCAACCGTAAAAGGGCGGGAAAAGTTTGGTAATCGCAACACCGGAGTGGAACTCAATTGCTTCTTAAGTTCCTCAAAGGCTGAGAAAGTAGTGGCATCCCAATGAAATGCATCTTTGCGCAGAAGATCTGTCAAAGGACCCGCAATCGAAGCATAATGTGGGATGAACCGGTGGTAATAACCCGCCAAACCGAGGAAGCTACGGACATCTTTGACAGTTTTTGAAGGTGGCCACTGCTGAATCGTGGCAATTTTCTCTGAATCGACTACAACGCCTTTCCCCGAAATCACATGTCCCAAGTAACTAACCGATGATTGGCCAAACACACATTTCGATCGTTTTGCTACTAACTGATGGTCTCGAAGTAAGCCAAGAACTGTGCGGACATGCTGCAAATGGTCATCCCATGTCGGACTATAAACCAAAATGTCGTCGAAAAACACAAGCACAAATTTGCGAAGAAATGGCCTGAACACATCATTCATGAGCCTTTGAAAAGTCGACGGTGCATTTGTTAAGCCAAAAGGCATAACGAGAAACTCATAGTGACCGTCGTGTGTCCGAAAGGCTGTTTTGCCCTCATCACCAGCCTTAATGCGAGCTTGATGATATCCTGCTAATAAATCAAACTTCAAAAAATATTGAGCACCGAATAATTCATCAATTGAAGGAATGGGAAAACGATCTCGAACCGTGATGGCATTAAGGGCTCGATAATCCACACAAAAATGCCATGTGCTATCCTTTTTACAAACCAACAATACGGGAGAAGAGAACGGACTGGTACTAGGCCGAATGATCCTCTGTCGCAACATATCGGACACTAATCTCTTGATCTCTGCCTTCTGAAAATGTGGATAACGGTAAGGGCGAACCGAAACCGGAGCACTATTCGGGATAAGATTGATACAATGATCCTGTAAGCGCGAGGGTGGCAGTCCAATGGGTGGCTGAAACACATCTGCAAAGTTATCAAGGATTTCCAGCAAATCAGAGGGACATGTAACTGAAGATTCTTTAGTATGAGGACTCAATTCCAAATGGTACATTTCAGCAATTGCATTAGTGTGAAGGAGTCAGCGAATGCCATTAAAATGCATAAGTTGAGCCTTAGCATGAACATCACCTTGCCAAACAACCTGTTTCCCATCCTTAGTAAACTCAAAAGTAGAAGCGGCGTAATCTGTAATAACCAGTCCCAACGTGGCCAACCACGAAACCCCACCCCAAGAACCATATCCCAACCTTCCAAAGCCAATACATAGAAATCAACCAAAACTGTGTGATTCTGAATAGTTAACGGAACCTGTCGAGCTATACCAGAACACTGTAGTCGTTCACCATTTCCCACAACTACGAGAAGAGAGGCGTCGATTCAATCGGAAACCTAAAAAATTCAGCAATACGAGTTTGAACGAAGTTATGAGTACTGCCTCCGTCCAATAGAACTTGCACTTGCGTACCGCGAACGGACCTTGTGAATCGCAATGTCGTTATCGAGCAACCGCTGGCCAACGCATTGTAAGAGATAACGGAAGGCTTCTGCACATCGTCTACCGGAAGTTCTTCCGCTGCTGCAACAGTATTCACTGCCTTCGAAGGAGGAGGATCTAGAAATTCCAGTGGCTCATCCTCATCAAAGAAAAGAAGTTGAGGTGTCGATTTACACTTGTGATACCAAGTGTATTTTTCATCGCATTTATAACACAGACCTTGGGCTCGTTTTTGTGCTGCCTCCGCTGGGGTTAATCGTCGAAATCCTATTTTGTTTCCAGAAGTATTGGGGGCGATGGAATGAAGAGGAGTAGGTTGTAAAACGACATCTGGAAGTGTAGTTTTAGGAGTGGGTAATAAGGGTCTGTTTGAACCCAAGGTGGGCCGGTTGACTCCCTTTTCTAACAAAATGCGCTGCTCGTGTAAATGGCCCAAATTCATGGCCTCCTCCAGTGTTTTAGGCTGATGGATCAGAACTGCATGTTTAATGTCTGCTCGAAGTCCAGAAACAAAACAACGGATCAAGAATTGTGGAGGTAGCCACATTGTTCGATTGGAAACTGTTTCAAATCTGGTGCGATATTTAACCACCGTGGATGTCTGAGTAAGCTTTGCTAACAGCCCTTCGGGTTCCTCCAGCTCATGAGCACAGAAACGCTGTACCAACGCTGTTGGGACCCGATCTCGAAATCGGACCCCAACCGAAAAACGAAACGGAAACAAAGGAACATTAGCGATCAAAAGCGAAATACTAATCATATCCAAAGCGAATAGCGGAAGCAAAGCAATTGGACGGAAAGCGGAAGCATAAGTGAAAGAATCGAAACACAAGCTAAATCGAACCAAGGGTTTAGTCCGAAAATTGATACAACATTTTTTTTCCTTTTCTTTTCTTTCATACCATTGATACTCACACAAATCTCACTTTTACAATTTTCCAAACCGTCAAC
>JANZLX010000003.1:17650177-17663286 GCA_025531955.1 Erythroxylum orinocense | reverse complement strand
AGAATTTCTTTATCCAAAGATGTAATATGATTATTACTAGCTTTCTTAGGATAAATGACTCGATTAATAGCATAATGCAGCGGCCTATAATTCAGTGGCAAATCCATTGCCTCATAAGGTGGTGAATAATCATAACACAGTCTAACAAGTAACTCATCACCCTTTTCTTCAGTATAGCCAAGATTTTCTTCAGCTTCCTCATCAGTATCTCCACCCTCATGTCTCAAAATATTCAAATCTAAGAATGAAGCTCTAGGTCCAACTCCACCCTTAGGCAACTGAAACCAAATTGACAGGTTTTCTTCACAGATAAAAAGTTCTTTTCCTCAAATACTAGGCTTCAAATGTGCTCCAGTATCTACATTACTTCTAATCACCACAATATTAGCATAAAATTCTCTTACCATATCCTCATAAATATCATCCGTATACCCCAGAAAATGCCTCAAACCAAAGCTCACAATTTCAGTAAATAACTCCACAAATTCACTATGATTCAACTCAACCCAGTCAAATCTCATAGAAGGGATAAGAACCTCATTTTTTAGTACCTTGTAATAAAGATTTTGAGCCTCCTTCGAAATAAACCGTGACTCAACCTCCTCATTTTCTCTCTCTACACCACCCCTTGATGAGGAGCCTCGAACCCTTGGACGTTGAGGTGTGGTTTCAGCTTGTTTTCCTTTCCCCAAAGCTTTCCTTGGTCCCATGTTGAAGAACGTAAGGAAATTTAAATAAAAATAGAGAATGGACTAGGTTAGGGTTTGGGAATCAAAAATGAGATCTGAAAGGAAAAAGGAGATGATTTGATGAAATAGTAAGTGGGTTTCGTGTTTTTGTAAGTGGATTGAAGGTGGGTAGTGCCGATTTGAAGAGATTTGTAGTGGATAGTTGACTAGGAAGAAGAAACCTCAAAAGTAGAAGAGAATAGGTTTTTGGAGAAAGGAGGGGAGAATGGGTTTTTAAATACCCGTGCATATCACTAGTCGACTGGTCGAAGACCAGTAGTCGACTAGTCACCTAATTACTTCATTCCCAGATGACCAAAATCAAAATAACTCAACTATTTCCTCAACATCAGTCGTCTTAAACTCCAATCAGTCGATTGGAAAATTTCTAAAACTCAAAATAATCACTTCAATACCTAAATGTAAATCATAAAGATGCATCTCTGATGGAATTGCAGATTTGCCAAATTATTTGACCATTTTTTTATGATAGTATAAGCAAATAAATATAGTCAACCAATATAATTCAAATCACACATACCAAGTTTCAATTTAATGTTTACAAAAACATCTTCTTTAAGGGGTTTAGTAAAAATATCAGCCAATTGATCACTAGAAGATACATGTTTCAAATAAATGTCACCTTTCAAATAATGATCACGAATAAAATCATGTCTATTTTCAATATGTTTTGTTATACTATGCAAAATCGGATTTTTACTTAAACAGATTGCACTAGTATTATCACAATAAATTGGAATATTTTTAACAACAATACCATAATCAAGTAATTGATGTTTAAGCCAAAGAACTTGGGCACATGCACTTCCAGTTGCCACATATTCAAATTCAGCAGTGGAAATAGCTACACTTATTTTTTTACTAGCCCAAGAAATCAAAGATGAACCTAAGAAATGACATATGCTACTAGTGCTTTTTCTATCTATCCTACAACCACCATAATCGGCATCACTATAAGCATACAAGTCAAAAGTAAACCCTGATTAATAGTTTTGCTAAGATATCTAAAAATTCTTTTGCAAGCAATCAAATAAGTAGTTTTAGGACTAGATTGAAATCTAGCACAAAGATATGTAGCAAACATAATATCTGGTCTAGATGCGGTTAAATATAAAAGAGAGCCGATCATACCTCTATAAAGATTTTGATCAACATCCTTTTCATGTTCAGATTTTTCTAAAACCAGATTTGATGCCATAGGTGTTGCTACATCTTTGCATCCTTCCATGTTGAACTTCTTTAGAAGCTCTTTTATATACTTGGATTGGTGAATGAAGATGCCATCTTTGTATTGCTTGATTTGCAACCTAAGAAAGAACTTGAGTTCTCCCATCATGCTCATTTCAAATTCACTTTGCATTAAATCACTAAATTCTTTAAACAAAAATTCATTAGTTGCACCAAAAACAATGTTATCAACATATATTTGATAAACTAAAATATCTTGATTAACATGTTTTATAAACAAAGTATTATCAACTTTACCTCGAATATAACCATTTTGAGTTAGATAAGCACTTAACCTTTCATGCCATGCTCTAGGTGCTTGCTTTAATCCATATAGTGCTTTCTTGAGCTTGTAGACATAATCCGGATGTTCATGATCTTCAAAACCTAGTAGTTGTTTGACATATACTTCCTCTTGAATGTAGCCATTGAGAAACGCACTTTTGATGTCCATTTGATTTAATTTTTTCCTCTTATGCGAAGCAAAGGCACATAATAATCTTATTGCTTCCAATCGAGCCACTAGTGCAAATGTTTCATTATAATCAAATCCTTCTTCTTAATAAAACCCTTGAGCTACTAATCTTGACTTATTCTTGATCGCTTCACCATTTTCATCAAACTTTATCTTATTTACCCATTTGACACCAATGATGGTTTAGTCCTTTGGTGAAGCTGCCAAGTCCCATACATTATTCCTCTTGAATTGATTAAGTTCTTCTTGCATAGCCAGCAACCAATTTTCATCTTCAAGAGCCTTTTTATGTTCTTTGGTTCCACTAGTGAAATAAAGGTTGAATTGTTCATGTGTTCATATATTTGTCCCCTTGTTCTTAAACCATCACTCAAACTGTCAATTGCTTGCTCTATTGGATGATTCTTTGCTTTTGCCTATGTTGTAGTACTAGGAACATGGTCTTCTTCTTCTAACTTTTGTTCTTCAATCTTGGATTCTATTTCATCAACTCCATTTCCTAAAGTTCCTGCATCGTCATCAAAACAAACCTTTCTCAGGGGTGAAATCATATCATCAAATTTAACATGAATATTTTCTTCAACACACTTAGTTCTATTATTATAGACTATAAATGCCTTACTAGATAGTGAATAACAAAGAAACACACCAACATCAGATTTTGAATCAAATTTTCCGAAGTTATTCTTTCCATTATTATGAATAAATACTTTACAACCAAAAGGATGAAAATATGATATATTTGGTTTCTTACCTTTCTATAACCCATATGGTGTCTTGTATTTGTCTCGTCTAAGATGCACTCTATTGATGGCATAGCAAGCGGTATTGATTGCCTCCGCCCAAAAGGATTTAGGAAGATTATATTCATTCAACATTGTTCTACTCATTTCTTCAAGTGAGCGATTCTTCCTTTCTACTACTTCGTTTTGTTGTGGAGTCCTTGGTGTTTATGCTCCATTCCATATTTGTCACAAAATCTTTTGAATGGTTCACAATCAAACTCTCCTCCATGGTCGGTTCTTATAGCAACAATTGTCAAGTTCTTTTCATTTTGAACCAACCTACACCACTTAGTAAACTCGTTAAAAGCATCACTTTTATTTGCAAGAAATATCACCCAAGTAAATCTAGAAAAATCATCAATAATAACAAGAACATATAATTTACCACTTAGACTAGCATGCCTAGATGGTCCGATTAAATCCATATGAACAAGTTTAAGTATTCTAGATATACAAATTTCTTTCTTTAGTTTGAAAGATTCTCTAACATGTTTACCTTTCAAACAAGATTCACACAAGTGATCTTTAACAAATTTTATCTTAAGCAAACCTCTCACAATGTCATTTTTAGAAAGTTTAGAAATTAAAGGCAATGGTGCATGCCCTAACTTTCTATACCATAAAAATGCATTTTCTTCTAATGTTACCAAACACTTTTCATTAAAATAACTATCATCATGCAAATCAACAATATATGTATTTCCATGTCTCAAACCAATGAAAGCAACATTTTCATCTTTATTAACCATACAATCAAATGATTCAAATGTCACATTAAAATTCATATCACATAATTGAGAGACACTTAGCTAATTATGTTTCAAGCTATCAACAAGTGAAACATTTTCAATGGTAGGCAAAGGTTCCTTACCCACTTTACCAACACCAATGACTTTACCTTTGTTGTTGTTTCCAAATGTGACAAATCCTTGATTCTTTGGTTTGATTTCCACAAATAAGCTCTTGTCTCTACTCATATGCCTTGAACATCCACTATCAATGTACCATGTGCTTGGTGGATTTTCATTCTTTGCTTGTATCTACAACAGAAATATTCTTTCTTCTCATTGGTACCCAAGCCATTTTGGGTCCATTTTGGTTAGTCATACAAACTATATTAGGAGGTGTTGTACCTTTTACCACCCAAATTTTCTTCACATTAATACATCTCCTAATACTCTTACATGCAATTTCTATATGACCATCTTTTAAGCATTTATCACATTTAGCAACTTTTCCATCTTTAGTAAATTTAGAAATCAACGAACAATCTCTATCAAAATGGTCATATCCTAAACCATGTTTAGAAACATAATATCTTTTTAAAGATAACATCTTTTCAAAATTTTCATTTCCATCAGTAAATTTTCCAATCATATACGAAAACTCTTTTCTAAGTCTATCAAGTTCACTAGTTAGGTTTTCTTTCATCAAAGCATGTAGAATGATCTTTCTTAATGCATTCTAAGTCATCAATAGTGTCATGCAAATCACTATTTTTAGCCACAAGTTCTCTTATTTTCTTTCTCAATTTCTTGTTGATTTCAATATCTTCTTCAAAATCAATTTGTAAAGAAGTAAATGAGTCTCTAAGATCTTGATCAATGATCATTACCTCATCCTCATCATCACTTGACAAGGAGCTATTTGCCATAAGAGCCAAGTTGCTTTCATCATTGCTTAGGTATGCTTCCTCGTCATCACTCCAAGTGGCTACAAGGTTAGCTTTCTTCTTCCCTTTGTCATACTTGTCATTTTTCTAGAGAAAGGAAGAGCTTTTGCACTCTCTAGCATGATGTCCTCTTTTTCCACATTTCCAACACTCTTCATTGCTTTTCTTTTCTTCATAGCTTTTGGTCCTTCTTTCCATGGTGTACTTCTTTCTTTCTTCATTTCTTCCACCACGTAATTCCCTCTTTCTATTCTTGAGTAGTCCTTTGAATTTTCTCAAGTTTCTAGCATAAAGTGCTAGTTCTTCATCTTCTTCCTCTTCATCTAATTCTTCATCACTTTCATCAAGAGAAGAAACATTAGCCTTTAAAGTAATTGATTTTTGTGACTTACCTCTTCCTCCTCTTGATTTAAGAATGATCTCATAGTTTATAAGTGATCCCGCCAAGGCATTGAATTCCAATCGATTGAGATCTTTAGACTCCATAATGGCAGTGACATGTGAATCCCATTCTTTTAGCAGTGAGCGAAGAATCTTTTTCACCTTCTTACTATCCGTCATGTGCTTTTCAAGGTTGCCTAATCCATTGATAATTTCTGTAAAACGATCAAGCATAGTGGAAATAGACTCACCTTCCTTCATGACAAACATTTCATAGTCATGGAGAAGCATATTGATCTGTTTCTCGAACTTGGTTGGTTCCTTCATGAGTGATGCGTAGTCTCTCCCACATTTCTTGAGTGCTAGTGCATGAGTTCACTCAATTTCTCTCCTCAACAGTGAGAGCGCAATATGTCAACTTCATGGCTTTTGCGTTGATGTAGGCTTGCTTCCAATCATTGTCATCATATTCCAGCTTCGTCTTTACCTCACCATTTTCATTCAATGGAACATGTGGACTGAAGATTATGATCTTCCAATACTCCACTCCCTCGCTTATAACATAGTATTTCATAAGATTTTTTCAAGAAAAATAGTTAGTACCATTAAAAAGAGGAGGGCGATTATTTGTGTTACCTTCTTTTGCTTGGTTGTTGTGTGTCAAACTCAGCGTCATCCCTAGATTTTTCTGCTCTGATACCAATTGAAAACGATCTAGAAGGGGGGTTGAATAGATCTTTTAAACTTTTTCGCAAAGTTCTACAAAAACAAAGAGTTAATACACACAAACAAACAAATAAACAGATTTAAATATAAAGAGAAGGGAAGAGAGTCAAGCACTGTTTTTATAGAGGTTCGGTGCTAAGACCTAGGTCCTCTACCTAAGCTCCCACTTAGGATTTTGGCAAAACTCTTTACTACACACTTTTTAGTTCAGTGTGAACTCTTCAACACAATTTGATTTCCGACTCAAGCTTACAATCGATCTGTTTTTCGGCACAAATCTTACCTTCTAAGTGATTCTCCAATAATCACACAACTCATAATAACAATGACAGAAATTGAAGTTGTAGAGCTCAGTACAATTGAGTACAATTTAAAACAAGCTAAGAGCAAATTGATGATAAATTGGAACTATAGTAGTATGCTTTGCTTTGGACTTATGTAATCAATCTTTTGAAGTTCCATGCTCTATTTGTAGTCTTCAAGATGTTTTTAGACGTTGTAGAACTTCTTCTAGCCATTGTGGAATGCTCATAGCCGTTGTAAAATGATTTGTATTCTGTTTGTAATCAATTGACTCAGTCTGATTATGTTCAGCTGTAACTGATAGTCGACTAGTCGGTGTGCAATAGTCGACTAGTACATTATATTCAACTTGTCTTCAAGGAATTAGTCGACTAGCACTCACGTTTTTTAAAAGACTTTCAGCTTTGCTCTTCGAATAGTTGGCTAATGTGATGATAGTCAACTAGTCCATTTACCCACATTATAGATCTGTTGTTAATAGTCGACTTGCAACATGCTGGCCGACTTATCTCAAACTCCAACTGACAAATCTGATATTATTAGTCGACTTCCAACATAATGGTCGACTAGAACTTAACTCCAACGTACATATCTCACATAATCTTCAATCTAATTTGTTGAGGTGCTGATTTGAATTATCTAGACATTGTTTATCTCTTGCACGTTGAAGATATGCTGGATTTGCACAAATCCTTTGTTTGAATTTCAATCCAAATACCTGAAATTAATTCTTAACCAATTCTATAAACTTTATTATTATCAAAACACAGAAGGATTTAATTTGTCAACCTCCATTGGTCCAACAATGTCATATTAAAATCCATGGATATACATATTAAAATGAATATGTCCTAATGACATAGGCTCAAAATCAATTTGTATATATACTCAATGACCTTTAACATGTTTAAAATTGACACAGACCTAAAGACTTTTACATGTATTATGACAATTTATAATAACATGTATGACTGAGGATAAACAATGATCATCTTTGTTAATAATAACCGTATTGTCATAATACATCAAAATGTATAAACATATAAGGAGCAAACATAACGATCCCTAACTAATAGTGTCTAAGGACTTTAATACACCTATACTGTATACGTGTCTTTCAAACATAAGTGGGTGAAGTCCTTTAGTTAAAGGATTAGTTAATATCTCCTTGGTCTGCAAATGCTCCACCTTAATGTCACCTTTCTGTATCAACTCCTTTATGGCCAAGTATTTGACCTCCAAATTCTTAGTCCCTGTAATATTCTAATTATTGTTACTAAATAAAACAACAGAAAGGTTATCACAATACAGCCGAATGGGTCTAACCACTAAATCAACTACAAACAAATCATAAATCAAAATTTTGAGCCAAACCACTTATGAAGCAGGCCTATACATGCAACAAACTTTGGATGCATAGTTGGGGAAGTCACCAATGTATATTTGACACTCTTCCACGATACTCCACCATTTGTTAACACGAAAATGTAACGTGAAGTGAACTTTCTATCGTTTTGACATATAACAAACTTTGAGTATGTATACCCCACGAGGTTAAGATTGTTGACCCTTTTGTATGTCAACATATAATCCTTAGTTTCCTTTAAGTATCTCAACACTCATTTAACTACATTGCAGTGGTCTATACTTAGGTTAGCTCGATATCTACCCAACAGTCCAACAACAAATGTAATGTTCGGCCCAGTACACACCTATGTATACATCAGGATACCAAATGCACAAGAATATAGAACATTCTTCATAGCCTCTCTCTCGACTTCATTCTTTGGACACTGTGCTAAAGATAATCTCCCGCTATAAGAGATAAGTGTTACGATAAGTTTACAAGCAGACATATTAAACCTTTGTAACATATGATAAATGTATACACTCTATGATAGGGTTCAAAAGTGTTGAGACCTGTCTTAGTGAATATAAATACCTATAGTGAATCTAAATGCCTAGGACAAAAGATGTTTCACTAAGGTCCTTCATGCTAAAATGCTTGGCCAAAAGCTACTTAACATCATGTAATATAGTCAAGTCATTTGATGTGAGCAATATATCATCCACATACAACAATAGGAAGATAATTTTTCTCCCCTTGACCTTGTAGTACAAATATCTTTCAACTTTGTTCTCCACAAAGCCAAAAGAGGTTAAAACCTCATTGAACTTTAGGTACCACTGTATGGAAGCTTGTTTCAAACTGTATATTGTTTTCTCAATTTAAAAACCTTATCAGTTCCTACTTGATCCTGAAATCCTTTTATAAAGGTCTTCGCTCAGGAAAACGATCTTGACAATCTGATGTGGCTCCATATCATAATTATTTACTATTTTCATAATCACTATAAATGCATCCTTTGAGGATCCGGTAGAGAAGTAACATTAAATTCATCCCCTTGTCTCTAAGTGAATCTTATGGCAACCAACCAAGCATTAAACTCCTCAAATTTATCATGAGTATCCTTCTTGGTCTTAAACAACCATTTACAACTGACGACTTTACCATGTTGAAACAAATCAACTAGCTCTCATACCTTGTTATGCTTCATAGATTGCATCTTGTCCTTTATTACATCCCACCATAGATCTGCATTGGGTCCAGAAATAGCTTTTAAAAAGTAACTAGATTTGCAACATGTCCAATGTTACAGTCTTATTCATTTAAATAGACTAGGCAATTAGATGAAATAACATATCGTCTCACTCTAGTGAACCTTAGCAATTGCTTGGTTCTTGTATCCCAAGAACCTCTGTTTGTACAGGTATAAGTTTCTATTCTTGCACATACATGGTACTAAGACCTTGATCTATGAGACCTGACTATATGAGTGGCATATACGATATAACTCTATTATTCATTCTGCTATCTTCTAAAGGGTGAGAGGGCCCACCCTAATCAAAGACATCATTTTCTAGAAACTTAATTGTTTATGATTCAACTAATCTATCCCCCCCTTCTCTACAGTAAAATTTTTAGCTGTTAGAATGGTTGAGATATCCAACTAAATAATGAGTAAAACGAGCATGAAATTTGCTTTTATAAGGGTGTAATTATGCCTTTCAGCCACACCATTTTTCTCAAAACTACGTGGTATAGTGAACTGATTCATTATTCCATAAGATCCCACATACCTAACAAATGGATCTTTTCTTGTCCTGAAACATCATGTTTGCCATAATACTCTCTCCCTCGATCAGATAGGAAAATCTTGATAGATTTTCTCGGTTGGTTCTCCACTTCAACCTTGAAGATCTTGAATTTCTTAAGAACTTTAGAGTTTTCGTTAAGCTAGAACACATAAACGTAATGGAATAATCATCAATAAGTGTCATAATATCTATAATTGTACAACGTAGCTTTATAAGGTCCATTGATATCCATATGTAGAAGATCCAATAAGCCAGAACCTTGAATTGGCCTCTTTTTTCTTTATTTTGGTCAACTTGCATCTGCAAAAGTCAACACTTGTTTCCAGATCATCAAAATCTAAAGGTGGGAGAATGGTTTCCTTTATCAATCTATCAAGTTTATCTTTGAAAATGAGGCTTAAGCATTTATGTCGCATGTATGACTTTTCCTTAATTAAAGACCTCTTTCAAGTAACATGTTCTATAATATATGAAGAAGCATACATCTCATAAGGGGTAGGAAACTTTCTACTTAATCCATATGATAAGAAGGCAATATCGATATGTTTTGGATTGAAAAATAATGGTACAATAGAAGTATCAATGACAAAATGATAACCCTTTTTGTCTAACACTGACATATATATCAGATTATGTGAAAAGAGGGTATATAAAAAGTTTCCTATAATACAATTACAATTCCTGCATCGAGGTTTAAACATACATCCCCTATGGATTGTACATTAACTTCTTTATTCTTATTAACCATCAGTTTCTCATTCTCTTTAATTGGCTCTCTCTTGGATATGATCCTTAGCAATACTAGACTAACCAAATTGAACATACGGAGAGAATTTGGATTTTTTTCCTTTTAGTTATTGCAAACGATGCTGTATAAAGAGTGTTCTTTAGCTTCTTCTTCTACAACACAGCAGTCAATTAAGGCATTGATGTCCCAAGTCTCATCCTGCTGATAATATGTCGTCACCAAAATACTAAACTTTAGAGGGAGTGTATTTAGAGCCTAGTGAGCTATATAGATATCAAGAAAAGGAATATTCAATGCCTTCAATTTACTATAAAGACTGACCATTCTTGATATGCACTCTCACACTTCCCCTTCTCTAGTGTACTCATGGAAAATAATTCTTTCATCAAGACACTTATCTCAATATTGGACAAGACTGTGTACCTCTAGGAGACATTATCCGGAAATTCTCAGGCTATAGTTGTCTTCAGAAGTCCACTAAGTAAATGGTCCGAAATGGATCTCTTAATGATCATATATCATAATGTGTTTGACTAATCCTAGGTTGCATAGGCTGCTACTTTATTAGCCTCTAAGTTGCTGGATGTGGGTGGAGGAGGCCTATATGTATGCATGACAATATCAATATCTACAAATATTCTCTATCTACTTCTTCAAATTGAAACTAGTTAAGGTTTCAATAGTGACATTGTGTTCGTTGACCAAAAAGGTGACTACAAAATAACAATGTAAAAATCAACACAAATGTAGGATAATAGTGATACTCAAAGCCTTAAAATAGTATATGTACCGAGAATATGATTACACATACAACTATCGTGCGTTACTGAACACTAAACCTACTATATAAGACATGAAAACCTCAAGTATCTCCCTCATGTCAAGTCCGTAGTACAAAAATTCACTCATAAATAACTTTAGAATGTCTTATTTTCTTTTTTTGGAATGAAATTACCAATGTAATTAATCTAGAAAAATTTAAAACTCATTTTATGAATTGCTCAAACCCAGAAACTAACTCAAAAAGACCTAGGACATCCTTACAAGAATTTTAAAAATTTTGAGTTTGTTTTTGGAGCTGACGTTAGTAGTTACTGTGCGATGACATCAGTAGTACTATAGCACTGACGTTAGCATGACATCATGATGATGTCATGTGCGTGTGTCTGAATGGTTAATGCACCTCCAGATGCGTTACGTGCATGTGCTGAACATGCTCGACACGTCTTAACCATTGTTAGCATGTGTGACGAATGTGCCTTACTCTTAGACAGGGCAGACTTATCTACCAAGTGCATCACATGCGCCAAACATGGATCCTCATCCACTCGTGTCATGCATCAAGACCGTTGGCTTGCAAATGTGAAGCAGATGTCTGTTCTGATGTCGCCTTTCTGTTATCATGCCCAATGTGGCACACGCACCAAATAGATTCTCTAACGGTTGAGCCATGTGTCACCCATCTATCTCAAACACGTGGCAACACGACCACCCTCCCGCGTGCACTGTGCATTCGTTAGGCGCGTGTGGTCAACAGCGAGGGCCAATTTTTCATACTCTGAAGCTCATTCTCAACCTGTTTTTCAAGGCTAACCACATGTAGCATACTTTCAAGCAATCATACGCAAGAAAAAACCAAAAAAAGGATTGTTATTCTCTGAAACTCTTATGAAGAAAAACCAAAAAACTTCACTTTTAACTATCTAATCACGTAATCGCTCTGATACCACATGTAACACATAACGGAAGCCTTAGTTATATATCTCGGATCGAACATGAAAGGAAAATAACGAAGAAATGAGAAAATACCTAATTTCGATTTCATAACTTTCGGTGGAGGTTTCCAAAATCGTAACGAGAACGAATCCACCGAGACCTTCATGAGAGCTGCTCATTATAATGCATTAAAGCCTTTCTGTATACATGAACCTTTGAATAGGTCAAAGTATACTATGTTCATGATTTGCTACAGTAGATACAGAAGACCTTAACCTTCTATATATAGCGTCTATATCGAGTCTTCCCATTACGGGCTCAATATAGGTCCATCTACACTGATCGAGGTCCGTTTTCTCCTGAATTTTGGCCCATTAACTCAAATTCTTTATCAGACCACTTTATTATGTTTATCTGGATCAAATTTACGTAACTTATAAGGCAACCAAGTTTAATAATAAATGTATGAGAGTTTTACGTATTGTTTAATCTTTATCTTATTCCATCTTCTACTTTTTTTCTTTTAAAATTCCAACATGGTATCAGAGCTTTGGATCCTTGTGATTAGGTGAGAAAGCAAGAAAGTGAAAAAAAAATGGTGGAGGAAGCCTATCTAGCAAAGGTTCCATTATCGAAGAAGAAATGAAGCATTCTCCAATGTACAAATTGCAAGAAGCTGGGTCGTGAAGAGCAATATTATTGGCACAAAGGAAAACCTCAATGCTATAACTGCAAAGATTTGATCTTCTATAAAAAAATTGCAGATTTAAAAAAGAAGAACATGCGAATTTGGTTGAAGTGGTTGAAGAAGAAGAAGCAAGAAGAGAAACTTTTTTTTTAATTAGTTGAGAGAAGTGATCAACAATAGTAAGATGATGAGAAAGTGCATCAACAATGATAAGATGGTGAGAAAGTGCATCATACAAATTTGAAGACAGTGATGAGAAAGTGCATCATACAGTGAAGATAAGTGCTTCACATGATCATCGTAGGTTGATGAGAAGGGCATCAACAAGATGATGAGAAGTGCATCAATTGGTGAAGAGAAATGCTTCACAGAATATTTTGAAGATTAGGAGAGATGTGCTCCATTCAGAAAATTTGAATTAAGAAGGAATGTTGGAAATAATTCAAATTTTAGAGTTGTTTAAATTCCTTTAGAATAGGT
>JANZLX010000003.1:17608067-17637854 GCA_025531955.1 Erythroxylum orinocense | reverse complement strand
ATGATGATGATGATGATGATGATGATGATGATGAGGAGGAGGAGGAGGAGGAGGAGGAGTTCAATAATATAATTAAGAATAAAAAATTGCTTATATGGGGGAGGGGTATTTCTTGACATTTCTTTATGTGTTTTGTTTTTGTCCTTGGGACAAGAAATCTTGTATCACAGTCTTGGAAGGAACGAAAAATTTTTGTCCTTGTGCTTTGAAGACAAAATAAAAATGGGTGAGGACAACAAGCAAACACTACTAGGCACAAAAATTTTGTATCCCTGTCCGACAACCAAACGCTACGATGGAGTAATGAGATTCTCAAGACAATAACTAACATCACTTGGACTACATGTGATATAGTCAATCTAGTGGGAGTTAAAACATAACCTATACTCCGAACCAAACGGGGCATAGTATTGTGAAAGGAAAATTTGCACGGTAATTGTCTATGGAAAGGCTCGTAAGTCAGATAATTAACTATTGAAGAGTTCGTGTGTTAATCTACTTATATTCCAGTAAATTGGCATTATGAAACCCTTCATGATATGCTTTAATTAAGAGTTAATTCAAGTGTCCAAAATAACCGGGAACTTAAAGGTCACACGCATAAAAGATCGGATGAAAAACAAAGTCTGTATGACTGTTTTTAAATAGGCCACAATCGTGATTGAAGGTGAGGCTATCAATTAAGTAGGCCATGATCGTGGCTCATAGGCCACGATCATGACCAAAGGAACGATAGATGATACACAAGTGTGTTCTTCACTTATGTACATAAGGTCTTTCAATCAAAATAAAACACTCAATTGAAAGGATAGAGGGTTAAGAAGAGTTCTAGGGCTAAAGAGAAGTGACCTTGAGGTTTATTCATAAAATTTATGCAATTGTCGTATGAATTTAAATGCATGCAACCCATTCTTGATCTAACTCTCTATTGGAGCATCTACTTAAACTCATCTAGTTTGTTGCTCTAATCACCCTTACACATTGTTTCTTCTTCATCTTTGTGTGTTCTTGAGTAATCAAGGAAGGGTTTATTGTTTGCAACAACCCAAACAAGGAGAAGAATTAAGAAAGGAGGAGAATAAAAAAGGTACAAGTACTATTATATCCTGTTCATATAATCTGTTTATGCATGCATTTGAGATTTTGGCTTTTTGGGATGTCATGGACTTCTGCTATTTAGAGGGGCATATGATGCAAGAATCCATGTCTCCCCCTAATAGTGGCATCAGATCAGGGTCATGTATGTATTATATGATGAAAATGTGCAAATTGTTGGCTGGGTTATGACTGATATGCATGTTAATTTGGAAAATTTTGTATAAATTGTAGAATTTTTTTTCCTAAGTTTCTTTAACAAAAATATTTTTTAGGTATTATATCATGTTTTTGTTAAAGAAAATTTCAATTAAATGTCATTTTTCATTTTATTTCGAATTAATATCTAGTCTGTTCATATGTTGATTTTTGGGAATTTCTGGAAAACTGAATGCATGTGTTGATTTTGAAATTTTTGTAATAATTCTACAAAATTTTTTTAATCATTTTCTTTCACATAAATTTTTATAAGGTGTTACATTACATTTCTTTCAAGGGAAAATGCAATTAAATATCATTTTCTATTTTATTACGAATAGTTTCAACCTAATGCATGTATGAAGTTTTGGGAAATTCTGGAAATCTGATGAACATGCATACTTATAAATTCCATATTAAATTTTTAAATTTTTTTTATGAATTTTCTTAATGGACATGCAAGATAAGATGTTGCCACGTGTATGAGATGCATGACATTTGTTGTTAAAGTGATTATCTTATGTATGCATGATGTAGAGTATGACTAGTGTTAGAAGTAATATGACAAATGTCATAGACATATGATGTGCTGGCTAATTCCACTAACTTAATAAATAATTCCTAGGAATTAGTCTCTGTATTTTTTTATTAGAAACATTTAGAATATGTATAAGACTCTGGAATTTTTCCATAATTAATTAAATTTCGTTCAATTAATAAATCAAGTTATAGTCAACATTGGTAAACTTTTTGTAAGCTGATGGAGTGAGCTAGTTTAATGACTTATGATGTATGTATTTCTGTTATAAGACCTTAATGAAGTTTTATAAGATAACAAATGTATTATTTTTTATGCTAGTAGCATGCTAAGTGCATGTGCTTGAAATTAGGATTCCGAAAATTTTCCAAACATCAAATCGGTCTTTATAGTGCCTAATAGGTTAACTTATTTATCATGATGATTTTGGCCGTCAAGATATTTTTCGCTTATACTGAAATTGTTGAGATGACCTAGGGATATTATAGATGACTAATTGATTTTCAAGAATTTTGGAAATCCTAGGAATTAATTTATAATTAATCTAAGTAAAGCATGTGTACTAGAATTGAAGTATTTAATTTGGACATCAATTAATTGAAGTTTAGAATTCCTAATCAAATCACATTCATAATTCGAATTAGCCAAGAATAACACTATTACCCGATTCGATTCAAGAGTTGAATCGAATCGTGAACTTTAGATGCATAGTCAATTCACAACCTAAATTGAACCTCCTTTGTGGGATACATGCATTAGATGCATTTTAAGGATGGTTATGGACATAGGCTCAATTTAATTGAGTTGTCCATAATCTGGATATATATATATATATATTTGATGAGACCAAAGAATAAATCCGTCAACTAAATATTAGGACTTACACCTTCCATTGATATAGCAAGAACCAGAGTTCTTTTAGAGTTGGGTTGTTGGGCAAACCCAAGCCCGTTCTACATGAATATGTTCAAACTATGGAAATTAGATTTCTGGACTAATGGGTTGGTCTTAACTGGAGGCATTGATTTGTTGGGCAAACCCAAGGTCAATGTAGATAGAGGCGAAGTTGGGTTGTATATGTTAGATGTATACGAATCAATAGTTGATAACCCAATGAGTGCGTTAAATCAACAGTTGATGGCACAAGTCAATAGTTTCGTAACTGAATGCAATTGTTATGAATGATACCTACTGATTAACCTAAGGTTGCTTGTTGGGCAAACCCAAGGTCATTCTTAGTAACATTGGATATCAACCTATTCTAATTCGTAGTGTGGGC
Source organism: Erythroxylum orinocense (assembly GCA_025531955.1). Taxonomy (NCBI): domain Eukaryota; kingdom Viridiplantae; phylum Streptophyta; class Magnoliopsida; order Malpighiales; family Erythroxylaceae; genus Erythroxylum; species Erythroxylum orinocense. The sequence goes on along the minus strand of JANZLX010000003.1, from coordinate 17,634,744 downwards.
TATAGATTTGAATAAAAATAGTGGGATCCATAATGCATATGATTAAAGTCCCTATCGACATGCACTAGTGTACATTCTAACACTTTCTCTCGTTCTTCTAGGTTATTGAATCGCTACGATGTCTTCGTCTAGTGCGAACCTATATTCTCTACTAGACTTCAACAAACTCACGTGACCTAACTTTTTAGATTGGCTGCGGAATTTGAGAATTGTTCTCAAATATGATACATTATGATATGTCCTAAATGAACCACTTTCTAATCCCCTGCTGCCGATGCATTTGATGAGGATCAGAAAGATTACAAGAAGCTATTGGATGATAGTGAGCTGGTTAGCTAAATAATGATGGCCTTTATGTCACCAAAATTGCAAAAGCAGTATGAGGCTATGGATGCTCATACCATAGTCTACCATCTAAGGGAACTGTTTGATGAGCAAGCTCGATCTGAAAGATTTGAGACCTCGAGGTTGCTTTTCTACTCTAAGATGACTAAGGGATCATCTCTAGTGCAATATGCGTTAAAGATTTATGGATACATTGAGAGGTTAGCTAGTCTAGGTTTTGTAATAAATTATGAATTAAGTATAGACATAATTATGACTGGTTTGACCGATAGTTATTCATAATTTGTGCTTAACTATCAAATGAACCAAATATCCACCTTGATACCTGAGTTGATTAATATGCTCAAAATAACTAAGCAAACTGTCAAGAAAGACAGTAAGGCTGTGATGTTGGTGGATTTTGCTTCTGGTTCTTGCAAGAGGAACCAAAAAAGAAAAAGAAGTCCAAGAAGCCAGTGGGAGGTGTAACCAAGAAGAAGGCAAATAAGATTACATAAAATGGGATATGCTTCCATTGCAATAAGGAAGGACATTGGAAGAGAAACTGCAAAGCTTGTTGAAGCCCCACAATCTACTTCAGGTATGTTATTTTTCATTGAGGTTAATACTATTTTTGATCATAACATTTGGGTATTAGATACTGGATATGGCTCATACGTATGTGTTGATATGCAGGGTGTTAGTGATATTGGATAGCTAAAGAAGGGAGAGATGGACCTACGTGTGGGAAATAGAGCAAGAGTTGTTGAATTAGTTGTAGGAACATATGCTCTACATCTTCCTAGTCGGCTAGAGCTAATTTTGGATAATTGTTATTATGTACCTGTTGTGACAAAGAACATTATATCCATTTCATGTCTTAATAAAATGGGATTTCATTTAACTTTTTCAAGCAATGGTTGTTCAATTAAGTTGAATCAAATGTTATACGGTACTACTGCATTGTGCAATGGTATTTACATATTAGATATGTGCAATCCAATTTTAAATATCAATAACAATAAAATACAAAAATGAGATAACTTAAAATCATCTTACTTATGGCATTGTCGACTTGGCCATATAAGTGAGAGACGCATGGCTAAGCTACACAGGAGTGGTAGCTTAGGCCATTTGATTATAAATTATATAACACGAATCTTGCTTGTTGGGCAAGATGACTGAATCACCTTTTAAAGGAAGGGTGAACGAGAAAATGGGTTATTAAACCTAATACATTATGATGTATGTGGTCCAATGTCCATTCATGCCAAAGGTAGTTTTATTTAATTATGTGTATCTAATGAGATACAAGTCTGAAGCATTTGAAATGTTCAAACAATTTAGACATAAAGTAGAGAAACAACTCGGTAGAAGTATCAAGACACTTTGATCAGATCAAGGTGGTGAATATTTGAACAAGAAATTTCTAATTTATCTTGAGGATAATGGGATTGTATCCCAATAGACTCCAACTTACACACCGCAACATAATGGTGTGGCTGAAAGAAGAAATCGAACTTTGTGAGATATGGTAAGGTTAATGATGGGCTTAGCAGATCTACTGAAATCTTTTTGGGATTATGCACTCGAGACTACTGTTTATGTGATAAACAGAGTCCATTCAAAAGCAGTTGAAGTTACTCTATATGAGACATGGGCTAACAAAAAGCCTTATCTTTCTCATGTAAAATTTTGGGGTTGTCCGACTTACGTGAAACAAATTCAATCAGATAAGCGTGAAGCGAAATTTGATAAGTGTCTTTTTGTTAGATATCCTAAGGAAACAATTAGTTATTAGTTCTATAATGCTTTAGAGGAAAACGTGTTTGTCTCAAAACATGCTGTCTTTTTAGGGAAAGAGTTTCTTCTAAGAGAAGACAGTGGGTGTAAAGTTGAACTTGATGAAGTTCATGATGCTCAAACAGACGCAGATCAACTGCCTGAACCCGAAATTGTTGTTCATGGAGATGAGACAATAGTTTAACCTTCTGACACACAAAATGTTTGTAGGTCAAGTAGGATACACAATGTTTCAGAGAGATAGATTTCTTATAAGTGAACAAATGATGTATTGCTCATAGAGGACGATGAGCCTACAACTTATAAAGAGGCTTTGAAGAGTTCTGAATTAGAAAAATGGCTTCAAGCTATGAAGTTAGAAATGGATTCCATGTTTGAAAGCCAAGTATGGACTTTGTTGGCCCACCCAAAGGGCGAAAACCCACAGGGTGTAAGTGGATTTTCAAGAAGAAACTTGGCATATATGGTAATGTGATTACCTATAAAACGAGGCTAGTCACTAAAGGATATCGTTAAAGATAAGGAGTTGACTATGATGAGATATTTAGCCTCGTAGCCATGCTTAAATCCATTATAATACTCCTAGCTATTGCTACTTAGTATGATTATGAAATATGACAAATGGATGTGAAGACGATTTTTCTGAATGGAAATCTAATTAAAGATGTGTATATGATACAACCTAAAGGCTTCATATCCAAAGATGAAAAAAAAAAGGTATGTAAGCTTCAAAAATCCATTTATAGATTGAAGCAAGCATCTAGGAGTTGGAACATTCAATTTGATGAGACAATCAAATAACCTTGTGCGTGCAAGAAGGTTAGTGGGAGTGCTATCATATTTCCTGTGTTATATGTGGATGACATATTACTAATAGGAAATGATGTCTTAAGTTTGCAATCAATCAAAATTTGGTTGTCTCGGAATTTTTCCATGAAAGACCTTGGAGAAGCAACTTATATTTATTAGGAATAAAGATCTATAAAGATAGATTAAGGAAGTTGCAAGGTCTTTCACGGTCTACATACATAGATAAAGTGCTAATGAGGTTTAGCATGGAGCAGTTTAAAAGAAGGTTTCTTCCCATGACTCATGAGATAAAACTCTCGAAATCTATGTCTCCCAAGAAGCAAGATGAAAGGACTCGCATCAGTATGATCCCGTATGCTTCGGTAATAGGATCAATCATGTATGTTATACTATCTCCAAAACTTGATATATCGTATGCTCTAAGTGTTACGAGTAGATATTAATCAGATCTTGGTGAGTGTCATTGGGTGACTGTCAATAATATCCTAAAGTACTTAAGAATGACTAAAGATGTATTCTTGATATATGGAAATGGAGATCTCGTAGTGAGTGGACATACGGATGCTAGTTTTCATTCTGACCAGGATGACTCCAAATCTCAGTCAACTTATGTTTTCACACTGAATGGTGAAGAAGTCAGTTGGAAGAGTTCCATACAAGAAATAACTGCAGATTTAATAACCGAGTCAGAGTACATTGTAGCAACAGAAGTGACGAAAGAAGTTATTTAGATAAAGGAAATCATGATAATAAGATTCCTATCATATGCAATTATGTTAGTATCTAAATAATCCCTAGTTATAGGATTAATAAGATAGGACATTATTAATCCAGATAGACTAGCATATGTTATACTCCTTGATTTGATCAAGCAGTGGATCCCATAAACTATAAGCAGTAGATATTTAGAGTTAACATGTCGATGCTTACTAAGAGTAGTAAGTACATCGGATGACCCACTATGAGATTATCATATAGATGATCTATCAAATGTCAATGATTAATCTCATCATAGAAATGGTACAAATATTCTTAGACTTGAGGTACTTAAGGAAATCTTGGATACTAATCTTGTGCTTTGACATCATTTCTTGTTGTCTTAAGATGAGGTTGCTCATAAGGTGGTGATTAGGTACAACTATTAATATTTGAAGGTAATTGGGTAGCCAATAAAGGATTCACCACTCCTGATAGAAGGAGATGATACCTACAACCTCTTGTTGGGGTTATTACTCAAGAGTCTCTAGCTAGAGCAGTTATATGTCATGAAGAGGATCTTCAATGACACATAAAGTAATGAGATTCCTAGGATAAGAACTAACATCACTTAGACTAGATGTGACGTAGTCAGTATAGTAGGAGTTGACACATAACTCATATTCCGAACCAAGTGGGGTATAGTATAGTGAAAAGACAAATTGCACAATAATTGTCTATGGAAAGGTTTGTAACTCAGATAATTAACTATCGATGAGTTTGTGGTTAATCCACTTATATTCTGGTAAATTGGCATCATGAAACCCTTCATGGTTTGCTTTAATTAAGAGTTAATTTAAGTGCCGAAGGAACGACAGATGATACATAAGTGTATTCTTCACTTATGTACATGAGGCCTTTCAGTCAAAATAAAACACTCAATTGAGAGCATAGAGAGTCAAGAAGAGTTCTAGGGTTAGAGAGAAGTGATCTTTAGGTTTGTTCATGAAATTTATATAATTGTTGTGTGAATTTAATTACATGCAACCCATCCTTGATCTAACTCTTGATTAGAGTATCTACTTGAACTCATCTAGTTTAGTGCTCTAACCACCCTTACACATTATTTCTTCTTCATCTTTGGGTATTCTTGAGTGATCAAGGAAAGGATTAGTGTTTGTAACAACACAAACATAGAGAAGAATCAAGAAAGGAGGAGAATAAAAAAGGTACATGTACTGTTATATCATGTTCATCTAATCTATTTATGTATGAATTTGAGATTTTTTTCTTTTTGGGATGTCATGGGGTTGGAATTTAGATTCTGACACTTCCGCCACCTAGTCATGCATGTAATGCATGAATCCATGTCTCCCCCAACAATCGACCAATATCGTAAAATTTGAAAAATAGTTAGACTATTTAGTAAAATTAAAAAAACCAATGCCTAACATCTGCTTACTCTTTGACTGTCTCTCCTTTCCTAGTCGCTAACACCTACCATCCTAGCCACATCTCCCTCTGGCTTCGACCACCATAGCATCGCTACAGCGCTACTCCATGAGCAATTATCTTTATTTCTCCCGTCGAGTATGCTATCGTGAATCGCCCTTGCTCATACGATCACACTTTTTACCCAATCGTGAACTGCCTCCTAGTCATCGGTTCCTACTACCCTGCACCTCCAACAGTCCAGCTACAGATTAGAAGTGAAGAGAACCAAATAATCTTTTAAGTGATATTCAAATAAGATATGGAATTTTGCAAATCCAAATTCAAACCCAACCTGACCTAAATCGATCTACCCACTGGCTAACCTGTACCAATCTAGGGATTTAGCACAATGAAGGTGGCAAAAATTAAAAAAAATTATGTGCAATTGTGAAGTTGTAAATTTATGGAATTGTGAAGTTAAAAATTTTGTGGAATTACGAAGTTGTGATTTTATGGGAATGTGAAGTTGATTATGGAATTTTTGAATTGCAGAATTGTGTTGATCACTTGATCAATTTATTGTTAAGTTGAATATTGAATTGTGTATCTGTGACTTTGTGTTATGTTGTAATTTTGTATGTTGAATGTTGATTAAATAGGAGAATGAAATAATAAAGATTGTTAAATTCAAGTTGAAAAATAGAATTTCAATAACATGTTGATTAAAATTATTTAAGAAAACAAAATATTGATAATAATTACAAATTGAATTATATAAGAAAATATATTAATTTATTAGTTGAATTACGTGATTACAAAAAATAGGTTGTAAACTTACAGTTATGAGTTATGGTTAAAATTAAATAGGTTATAGTTATGAGTGTATTTCTTTAGTTTATGGTTCAATGATGTAATTGTGTATGTTTTATATTGTGTAATTATGTAGATTGAATACTTAAATTGTTGCTTTTTGACTTATTGGTGAATTTTGTTGGATGAAATTGAATTTTGTAGTGTATGTTTACTCTTCATAGTGGAGTTAACTTGAGTAAGAAACTAATAATGTTGATTAAAATTAGTTAATGAAAGATTATTAAATTAAAGTTAGGAATTAGGATTTTAGTAACAATGTAGATTAAAATTAGTTAAGAAAACAAAATAATTATAAGCATTACATAATGAATTGTATAGTTAAACAAAATATATTAGTTTATGGTTAATTAATTAAATTAAGAGATTATATAAAGTAAGTTGTAAACTTATAGTTTTAAGTTATGGCTGAAGTTGAATATGTTATAGTTATGAGTGCATGTCTTTAGTTTATGGTTGAATGATGTAATCATAGAAAATGAATTATATTATATAAGATGTATATATGTATTGTGTAATTGTGTATACTGAATACTTGAATTGTTGGTCTTTGACTTAATGGTGAATTGGGTTAGATTGGAATTTAGAGTTAAACAATACATATTTTATGATAATGAAATTATGTATTCTTTATTTTGATATATGTCTTCATTTATTCTTATAGATAAAGGGAAGGAAGTTTAGGTGCTCATGATCATTCAACCGCTTCAGAAAGATATAATGATCTAACTTGGGCTCATGCTGCATTGGTCCCTGATATGAAGAACCATACCATTTTCTTGTTTTGTAACAAGCATTTAAAAGGTAGAGGAATCACCAAATTAAAGAAGCATTTAGCTAGGGGTGAAGGAGATGTGGAACCTTGTAAAAAAATAAGTCATAATGTGAAATGACAAATGAAAACTTTGTTTGAAGAGTATCATCACAAGAAAGATAGAATGGAGAGATTGAATTATGAAATTAGTAGTAGAAGTTCGCTTCCTAGTATTCATGATGATAATGGAAATGTTGAAAGAGGTAGTGTTCCTTCCCAACAAAAAGTGAATGTTGCATTTGGACCTGATGTTAGGAAAAGAAGAAGGTAGGTGTTTAATTTTTTTGAACCATAACCAACTCTTGGAGCTTAGCCTTCAATTCTTAGTTCCATGCATCATGATAAGCGACTCATAATGCAGCTATGGCAATGGCTAGGTGGTGGTATGATTCAGGTATATCATTTAATGATTCCTAATCTTATTATTACCAGCCTATAATAGATGCTATAACCTTTTACAATTTGGGATACAATGCAGCTTCTATTGATTACTACAAAGGTAAACTCTTGAGTAGTTCAATTTATAAAATTAAAAGTTATTTGGACGAAAGAAGAATTGATTGGGTAACTTATAGGTTTTCAATTACATGCGATGGTTGGACAAATAGGAGACATGAGCATATTATTAATTTTTTGGTTTATTCTATAAAGGGCTCAATGTTTTTGAAGTCTATTGAAGCATATGGCCTTCTTAGGAATGTTGATACTTTATTTAAAATATTCGATGAAGTTGTAAATGAAGTAGGGCCAGAAAATACTTTTCAGTTCATTCTTGACAATTTGTTTGCATATAAAGCATTGGGAAGAAGATTACAATGCAAGTATGATTGTTTTTTGGACTCATTATACTACACATTGTATTGACTTAATGTTGAAAAATAGGGAACGTTGGGTATTTTCCTATTATTGACGAGATTGTGCAAAAAGTAAGAAAGGTGACCAAATTCTTCTATAATCGTGAACGGGTCTTGAATTTAATGAGAAAGAGTTTTACTAGTGGTAAGAATGTGATTTCTTGCTATTACAAAAGTTGCAACAAATTTCCTATCACTTCAGTGTTTTATTATGAAGTAGAAAAAGTTGAGATAGATGTTTACAAGTGATAAGTAGGTTGCATCTCAGTAAGCTAGGTTCAATGCTAGATTGGAGATTTCCAAAATTATTCTTAAAGATACTAAATTTTGGTCCCAATGCCAATTTTTTGTTGATTTTTTTGAGCCTTAGGTAAGAGTGCTTCATTTGGTTGATAGTGATGAAAAGGCAACGATGAGTTATTTTTATGATGCCATGGAGAGGGTAAAGGAAACAATTAAGATCAATTTGAAAATTGAGCTTCTTTATAAACACCATATCTTTCAGTCATCAATGAGAGATAGAAAAGGCAACTTTACTCTCTATTATTTATAGTTGGGGCATTTTGGAATCCTAGTGTTTATTTCAGACTAGGTTTTACAAAGAAAGATGAAGTTAATAAGGGAATAATATTAACTATTATAATCGTTGTTGCCCATAAGATGATGTAAGATCTCCTAAGCTCATAAATGGAGAGTGACTTGGAAGATAATCTTGGATAGAAAAGCATTGACATGTTATTTGGTACAATAAATTTCAATGATGGTGATGATGAGGCTCCTCTCACTAATAAGAATTTTGTACCAAATGATAATTAGGATCAATGCAGTTATAACAGGTATTCTCCCATAGATGAGTAAATGGAGTTCCAAGTTTTCATTTCTCCTCTTCTTTTAATTTTACTTATATTTGATGTATATGTTAAATTCTATATACGAAATGAAGCTGTAAACTTTTTTTAGGTTTCAGTTCTAATTGATTGTTTCCTCATCACAAAATCGTGTTGTAAGTTGTAATAGTTAGAGAGTTAAGAATATTTATTTTTCTTTTTATTTGATGTTTTGATCGTAAGAATATTTATTGTAAGTTGTAATATTTGATGTATATGTTAAATTCTAGGTTAAACCATATTTGATTGGAGCAGAGTCTAGAATCATGAGACCGATTGTTATTGCCAAAAATGTCAAGATAAAACAAAGCATCATTTAGATGGTGCAACAGTGAATGAAATTTGATGGAGTCAATGACAAAGGCTTAAATGCAGTATTTCTAATTTTCTAGATATTTGTGATACTTTTAAAATCAATAAAGTGAAGGATGATGCCATCAGAATGTGGTTATTCCCGTTTTCTTCAAAGGGGAAGACCAAACAAAGTTGAATTCGATGCCACAATCTTTATTGACAATATGGGAACAAGTAGCGGAAAAGTTCTTATTAAAGTATTTCCCATTAGTAAAGACAACATAATTGAGGAATGACATCTCCTTATACTCTCAAGTCAAAACTGAATCATTATACGATTCATGGGAAAGGTTTAAGGAGATATTGAGAAGATGTCGTGAACGTATTGAGCAATATAATAGGGAAGTAAAGATTGTAAATACCGGTACCGTACTTCAAGTAGGCGATGGAATTGCTTGGATTTATGGTCTTGATGAAGTAATGGCAGGGGAATTAGTAGAACTTGAAGAAGGTACTATAGGCATTGCTTTGAATTTGGAATCCAATAATGTTGGGGTTGTATTGCACTACAGTTTACCACTTTGGATGCAAATCCAAATTTTTTACAATGGGCTTAATTAAAACACCAAACAGTCAATTGATGCAGTAGCTAAGGGTAGGCTTAACAATAATACACCAGAGGCAACCCAAGACTTGATAGAAAATATAGCTATGAAAAACTACCAGTGATTCTTGTCTAAAGCATGAATCAATAAGCCAACGGGGGTTTATGAAGTGGACGTAATGGTATAGTTGACGAGCCAAGTGGAAGCCTTGAGTAGAAAGATAGATAAACTTATGATGGCTTTGTAAGGTCAAGTTATGAAATGAGAGGTGTGCAGGCTAGATCACCAAAAATAAGATTTTCAATCAGCTCAGCCTAAGCATGTGGACTATTTAGAGAATGCTCGAAGACCCCAAATAATCCATATAGTAATATGTACAATCCAGGATAGAGGAACCACCCTAACTTCTCTTATGGAATCATAGCTAAGTAAGGAATAACGCTCCACCTAGATTCTAATAACAAACACCTCAACCCAAGAAGCTTAGTTTGGAAGAGATGATGTTGGAAATTTTTTTGGGTTTCTAATGTAAAAAATCAAAGAAAGGATGCTTCCATATGTAACTTGGAGATTCATATCGACCAATTGGAAAAGATATAAGTTGAAAGGAAAAATGGAAATTAGATTGGTACCGTCAAACCAAATCGTAATGAACATATGAAGGCATTCACCCTTAGAAGCAAAAAGGGAATTACAAGCAGACAATAAAACCCGAATCGAAGAGGAGGACCACAAGAAGAGTCAAAAGAAGACTAAATATATAAGGCATCCTCCAAAAGTTAGAAAATTTCAACCCACTATACCATATCTAACAAAGTTGAAGAAGGAACATATGGACGAGTAGTTTGGTAAATTCCTTGAACTATTTAAACAACTTCATATTAACTTACCTCTTGTTGAAGCTCTAGCACAGATTCCTAAGTACGTAAAATTATTAAATGAGCTATTATCTAACAAGAAGAAGTTGGAGGAGTTAGCTATAATAAGACAAAGTAAGGAATGCCTAATGATCTTACAAAACAAGTTACCAGAGAAACTTAAAGATCCAGGGAGTTTTCCTATCCCTTGTTTTATTGGTGATTTTTCAGTAGAGAAAGTTTGAGATAATTTGGGGGTTAGTTCTAATTTAATGCCTTATCAATTATTTAAGAAGCTAGAATTAGGGGAACCTAAAATTACTAAGTTGAGCATTTAATTGGCTGATAGATCTGTTAAATATCTTAAGGTTATCATTGGGGATATATTGGGAAAATTTGACTAGTTCATCTTCAAAGTTGACCTTGTTATACTTGCTATGGATGAAGATATAAAAGTACTTTTGATTCTAGGATGTCCCTTCTTAGCTACAACTAGAGCTATTATTGATATTAGTACTAATATTCAATGAGAAGAAAAAAAACTGATTCCTATGAGAACAGTCACTAAACGAAGAGTATGCATCAACTACAAAAAGCTAAATGATGTAACAAGGAAAGACCACTTCCTTTTACCCTTCATAGATCAAAAGTTGGATTAACTAGTAGGACATATATACTGCTACTTCTTGGGCAGACTTTCAGACAAACTATAAATCCCAATTGCTCAAGAGAGTCAAGAGAAAAAAGACCTTCACATGTCCCTATGGTTGTGCTATGCACTTGCTACATCTTATAGGTGCATGACGGTCATCTTTGATTATCTAATTAAAGACATAATGGAGGTATTTATGGAAAATTTTATATTTTCATTGATTCATTTGATTTGTGTCTCCATAATTTAGAAAAAGTGTTAAAAAGATGTGAGAAGACGAATCTTGTGTTGAACTAGGAATAGTGTCACTTTATGGCACAAGAAGATATATTTCTAGGCCATAAAATTTTTCATAGGGGTATCAGGGTAGATAAAACTAAAATTGAAGTTATTGAGTAACTACCACCCCCTTCCTTGGTTAAGACTATAAGAAGTTTCTTAGGACATGCAGGCTTTTACAGAAGATTCATTAAATATTTTTCTAAAATTGCTAGGCCTTTGACTTAGTTATTAGAGAAAGGTATGCATTTTATATTTACTTAAGAATGTTTAGAAGCTTTTATCATTCATAAAAAATTGACTGAGGCCCTAATTATGGTTACACCCGATTGGAATTTACCATTTCAACTAATATGTGATGCAAGTGATTTTAGAGTAGGTACAGTACTTACATAATGAAAACAAAAATAGTTTCAACCAATTTACTACGCTAGCAAGACTTCAACGGATGCTTACGAAAATTACACGATGACAAAAAAGAAGTTGTTAGTAGTGGTTTTTTTTTAAAAATTAGATCTTTTTTTATAAAGTTGTTGTTTATACTTACCATTCTACATTGAATTATTTGTTAATAAATTAGATGCCAAACATCAATTAATTATATGGATTTTGTTGTTGTAGGAATTTGATTTAGAGATTAAGGATAAGAAGGGGGGCTAAAAACTTAGCAGTGGACCATCTATCTTGCTTGGAAAACTTGAATTCAAAAGATTTGAATGAAGAAGGCATTGAATACTCATTCTCAAAAGAGCACCTTTATAATTTGGGGGAGGCAAGTGAGGTTGAAAACCCTTGCTTTGGAGATATTGCAAATTATTTAGCAGTTAAGATCTTATAGAAAGGTCTATCTCATCAGTAAAAGAAGAAATTTTTTACTGATTTGAGGGACTATTTTTTGGAAGATCCATATTTTTTCATATCTGTGTAGACCAAATAGTGAGAAGATGTGTACCTCACTCTGAGGGATGGAAGAGCTTACAACACTATCATGCTAGACCTACTAGAAGGCACCATAGTGCAAATGGGATGATATAAAAGATCCTTGAGTTAGGTTTTCATTGGCCGTCAACTTTTAAAGATGTCCAAAGGTATGTAGCTTTATGTGATAGATGCAAATAATCAGGTAATGTCTCTCATAAGAATAAACTGCCTCAAAATTTTATTCTTGTTTATGAAGTGTTTGATATTTGGGTGTATTGATTTTATGGGTATGGTCCTCACTTCTTTTGGTAATAGATACATACAAGTAACTGTTGATTGTGTTTCTAAATGGGTGGAAGCATAAACTTTACCCACAAATGATGCTAGGGTTATCGTAAAATTCCTTAAAAGTTTATTTTCTTGTTTTGGCACACCTAGGGCAATTATTAGTGAAGGGGCACGAATTTTTGCAATGCACGAAAAGGTGCTTAAGAAGTATGGAATCACTTATAGGATTGCCACCCCATACCACCCTCAAAAACTAGTGGCCAAGTTAGGTATTTAATAGGGAGTTAAAATGAATTTTGGAGAAGACTATAAAACTTTAGAGAAAAAATTGGTCAATTCAGTTAGATGATGCTCTATGGACTTATAGAACAGCTTATAAGACATCAATTGGCACTGCACCCTATATGTTGATCTATGGAAAAGCATGCCATGTTCTTGTTAAATTGGAACATAAGGAATACTGGGCTATTAACTCATGAATTTTGATCTTCAACGTGCAAGTGAAAAGTGAAACTTCCAAATTAGTGAACTAGATGAATGACGGTTGATGGCTTATAAGAATTCCAAAATTGACAATGAGAGAGCCAAAAATTATCATGACTGGATGATTAAGCAATCATGACAATTTAAAGAGGGAGATCAAGTTCTCTTAGACAATTCTTGTCTAAGATTGTTTCCTGGTAAGCTTAAATCAAGATGGTCTAGACCTTTCATTATGGAAAATGTATTTCCATAGCATAATTTAGGCAAGTCATTCGTACAAGGGAAATTTTAAAGTTATGGCCATCGAGTGAAGCTATATCTTAGAGGTGAGTTTGATAATAATACCAAAAATATTAATTTAACTAAGCCACCTTGAGCATCAAAGGTACGTTGAGCTACAGACATTAACTAAGCGCTACTTAGGAGGCAACCTAAGAATTAGGATTTACTTTCGTTAAGTTATTTTTCACCTACATATTTCTTATTTATTTTCATTTTCATTTTCATATTTTCATTTTATTTTATTATTTTACCCTTTTTCTTTATATTTTCAAGGATATTAGTTTATCATATTGATTGGATAGTCCCAAACTTATAAAACCAAAATTAGAAAAGCTTATGACTCAGGGAAGTACCACATTCCACTTTCTCACTTTTCAGATATGCTTATATTATGTACATCAAAGACAATGTACAATCTTAAGTGTGGGGAAGGGTTTAATGTTTTTTTAGCTTATTATAATCTTTGTTATTAAAATTTATTAATTGATAACTTAATTAGTTGAAATCAATCCATAAATACTTTATTTCATTATTGATTAGTGATTTGAATTAGTATGCAAAAGGATGATAGTTATAATTGAATTGTCTTTTATAAGTCATATTATTAGTAGTTATTGAGATAGTCAAGTTGGCTGAAAATTGCATACTATTTACATACATATAACCATTTTTATGTGAGCTTTTGAGATTAAAACAAAATTTTAAAAAATTTTAAGCTCTTTTATTTCTTTTAGGTGTGTTATTATGCATAGTTGAACTATTTTAGAACTTGCTTTTTATTATAAATATTGAGATCATATTTTGTTAAATTAGAAGCATTGAAATGATAAAGGCACTTAGATTCAATGATTGTTTAGCTTATTTCTTTGATAATTACCTTAACATATCTTATAGGAACAACCAAGTTGAGCCTTAACCTTTTTCATTGATTATAACCCAAATGGTAACCTTTACGCTACCTTTTCTTGAAGCCTTTTTATTCTTTTAAACCCTGAAGCTTATTTATATTACTTGAATGTTTGAAACTTAAAATTTTGAAAAGTAAAATATTTTTTTTAATTAGGATACATAAGGAATGATTGAAAAAAATTCACGAGCATAGAAAAAGAAGAAAAACAAGGATAGTACCATTGGATATATAATCAAGGGACTTGCATATTATGAACAATTTTCTTGTAATGTTTTTCTTCATAAATTTCCTTTAAAAGTTTTCACCTTTTTGTTACATCAATCATACCTTACCTAAGCCCCATTATAGCCTGAAAAAGTTCTTTTGATTTTTGTTTCTAGTTTACATATAAGTGAGGGAGATATGATAATAATACAAGCCTATGGTAAGAATTCTACAATGCATTGATTTGAGAGTTGACACTTTTGACCATAAACACTTGATTGCATTCAATGCCACCAATCAAGGTGTTGTTAGATCTCCTATTCAAGAACCTTCATTCGAAATTAAACTAGCCCTACTCACATGTAGCAAACATATGTGCAATTCTATGGACTAACCAATGAGGATCCCTACGCAAATATAGTAAGCTTCCTTGCAATATGTGATACCTTCAGACATCATGGGATGTCAGAAGACGCTTTTAAGATGAGACTTTTGCCCTTTACATTAAGGGATAGAGCCAAAGCTTGGGATAGAGCCAAAGCTTGGTATCACTCTCTCAATCCCTCAAATTTCACAACGTGGGAGTAATTGGTACGTGAATTTCTGGACAATTATTTTCCCCTCTATAAAACTAAAAAAATCATAGAAGAAATCACCAAATTCCAACAAAGTGATGGGGAATCACTTTGCGAGTCGTGGGAGAGATATAAGGATTTGCCAAGGAGGTGTCCATATCATAACCTACCAAAAGAATTTCTTTTGCAAACCTTCTATTATGGAGTTAATCCACCCATGAGAGGGTCTATAGATATAGCATCGTGCGAATCATTTATGTGAAAGACTATTGATGAAGAGGAGGATTTGCTTGAAGAAATGGCCAGTAACAATTGCTTGTGGACGAATGACAGGAGTAGACAACCTACAACCCTCCATGAGCAAAAAGGAGCTTTAGTTATTGATTCAATTACATAAATGCAAGCTAAGATCGATAACTTGACTCGACAGTTGAACAACATGAAAGCTTTTTCAGCCATGTTAAGGCCATTCAACAAAGATGCAAGCTATGGGGCCAAGATAATCATGATTCCATCGAATGCTTCCTAATGCAAGGTAATGAAACAGAGAAAATTAAATACATAGAAGCACAATTTGGACGTGTTGAAGGGAACAACCCCTATTCAAACACATACAATCCTGGGTGGAAAAATCATCCAAACTTATCATAGTTAAACAATGTTGGAGGTCAATTCTGACCTTAAAGGCTACTTGGTTTCCACCAGGAGAAACCAAATTCCACATAAGCTAAATTGGATAAAATCTTGGAGAAGCTTGGAAGCTTAGATTATGCTCAAAAGAATTTAGAAGGTAGATTTAAACAAGTAACAAAGAATCACGCTTCATCCGTCCATAATTTGGAGGTTCAATTAAGCCAATTATCAAATTCTTTTTTTGCACAAAGCGCAAAAAGTCTCCTAAGTAGTTCTGCCTTAACATTGAGGGACCAATTAAAAGTTATCACACTTCGAAGTAGGAAGGAACTTGAACAACCCACAAAGAAAAAAGTTGCAAACCTTCCTCTTATTTGAAAGACCAAAAAAAAGAGAAAGATATGGACATGAGCGAATACACTCCTTACGTTACTTCTCCATCATATCCACCCAAAGTTCCATGTCCACAACTGCAAAACACTAAATTACATGTAGAATTTGCAAAATTCATGGAGAAATTAAAGACGTTGCAGATAAATCTTTCATTTATCGAGGTTTTAGAACACATGCTCAAATATGCTAAGTTTTTTAAGGACATGTTATTGAAGAAGCATACTTGGGACGATAACCAAAAGTAGCTTTAATAGGCACTTATAGTTCAATAGTAACTAGCCAAATGCCATCCAAGCTAAAGATCTAGGGAGTTTCATAATACATTGTGTAGTTGGTGAATTTGAATTCATAAAGTGTCTTTGCGATTTAAGGTTAAGTATCAATTTTATGCCCTTTTTGATTTTTCAAAAATTGGGGCTCGGTAAGGTCAAACCAATGTCAATGCTAATTAAGTTAGCTAATCAATCTATTAAAAGATCGTGCAAGTGGACAAGTTCATTATTCTTGTGGACTTTGTGGTTCTGGACTTTAAGGAGTATAATAATTGTCGATTGATTCTTGGGCAACCTTTCATGAACACAGGAAAAACATTAATCGATGTTCATAAAAGAAAATTGACACTTTGGATTGGTGAAGATCAAGTGGAGTTTAATATGAACAAGGCTTTAAACAATCCAAAGGAAAGCAACGTATGCATGAAATTTGACATTATAGATAAAAGTATGCAAGAACAAATAGAGCGTTACGTTGTAAAGGACAAATCAATCAAAGTAGAGACAAACTATGCAGTAGAAAAGGAGAACAAGGATGAGTTTGAAGCAGCTAATGAGATGGAGGAGTCAGATGTTTGAACTCATTAAGACATATTTGTCCGAACTGAAGCAATTTATAACACCCTCCACAGAGAAACCACCCTCTTTAGAGCTTAAACCTTTGCCTACATATCTCAGATATACATTCCTAGTTGAAGGTCAAACTTTACCCATCATAATTTCTAACCAACTAGATAAGAAACAAGAGACTAAGGTGGTAGTTATTTTAGGAAGCAAATGAAATTCATAACATAAACATATCTAATATTTGAGGTATAAACCGAAATGTTTGTATGCACTGAATAAAGCTCAAAGAAGGATGTAGGGTGGTGTGGAAATGTCAACGTAGGTTAAACCCTAACATAAAAGAAGTGGTTAATAAAGAAGTAGTAAAACTCTTAGATGCGGGGATAATCTATCCCATATCCGATAATGAATGGGTTAGCCCGGTACAGTGTGTACCAAAGAAAGGTGGAATGACTGTAACGGAGAGTGAAAATAGAGAATTAATTTCAACAAGAACACTCACAGGATGGAGATTGTGCATAGACTATTGCAAGCTCAACAAGGTGACTAAAATGGACCATTTTCCTCTCCCATTCATATACCAAATGATAGAAAGAGTGACTGGTCACTCATTATACTACTTCTTGGATGGTTACTTGGGATACAATCAAAAATTCATATACCCTGAGGATCAAGAAAAGGCTACATTCATACGTCCTTATGGTCCTTTGCATATAGACGGATGCCTTTCGGATTATGCAATGCCCTAGTTATATTTCAAAAATGTATGATGTCTATCTTTGCAACTATGATTGAGGATATAAAGGAAGTTTTCATGGATGATTTTTCAGTTTTTAGAGACTATTTCGAGATGTGTTTGACCAATTTGGACAAGGTAATCCAAAGATGTGAAGAATCATATTTATTGTTGAATTGGGAGAAGTGCCACTTTATGGTGCAAAAGGGGATAGTGCTCGGGCATAAGATTTTGCACTGAGGATTTGAAGTGGATAGAGAGAAAATGGAAGTTATAGAGAAATTCTCACCTCTAATCAATGTCAAGGGTGTTCGAGGATTCTTAGGCCATATTGGGTTCTACTGTTGTTTTATTAGAGATTTCTCGCAAATTGCAAGACCCTTAACAAATTTGTTAGTCAAGGATGTGCCTTTCCTTTTTAATGAAATTTTTTTATTCGCATTTAATCAATTAAACAAGGCACTAACATTAACCCCAATCTTAACGCCACCTAAATGGACATTCCCATTTGAGGTCAAGTGCGATGCGAACGACCAGGTTATAGGTTGCGTATTGGGTCAAAGAAGAGACAAAAGGTTATTTATGATATACTATGCAAGTAATATTCTTACAGGACCTCAACTTAATTACACCACCATAGAAAAGGAATTACTCGTACTGGTGTATGCATGTGATAAGTTTCAATCGTACCTCTTAGGGTCTAAAGTGATTGTATTCACTGACCATGCTGCTTTAAAATATCTTTTTGACAAAAAGGATGCGAAACTGAGAATTATTCGATGGGTGTTATGATTGAAAGAGTTTGATATAGAAATACGAGATAAGGGAGGAGTAGATAATGTAGTTGCAGACCATTTATCACGTCTGGAAGAAGGGGATTTGAGCAAAGTGGATATTAATGAGAACTTCCCTAATGAAACCCTGATATTACTTAACAACTTGAAGACACCATGTTTTGTTGATATCACAAATTATGTTGCCTGTGGTAAAATTCCCCGATATATCATATCAATAGTGAAAATAGTTCTTGCATGAATGCACCTGATATTTATAGGATGAACCAATCTTGTATTGAACATGTGCTGATGGTCTAGTAAGACAATGTCTTACAGATAAAGAAATGTTGGATATATTAACACAATGTCATAAAGCTCAATACACTAGCTACTATGGAGCAAACAAAATGGCAGTTCGAGTACTCAAGTATTGATTTTATTGGCCAAATTTGTTTAAAGACTCTCAAGTTTTCATGGCATAGTGAGATAGCTGTTAACAAGTAGGCAATATCTCCAAAAAGATGAGATGCCTTTATCCAACATTTAGAAGTTGAAGTCTTTGATGTATGGGGCATCAACTTTATAAGGCCTTTTCCATCTTTCATGGGGAACACGTACATTATAGTGGGGGTGGATTATGTATCTTGCTGGGCCAAAGCCATGGCATCTCCAACTAATGGTGGGAAAGTTATCTAGAAGTTTATCAAAAGGTTATTTAACCAATTTGGAGTGCCAAGAACTATAATAAGTGATGGAAGAACATATTTTTACAATAGATCTTTTGATGCCTTCTTAAAAAGATACGGAGTCCACCATCGAGTTACTACTCCTTATCACCCGCAAACGAGTGGATAAGTGGAAGTCGTTAACCAAGAGCTAAAACAATTCTAGAAAAGACGGTGAATAGCTTTAGAAAGGACTAGGCATTAAGGTTAGATGACACTTTATGGGTTTATAGGACTTCGTTTAAAACACCTATCAGAATGACTCCCTTTAGACTTGTCTATAGTAAGGCTTGTCATTTGCCTGTGGAACTAGAGCATTGGACATATTGGGCAATGAGAGCTTTAAACTTAGATAGGAAGTGAGTGAAAAAAACTGTTGCAACTAAATGAAATCAAAGTGTTTCATTCCACTGCATACAAAAATGCTAAACTTTACAAGCAGAAGTTGAATGCATACAAAAATGCTAAACTTTACAAGCAGAAGTTGAAGAGATGGCATAACTTTCATATTAAGCAGAAGGAATTCAAGGTAGCATATGTAGTTTTAACATACAATTCGAGGTTTAGACTATTTCCAGGAAAGTTGAAATTGCAATGTAGTAAACCTTTTACTGTCACCCAAGTTTTTGATCATGGAACCCTAGAATTGTAAAACATAAACAAAGAAATTTAATCGGTATCACAGCAAACCGTATTATGATGGAGTGATTTCGAAGGAAAAAGAAGTAATCTCTTTCCTTTCGAAAATTTGAACATGCCTATAAGGACACAAGGTCAAGCTAATGACCATAACTTAGTACGTTTTATAGTTAGATTTAAATTTTTATGTAGTTAGATTTATTTTAAATTCCATAAAAAGTCTTAATGATTTGGATTGGGTTTGCTTACTAATTCTCTTCCTCTTTGTTAGTTAATTATAAGATAGGAAAACAATCTCGATGTGAAGATGAGATTCCACCTCCAGCACCATCACCACCTCAATCACCATTATGATTCTATACTCTAACCCTTGTCTTTTATTTTATTTTATTTTATTTTTAATTGTTCTCATGTTTCTCTTGTTTCATAATTCTTGCTCCCACCTTATGTATTTTTTTGTTTGTTCTTCCCACATTGAGGACAATGTGTTGTCCAAGTGTAGGGAGGGTTGTGTGCATTATATGTTTTTGATTGAATGTGAATTTTGCTATATGTTAGTTTTATTTAGGATTGTATGGTGTGATTTGTGTGAATGTGTCAATGGCTAGGACTTAACATAATCGATTTAGCTTTGAATATAGTTTATTAGGTAGCAAAGATTTATTAGCTTGTGAAATTAGTGTTCTAGGTTGTTTTGGTTAAATATGCATGTTAATTAGGATATGATGTTAGTTCGTTCTCTTTAGAAATTTACCACATTCATTTATAATTTTAGGTCAATTGAATACGTAGCATTGTTAATACCTTTTCATGAGAATGATTAGCTAAGAAAATGAGGTAGGCAATAAAAAAAGTATGTGTTTTGTTTAATAAATAACTATTTCGCTGGCCCTTTTTGAAATAATTGTGTTATGAATAGAGGTAGTAGCAAGTTTAGAATGAGATGTAGTAGAGTAACTGAGGGACATTCATCATAAATGTTTGTCAAAAATAGTGTGTTGGTTAATAAATCATACCGATCTTATTAAATAGCTCAAATTTTTATGAAAAGCTACTTAAGGATAGTTAGAATTTTGATTGAACAAATAATTATCAATGTCTGTATGTAAGTGATATGAGTGAATGAGTTTGATGTTAAGTTCTTGATTATTATGTATGCTTGGTCTGAAGTACTTAAACACAAATTTCACAAGTTAATAAGTTAGAACAACTTAAGGGATCACGTTTATAGTTAAATTTGTTTCATGAAGTTTAATTTCATTGACCCATTATTGCATATGTGTGTGTTTCATTGTTAATTATGTTTGTTGTGTGTGTGTGTTTTTTTTTACTTGTTTTGTCTTTTCTTGAGGATAAACAAAAGTTGTGGAGATGTTGATAGTGGTAGGTTGCACAACGTTTTAGTAGGTTGTTTAGTATGTATTTAGTTGTTAAATTGAATAATTAGTGCATACTTAGGTTAGGATTATGTTATTTAGTTAGGCATTTGTGTTTTTAGTGTTTTATGGGTTAGAGCATGCCATTGAGCTTAAAATTTATGTATTTAAGGTGCCTTGATGTGTTTGCTAGTGTTTCAGATCAAATATCAAATAACGAAGAGAATTCGGAGGAAACCTAGAGCAAGGCCTAAGTGGGTCACGATCGTGAAAGAAGCACTTAGGCCACAATCGTGACAGAGAACAAAAATCTTGGACCACAATCGTGCCCTGCACGATAGACATTGCGGACAACCTCCCGAATGTGACTTATTGAGGGACATTTGGGACCTTTTAGATTAGGGAAAAGCCCCAAAGTTTACCAAAAATGGAAAATACTATATAAAGAGAGAGAGAGAAACCCTAAAGGGAGCTCCAACCTTTGCCACTTTAAGAAAGATCCAAAGAGAGAGTAAGAATAAGAGAGAAGGACGAGAATGGAAGAAAGAGAAGAAGGGGTTGCATTGTTTCCATCTTCTCGATACATTCTGACCCTTCCAAGTGACATTTCATTTCATCTTATTATTCTTTCTTTTGATTGTATAAGATGGCTTTGATAGTGATGGATTTGGGTTTGATGATAATGTTTTAAACTTTTTTAGGAATTTGTTCTTGAATCAATATTAATATGATTTCATTAGATGTTGATACATTGGGTGTTATGATTATTTGTTATATTTGCAAACTTCGGTAACAAATCGAGAGAGTGAACCAATAACAAATTGATTATATTGGATAATAAGAGTTAAACAATCTAATAGATTATGTACATAATCAAATCGGGAATTTAGATGAAGACAGATCTCGTGTGAGGACCCAGTTGTCTATTAGAGGGCTTAAGATTGGAATTGTGGGTTTTTTTTGTTATTTGAGAGATTGTAAATTCCATAATTCAATTAGGGTTTATAATTTTAGGGTTTAATGATTATAACTCAAGAGAGAGTAATCCACCCTTTGAAAGTCTCGGACCAATACCTTGTTGACTTAAAAGTAATCATGTTAGCATTTGATGATAGGAAAAATCTCCCTTCTCAAAATCATCTAATCATGCTTGTGTGGTTTCCATTATTAATTTGTTAGTGCTAAATTTGATTATGTTATTTTTACAATTTTATTCCAATGAATCATCTTCAAGTGTTTACTTTTTTGTGTAGTTTTTAATTTCATTTTATTAATTCCTTAGGCCTTAGATAACTTAGAATTAGATTAGTTCAACAACTCCTGAAGGGATTGACACCTCACATACCAAACCCACAACTTGTGCGCTTGCAATATTTTAAGGGCTTAAAATAGATTAAAACTTTCCTTAACAACCCTAGTCTAGGATAACAATAAGTGTTGATCTTTTATTTAATGTAATTATATTGATTGATGTATTACAATTCACTTATGTGTTTTAGTATAATTCTAATATATCTGCAATATTAGTGCATGATTTGATTTGATATAATTGAGATTGAGAAATCCTCTTGTATGAAAGAATTTACCATAATTGAAAGGAGATGCATTCAAACCTAGAGATAGGTTGACATAAATCCTAATGATTAGGGTCAAACCTAATAATGAAATTTATAAATCATAATGCAATCCTAAGGGTTTTAACTAAAAAGATTTTTGTTAATCAACTAACGAATTAGTTGTCAGTTGTATCGAGAGAGTTATAAACATAAGATAGGAATTTCCACGATCTAATAATCAATGATATATTCACATAATAAAAGGTTAATTATTTAATTATTTTTATGGGGATGCGTCACCTAGACACTATTGTTTGGTAATGATTTCTCTAAATAATTTCCTTTGTCTTGCATTTAATATTGTTTCCAATATTAGTTTAATTAGCTTTATTTTTAATTAAAAACCAAATTCGATTCTTAGGTTAGATAATATAAAAAGGGCAATTAGTAGTACTTACTATCTTCGTGGGATCAACCCGTACTTACTTGTGCTAGCTACAACTATAGTATGCTAAGTCTAATGCCAGAGGTGAGGTTTCTATAATTATACTTAAGGATCGTGAATTTTGGTTCCAGTTTCAATTTACAATTTAATTTTATGAGCCTTTAGTGAGAGAACTTCGTTTAGTTGATAATGATGATAAGGTAATAATGATTTATTTTTATAATTTTATAGAGAGGGTGAATGAACCAATCAAGGGTAATTTTAAAAAATAGGACTTCATTGTACACA
Source organism: Erythroxylum orinocense (assembly GCA_025531955.1). Classification (NCBI taxonomy): domain Eukaryota; kingdom Viridiplantae; phylum Streptophyta; class Magnoliopsida; order Malpighiales; family Erythroxylaceae; genus Erythroxylum; species Erythroxylum orinocense. Next base: position 17,611,496 of record JANZLX010000003.1, on the reverse strand, counting down.
CTTTATCTTATAGTGATCAATGAAAGATGAGAAAACAACTTTATTCCTTGTGACTTGTAAATGAAACTTTTTTAATCCTAGTGTCTAATTTAGACCAAATTTTACAAAAAAAAAGTTAAATTTAATAGGTGAATGCTATTAACTATAACAACAATTGTTCCTCATGTAAGATCTCTTAAGCTCACAAATGGAGGTTTATAAGGATGCTTCTAGTGAATTTAGGATGCCTATTATTATTCATTAAAGACACAACTTAAAGTTTTGGGAAACGTATGTTATTAGCATTATTAATTTTAATAATTTTTAATTTTTTAATTTGTTTTTCTACTATGACATTTAATAGAACAAGTAGTTCTGTAAATCCAATTTGCTCAACCATATCGATCTTTTAATGAATTGGTTTATGAGAAACTAAGCTTGATAGATGAGAGTGACTTGGAAGACAATCTTAGATGGGAAAGTACTGACATGTTCTTTGGTGCAATGAATTTGAATGATGGTGATGATAATGATACTCTTAAAGATAATGATTTTGTACTAATTGAGAATTAAGGTCAATTCAATTTAAGCAGATATTCGATTGAATGAAGTTTCAAGTTTTCATTTCTTCTCTTCTTTTAATTTCACTTATATTTGATGTGTATATTATGAAATATAAATATTAATGTAAATGTTTTTGTTTGAAGTTTAACTTTTAGTTGGTTATTCCTCCACGCGAACTGTTGTTGTAAATTGTAATACTTAGAGCATCATAGATCTTTATTATTCTTTTTATTTAATGTTTTGATGTAATTATTATTTATTATATGATTAAATTATAACATTGTAAGTACTTTGTGTTATCCTTATATTTATATTTATATAATGATTAAATGATATTTTTATATTAATTGTAGTTATTTTTAATATGTGAAAGTAATATTAATAAAAATAAATAGATTATTGTTATTTCAAATTTCCATTATTATAATTTTTAAAGACATGACTGATGTAAAATTATAAAGGGTTAATTAAAAAAAATCTTATACTTTTTCAAATTTTCAATTATAGCTTAAACTTTAGAAAGTGGCAATTAAATATCCAAACTTTCAATTTTTCTCAAATGTAGACTGACGTTAATGTCTCCGTTAATAAAGCTGAAATACAAGCCAAGTCAAACATGTCTAATGAAATGTAAGAAACCTTCGAATATTGTTAAAGGATGCTTCTTCACACCACCTATGGAACCTCTTAAGGAACCTTCTCCTTTTTCAATGACTTCCTTGTTGTTCTTCCCTTTATTTACACTCTCACTCTCTAATTTATAGTCAATAACAACAAAATGCCTCATCTTTCTCTTATTCTTCTTATTCTCTTGTTAAAATTAAATTTCCACATTATCACTAGCCAACGAAAACCCACATTGACAAACATATCCATACCTACTTAGAGAATGAGATAAATCATACATTAAACACCCTGATGGTTTTCCTTGCTAAGTACCCACGTGGTAGCATGCCCTTTTCAATTTCCTGAAAAGTTGAACTCTCATTAAAAACCCTCCTTCACTTCTCAAATCCACTATCTCCACCCTCACCCTCAACCTCACTATCACCACGGGTTAAGAACTTTTTAGAAAGAGAAAATAAGTTAGTAAGAGAAAAGAAAATGAAAAATTTTCAAGCAAAAGAAAATTGGAATTACATTTGAACTGAGTGAGTGAAAAGGACTTTAACTATATAATCAAAATCTGTAGCGCCCCCTTACCGCAGGGTATACACCGGGACGCCCGTAGGTCATTCCGATACATATTCTACGATAAGGGTGAGCTACGTTCTATCACTACTGTACTTCACATGGCATCATACTAATAAAACATCAATATAAAATCACGAACTTTTTTTGAAACCAAAATTTTCCTTATTTCATTTCATCAAAACCAAAAGTTTACATATCTGTCAGTTTTTCACTGTCTATACATCACTCCAAAAACCTAGTACGACATGCTACATAAAAGAGGAAAAATACATCAAATCTATCTAGGCCATCCCAAAAGTCTCAGCTGACCGACCTGTGAGCCATGACTTCTCTCGCCAACACGATCTACACGGCTAGAAAAGTCCCTCTAGAGCTAGGAGTCTACTCTCGGTCCTGAAAAAATATGTTGCAATTTTGGGTGAGTTTGCGAACTTAGCGAGGTAACCATCATCGATGGTTCACTCAATTCATGCAACAATCAGGCATATCACAATTATTTCATAATCTCACATACATCAGAAGTACCACATGATCACATCAGTAACACATTTTATTTTCACATAAGCATAAGGCATTTTGCCTTTCACTCAATCAAATAAATGTAAGCAAATGCATATGAAATGCTCATGTGATCCTTTTTTTTCAATTTATTACGGTGTTGTGACCGAGCGCCTAGATTGTCCCAATATGGGCATATTAATCATTGAGCCTAAGGCTCTAAATCACTGTGGGGCTCAAAGCTTGAATATAATCGTTGAACTTTTAGCTCTCGGTGGCTGCTTCAGTCACAACTGTCATTATCTGATCATGCATTCATGTATGAAATGCATATGTCACAATTAAGCAGTGTATATATCAAAATTAATCACAATTTATCACATCATAAGCAAGTAGGTCACACATTCCCATACAAGTAACACTTCTATGTCATAGCTCCCTAGTACATCAGACCTTCTGTCCGGAATCCACAATCAGAATCAAAACTCAAACCCACCGTTATTCGCCACAAGATTATAAAGAAATAATAATTGAGAAAACCGTCTAGGTCACTCACCAATAGCTTCCGAAGTTAATGCCTGGAAGTCTCGGCAACGTCTATGGGTTGACGTTCCAAATGCGTCTCTATAATAGTTAAAATACGCAAAATTAAAATGTTTAATAATGCACATGGAGAAATTAAAATGTGTACAATGCATATTCGTGGCATTCTTGGCATTATTCCAAAAATTCTCATCACAAAATTTTCCTTTAAATTTTATAAATTTATAGACACCAAAATCACTCAATTCGGACCTCTATAGGTCTAATTATTGTTAAAACATGGACCCGAAAAATAATTACTCAGTCCTCTCACTTTGACCTTATCAATCTATGTCACTTCCATCTCTAAAAATTCACTATTTTATATAGAAATGAAATTAAATATTTCACGAATCCGATTCCTCGAAAATCAGGTTAATCGGAGGTCGGATGAAAAAGTTATACACAAAAGAAGGCAAAGGGTCAAATTTTTGGAAAATCAAAGAAAAAGGGGCACTCGCGATCGCGAGGAGCGCTAGCGCGCTCACCCTCACGAGGCGTCGCCGTCGCAAGGGCTAGCTTCCTCGCCTGTTCCAATTATTATTATTATTATTATTATTATTATTATTATTATTATTATTATTATTATTATTATTATTATTATTATTATTA
>JANZLX010000003.1:17596741-17607967 GCA_025531955.1 Erythroxylum orinocense | reverse complement strand
CCAAAACTCACAAAGACCCACTCCAATTAAATTTTCAAGCACAAAAGTCATATTTTTCACAATAAGCACATTAGAGATACATATACTGGGAAATGCCATGAATGCATGTACAATCATTACATGTGCCAAATTTACTATTCATGTATATATATGAATGCATGAACATAGCAAAATAATTTTAACCACTCCTAACCCGTTCCAAATTACTATTTTACCCTTCCCATCGATGATGAGATGCTACCAAATCACCCTCAAAAAGATAAAAATAAGTTAATTCATAGTATTAGATGAGTGCTAGAAAAGGAGAGAGGGTAGGTAAAGTTTTTTGTTGTTTAATTTTATAGGTTAAGTTTTTTGTTGTTTAATTTAATTTATATCTAATGTGAATTTAGTATTATACATAGGATCATACATTTAACACCGTTAATATAAATAATAATATCAGGCTATATTTAAGAAAAATTAAAAATTAAAATATTTAATTATTATTTTTTAAAGTATACACTATAATTATAAAATTATGTAAGGTTTAAGATTTTTTAATAATTAATATACATATAAATTAAATAGTATAATATATTGAAGGTCTATTTTATATACTGTAAAAAATCTACTTCCCCCAGCCACCACTTTTATGTTGTAGTTAATTAGTTATTAGTCTTTAGTTCACCTGTCTACTATATATATATATATAATATCTACTTCCCCCAGCCACCACTTTTATGTTGTAGTTATTAGTCTTTAGTTCACTTGTCCACTACTTTCTTCATTTGTCTACCCATAGACAGAACATAAGCACAACATATCTCCAAAACCTACTCTGTGTTTCCCCGTCTCAAGTTCTCTCTCTAACACAACAATCATGCCATTCTCTCTTCTCCTCATTTTACTCTCTTTAACATTTTCAGATACCTGTAACTCTACGCAGGACTCTCTAAAACTCCCATTGCTCCACAGAACCCCACTTCCTACCCCATTCCAAGTCCTCACCTCCGACCATTACCGCCTGCGTCATCACCACCGCCACTACCGCGCCTCCGTCAAATCCCCCATAATCTCCGGCGCATCCTCCGGCTCCGGTCAGTACTTCGTCTCTCTCCGCCTGGGTTCACCCCCCCAGCCATTACTCTTAGTGGCTGACACTGGCAGCGACCTTATCTGGGTCAAGTGCTCCGCCTGCAAAAACTGCTCTGACCACCCTCCATCATCTTCCTTCCTAGCTCGCCATTCCTCCTCATTCTCACCAACCCACTGCTTCAACAACATCTGCCGACTCGTCCCACACCCCGACCCTAACCCCTGTAACAAGACTCGCTTGCACAGTCCCTGTCGTTACGAGCACTCCTACTCCGATGGGTCGGTCACGAGCGGGTTCTTTTCCAGAGAGACCACGACGTTGAACACCAGCTCTGGGAAAGAGACCAAGCTGAAGAATCTCGCATTTGGGTGCGGGTTTCACGAGTCGGGTCCGAGCGTTACGGGTCCGAGTTTCAATGGGGCTCAAGGTGTAATGGGTCTGGGTCGTGGACCCATATCTATTTCTTCTCAACTCAGTCGTCGCTTTGGCAACAAGTTCTCTTACTGTCTCATGGACTACACCCTCTCTCCACCTCCTACGAGTTTTCTCATAATCGGTGGTTCCCAGAACGACTTCGTACCCCAAGCCAAGGAAATGAGCTTCACGCCGATACTTGCCAACCCGCTCTCGCCTACATTCTACTACATTGGGATCACGTCCGTGTTCGTTAACGGCGTGAAATTACGTATCGACCCTTCCGTCTGGACAATCGATGAGATGGGTAACGGTGGCACGGTGATGGACTCAGGAACGACGTTAACCTTCATAAAGGAGCCGGCGTACCGTGAGATTCTAACAGCGTTTAAACGGCGACTGAAGTTACCGAGTCCAGTTGAGCCAACTCCGGGTTTCGATCTTTGTGTGAACGTGTCAGGGATTCCGAATGCTAGGTTGCCTAGGATGCGTTTCGAGCTCGTCGGCGGTGCGGTGTTGTCGCCGCCGCAGAGGAATTTGTTTATACAGACAAGCGAGCGGGTCAAGTGCTTGGCGGTTCAACCTGTCGAGCCAGGAACGGGGTTTTCAGTTATAGGGAATCTGATGCAACAAGGATATTTGTTGGAGTTCGATAGAGACAGATCGCGCCTCGGTTTTTCACGTCGTGGTTGTGCTCTGCCTGCGCATTAAGCGCGTCGTTTCGTTTTTTTAATTAATAAATTTTTATTGGACATTGACAGTTGTGGGATTTTACTGCACATTTGATATATATATATATATATATATATATGTGATCATTGTCATTTTGGTTTTAAGCGGAATATGATAAACAAAAAGAAAAAGAAAAGGAAGGCAGTAATTTGGAGTTGAAGTTAATTAATTAGCATATTTCTAATTCAATAAAAAGGTTTGTATACATAATACATTGTTGTTTTTTATTTGTCATAGGGCAATTGCAAAAAAAAAAGGATAATAATTGAATAGAGCATATGAAAACAAAAGAAAAAAGATGGGTCATAGGATCTTAGGTTAAAGACAAAAAGATGTTAAATAAAGATTTAATGGTTGTGTTGGGTCGGGTAACGTCGTCCTATCCAGTCAAACCAACTTTACTGGATGAAAGATACCCTACGAGTATGCCAGTGTCGCGTGGACCATGTAGCCCATTACACGATTTTCGTAAAATGAAATTTTCTGTCTCATACTTACCCGCTTCTTTGTTTTAATATTGTGTTTGCTAAATGCTAATAGACTAGAGCACCAATGACATTTGTCAATCAACAACTAAATGTTAACTTCAGATTAATCCATACTAAATTAATTGTAATTTAAAACACTAAACTTGATGATCTTAAGTTCAGGAGCTGTTTATATGGTTGTGTAATTGAGTGTTCCAGTTCCAGTGGTCTCTACTCTGTCACAGAGAGAGAGAGAGAGAGCCGAGAAGAAATGGGAGAATCATGTGATGTGATGAAGAGTTCTAGACAGCTGGCTCTGCACTCATATGAATGAATATGACCCTTCCTTTACACCTAGATACAGTGGAGAACGGGCCCACTTAGATACCAATCTAAATCACTTACATTTAAGTTTACAATTACACCCACTTTTGTCATCACAACCATTTGTTTTTTTTTTTTTTGAAATTTGACTGGAGAAATCTCCACAATATGTTTGAGTCAGTCGTCTTCACTTTGGGATCCCATCTTCTTGTACTAATCAATTTTCGTCTTCATCACGCTCTCAAACAACTCTACTTTTGACTATTCCATTTCACGTTCTTTCAACCGTATGTATAGATATTCTTGTGATTTGATTTTGCAGTTGACATTATAGAACACCAGTTTTACGAACTTACTTTGACAGACATTATTCAAATTGAAAACGCAGGCCCAGAGACTATTCTTGATTATGAGCCTGTAGACGATGGGCTGCTTAGTAATTCAGACTTGCTTACTACCTGGGCTTAGTTGTTCTCCAAATTCTACCAATTGTTTAATCATTTACCTTCCAGCAAAGTTTTGAGATTAAGGTTTATCCAAATTGGCCCTACCTACTTAATTCATCGTCAAAATAAGATGTAAGCTTCTCCTGTCCGTATATGTTCTTCCAAATTCTCTCTAAAAAACGTGACAGCCATGGGCCATCCATCCTCTCAACCTCCAACTTTTTTGTTTTCCTTCCTAAACATCATTTTATTATTCAACTCAATAATAAGGAAAACCCCAATTCATATATGTCAAATTTGTCTGGCTCATCTCATGCCAGCTTAAAGAATCTTTTTTTTCCCCACGTTCAGAATTAGATGCTTCATTACTTGGACTCCAGGGTATCCGAAAGCAATCCTAATTGCATTCCCATGCACTTTCCTCTGCTCTGATCAAAATTTTCCCAGCAGCAAATTAAGAGTGATCACAAAGTACTTGAAGCATTTCATCTACCCCTTGTTGAGTTTTTTTTTTTTAATTTCGTCAAATGATTTTCTTAATGTAGCGTCAAAAACTAAGCATCATATTAACAGATAACAACGACTTCCTATTATCTAAAATGGGTAGTTAACAAGGTCCATTATTTGTAACTTAGCTTTTCTATTGCTTTAAGCTTCTTCGGTTTCAGGTCATGTGATTCATCGACGTTCAGGTCTTGTGGGAAATCACCTTTCGGCCTAGCGACAAATGATAATCAAGACGAATTATCATATTGAAAATATGGCTGCAATTCTTTGACTCTACCAAGAGACGTATCTCAAGAGACATCCCAAAACACTTGTTTATGCATATTCCAAGCAAATTCACCTAATAATTTAAACAGGATTACTAATCGAATGTAATTATACATTGAAACTTATCAAAATTAGTTAATCTCTTAATTTTAAATAATTTACCTAGATTATATAATTTGTAAACTATAACATATACTCAGTAGTTTTATCAAATAAGAATTCAAAAATAATGACTATAAGTTCCATGTCATAAAAAAAAAACTTGTTTATATATATTTATGATTTATACTAGCATGCTTAGAAGTTGGGTCGAAGTCTGAGCCGAAGCTTGAGATTCTTGTTTGGTCCTTTATGCGTATGTTCTTGGTTAAAAAGCCATAACTATAGGGTCCTTTTATGCTGTCCAAAACATGTTGACTATGCGGATTATGGGTCCTGGTCTGCTTTCTGAAAGCTGCACACTTGTTCCTTACTTGCACTAGTGATTTCTCAGACTGTAGGTCCAATCCTTGTTCACTTTTTAGGCTTGTTTTGATTTGAGATTTTATGTGTAAGTTGGTGGATTGATCGGGGGCTAGCTAAATGTTTTTGGTTCATGTCCCCATAAAGCTCTAATATAGCATGGCTTTAAAGACTGTTAGGCTCTATTTAAAAGTTAAACAATGGTATATTCGAAAGCTGAAACTGGAGCAGCCAATCAGGCTTTAAGTCATTTCATTGTGTTTCCTGTACCCATTGCTCTAAATTATGCTTTTCAGTTGTGTATATACAATTGTACCGACAAATACTTACATGCATCTGTACTTACGTCTTTCAATAGGTTTCTCAAAGGTTTTCTGGTCATAAAAAGGGTTATGTATACATACCCACCGGTTATGGTATGATCAGAAGCTACAACAGACTTTCGGCTGAAAAGGAAATTGCAGGCAATCATTTTTTAATGCCCTTTAAGATTCAGAATACTCATGGTTGAACCAAGTAAATGTAAAACTTGATACAAATTGATTAACTTTACAAGTTACATGAGAATATTTTAGCTTTGAGTGGGAAAATGTTTCCTGTCTAACTGTACGGTTCTGTTATATTAAGTCTCTCAAGAGTTAGCAATTGCATGTAATTGATGCTTGTGCTTGAAACCTTGTCGGTCCACTGTTCTCCCCATGTGATTTAGATCCACAACTATTTCTGGTTAACTAAGAAAAAGAAAAATGACCTTCAAGGCCTCCAAACTTTTCGTGGAAACTCTTTGACTTGGTTCCCTTGTACAAGTTCTGCACAGGGAAGTAGGTCTTCACCATGAACTGAAAATGAAAGTGACACCAAGTTGAGATTGAGAACGGCAAGTAAAACAAGGAAGTATGTATATCCTAGACAGAATGGAGAGCTTTTATACGTATTTAAACTAGGACAAGGCCCCGAGGAGATAACTATGTTCTCTATTTTGGCTCCATTAACTTGTAATTTTGTTTAGCAAACAAATTCTGCCCCAGTTCCTAGAGGCCGAGAACCCATTTCTTGGTTATGCCCTGGGGATCTACTTCATAAATTAGGTATATTTTCTTTAGTATAAACTGAAAATTTTTAATATATAAAAAAATCTTATCAATTCGTAAAATTTTCACGATAAAATGTGAATTTTAATAGACGAGAGATAATTTTATCATCAAACCTGACTTCTGATGCTAGATTATGGCTTGATGTTATGGTTCTACACGAAATCTTCCTCTGTCCAAGAATGAAAATCCGATAAAAAATTACAGTAAATTTTCTATAAATTGATATTCAATAAATTAATAAATTATCATATAATGATTATTTATGGTCTCAATTTGATCTAATAAAGAAAATTAATTTCGGATTAATCATATTTATTTTAATTATTAAATTCTGGATAATTTTAGTATAATTAATTTATGACGGTTTTACAGTTCACAGTTCGGTTGTTTTACAAGGACCCAAAGCAGAACTTCCATGTTTGGATATTGGAGCTAAGGGGCTGAAACCTTTGCCACTGTAAACTGAAAAAAGCACGATCGGAGTCCTTTTAATCCTATACATTCACCTGAAGGGAAATGATATGCTCTCTGGGTTATTTAAACAGGTGACATACTAAATTATTCAGCAGGAACCTGGAACTTGGAACAAGTACGAGTCGCAAGAGCTTTAAAATTGTTCATCATATATATGGAGATAGACTAGGAGCTATGTACATTGATTCGATGCCCCCATGTTGAAATTACTTATTATAGCCACATTCCATTTGGTGGACCACAGGAACTTTGATCATTAATTATGGGCATGTGTAAGTACATAATGGCTTCCTAATGAGCATGATGATCATCATCAGGTTACTCATGTGATGTTTGATATACGACTGTTATTTGCAGTGGCCCACAGAAGTTGCTTTGATGTGCAGATGATTAGTGTCATGTGTATAACTGGATTTGGCTGCAGAAGGAATCTAATAAGAAAGTCCTGCCATATTTTAATGCGGAGGTAGGTGAACAAGATTCAGTTCATATAAAGGTGGGGTTTTTGGGATTCCATTCTCAATTGATACAATTCTTTTCGTCATAACTAAAGGGAGACTTATTTAAGGACAATAAAACGTTAATCTGCTGGAAAGCACTATGGTAAGAAAAGAAAAAATTCCATAGGCGCCCTTGTACACTTTCTCTTCTCCTATTTATTTTTTCCTTCTCGACAATGCCATCCCCTCTCCAGAGCATACTTGGATTATTGCCCGATTGCAAATGTATGATGCATGTGGATTGGCGAAGTGGCTAAATACGAATCGTTTGCATAAATCACTTAACCAATTAAGTATATAAATAGTTTATATAAATCACTTAATAAATAAGTGATAGGGTCAATACAGATAATTTCTATATAGGTCTCAACTCCTCACTTCCAATCCTCCGAATGTTTTGAGAAATTTTCTTCAAAGCTTAAGCTAAAGAATAAGTGATAGGGTCAATAAGATAATTTCTATAGGTCTCAACTCCTCACTTTCAATACTCCGAATGTTTTGAGAAATTTTCTTAAAAGCTTGAGCTAAAGAGTAAGTGATAGGGTCAATAAGATAATTTCTATAGGTCTCAACTCCTCACTTCCAATACTCCGAATGTTTTGAGAAATTTTCTTAAAAGCTTAAGCTAAGGACCTCTTGACTGCAGGTACTTGGTTGCAACTGTTAAGCATCTTTCTTTTTATATTTATTATTATTTTCAACTTAGATTGATAAAAGGCTATTGATCTTATATCTAGTTTCTGCACATGAAAATGATAATTTTCCTATCAATATTCAAAATTAGAGTTCTAAAGTGAAATATAAAATTAAATGTAATATGAAGATAGTACAAAATGAAATGCACTTATCGTGGAACAACTATTTATAGTATCTTGTTAATGTGGTTTGATAGGTAATAATTAGATTATAACTTTAGTATGTTCTTAAGAGTGTTTTTTTTTTAACTTTAGTGATTTTTATAAGATTTGATACTTAATTTGGCTTATATTATTTTCAAATCTTATTTGAACTCTCCAATGAGGAACATTAAAATTAAGTTAAAACAGTTTTGACATGATTCTAGGGGCGAGATTTAGAATACAATATAGAGTATGAAATCATGTCAATTACAACATACCCATATATGGGATAACTTGTACAAAGTTTGAGGGTTTGTATAGTAACAGTGGGGGAAGTGCAACATGATGTTAGTGGTCATTTTTCGCAATTTCTAGATTTTTGAGAATGCAATTAGAGAGTCAAACTAAATCATCTTGATATAGAAAGTAGTAACTTTGGAGAGAAAGGAAGAGAATTCCGTCAAGATTCAATTGAAGAACTTCAACATTTCAAGATCCACAAATTGGAGACAAAGTAATATTTGTTGTTTTTAATCTTAACATAATTAAATTTGGGGTAGATCTAAATGAGATAACCCTAAACTTATTTGTTTAGGTTGACTCTTTGATTAAATGAAAGATCTGAGCATTCTTGTGAATTAAGCAAGATTTCTTTCTTTTATGTGAATTGAAATTTGCTAGTATTTTGTTTCAATTTTAGGTTTTATATATAGAGATTGAGAAATTATATGTATGAATAGATTGTGATATGAATAGTAAAAGCTCCATAAAATCTTAGAGATAGGATTACATAAATCTTTTAAGTTAGACTCAAATATAATAAAGAAATTCATAAAACAAGTTAAAGCATTTTTAAGGGTTATATTTTAAAAAATCATTCAATCAGCTTAAGGGTATGATATTTATTTCTTGAGAAAGAATCTTAAAATTTATCCCAATCCAAGAAAATAAGGTTAGTAATTGAATTAAAATAAAATTAAGCATAGAAGGGTTCTAGGGGAATTCTACATCTAGATATTGGTTATTTGTTGATTGTTTCATTCTTGTTTATTACTTTGGTTAGTTATTTTATATTAGTAAATTTAATTTAGTTAGTCACTTTTTTTAAGTCAATCATTTTTTATTAGATTAAATGATAGAACGATATTTATTATTAGTTCTGGTAGTCTTCGTAGGAATGATATTCGTATTGACCATACTATATTATAAGAACAATAGGTGCATTACCCTAGTTAATATTTGATAATGTTCAGATTGTGAAAAATATAATCAAGTTTTTTGCATCATTACTAAGGATTAGAGTATTAGGAACAATTTATTTTTATTAATCTAATAAATGTTCTTTCTTTCTTTATTTATTTTATAATTTTTGCTTAATCTTACTTTTGTTTACTAAATTTTAGGATTTAAGTACTTAAGTTTATTACTAGAAGTAGTCTTAGAGTATTACTTAATCTAAGACAACTAGAAGTTCAGAGGTTTTAGTTACCAAATATCACAGAAGTACATGAAGGATAATGTACTATAGGAGATTATAATAGACTATCACTTACGGGGCAGACCCTAGCATTACGAAGCTAAAATTTGAGGATTTTTTTAAAAATGAAGCTCAATATGAGTCAGATGGTTTAACAATTTATGTAACTTAATGGCTTACTAGATTAGGATCCAAATGCACACATAAACAACTTTTTAGAGATTCGTAATACCTTTAAAATAAATCGAGCTTCGAAGGATGCTACTCGGATGAGTTTGTTCCCTTTTGTCTTTAGGTACAGAGCTAAATCATGGTTAAAATTATTCCTTTCTAGATTAGTTACTACTTACAATAATCTTGCGAAAAAGTGTTTGGTTAAATATTTTCCTCTAACACCTATGACAAAACTCAAGGATGGCATCTTTTGTTTTCAATAATTAGAGGGTGAGACATTGTTTGAAACTTGGGAGAGATGGAAGGAATTATTGAGAAAGTGCTCACACTATGAACTTAATTTAGGATTACAAATACAAATATTTAAAAGTGGATTGAGTTATCCATCTGATCAGTTGATTGAGTTATCCATCCACATAGTTGATTGATGCATCTTTGGATGGGACTACAATGTTAAAACTCCTAAGAAATTACATAATCTAATTGAAAATATAGCTATGAAAAATTACTAGTGAAGGGACTTAAAGACAAATGTGAAATCAAGTGATATTTATATTGTTAATATGGTGAAAACATTAAAGGCAAAGTTGGAAGCTTTGGACAAGAAGATTGATAATATAAGTTTGGCAACTTAAAGGAAACAAGTGATGATTTACGATATTTATGGATTTAGACACCTAATAACATGGGATAGCTGATATAGCAAATTGATTTAATAATGAACCAACTTCAAAATAATCCTTACGTTATTACTTATACTTTAGGGTAAAAAATTATCCCAAAATTTCGTAGAATAATCAAGGATAGCAAAGGCAAAGACCTCAACTAGATTTAGCAATAGTAGGAGCAACAAAAAAATCCAATTCCTGAGGAGCACATGATAAAATTTATTAATATATCTTAGGCTTACTTTTAAAATTTTGAAGCATCACTTTAAAATTAAAAAATTTACATCTATAGCTTTAAAAATCATATTGGATACCTTATTCAACTTATAAAGTAGAAGGTTATTTTACCTAGAAACACTGAGCCAAACTCGAGAAAGCAAGTAAAAGTATTAACTTTAAGGAGTAGAAAGGAGCTAAAAGTTAAAAAAATAGAAACAAAAAAGCATAAGAAGAAATATAAAGAGAAAGAGGAGGAGCAAAAGAAGAAATTTATCAAAAAGTACAAACTAGTAACTATGTACCTGTACAAACTTGAGAAATATAGAAAGGAAGATTAATTTAGTAGAATTTTAAGAGCTTTCTAAAAAAATTATATATTAAAATTCTTTTTATTGAAACTATTATACGTATGCCAAAATATGTCAAGTTATTGAAAGATCTCCTTTTTAACAAGAAGAAACTCAAGGAGTTATTGGTGGTTACTTTAAGTTTGGAGAACTATGATAATTTATTAAACAAATTATCCTAGAAGATTAAAGATCCAAATAATTTTACTATTCCTCATAATATTGTTAATTTGTCAATTGGAAGGGTATTAATAGACTTAGGTGATAGTGTTATCTTTATGCGATATAACATGTTTAAGAAATTAGGATTGGATGAACCTAAGTCAATTAGGATGAGCATTCAATTAACAAATAAGTTAATTAAATATCCTACAGGGATTAAAGAAGATGTTTTGTTTAAGATTGAAATTTTTTTCTTTCCTATTAACTTTTGTGATTTTACATATGGAGGGTGATGTAGAGGTTTTTTCGATCTTAGGATGACCCTTCCTAACTACTAAAAAAGTTATTATAGATGTACATAATGAGATATTAACCCCACGAAAATAGAGTGAAAAAGTAAAAAAAATAATAATTTAAGCAATGAAGCACAGACACGGCAAAAAGTTTCCGTGCCCATGTGTTCGACACGGACACGCGGTGGACACGTGTCGGACACGTGTCCGTACATGTCCTAATAAATAAATATTTTTTTCATATTGGATACGGTGCGGATACGGCTGGAGACAGCTCGATAC
>JANZLX010000003.1:17573412-17596641 GCA_025531955.1 Erythroxylum orinocense | reverse complement strand
TTCAGTATAGTTCGACACCTCGGTATCAACCTCCATAGATGGGTGCTGAGAGAACCAATCATCGTCCTCTGCGGAGAATGTATGGAAACATGAAAATATACAAAATAACAAGAGCTATGAAAACATAAATAAACAAAAACCTGGATGAAGATGAGGCGCAGAGAGGATGAAGATGCGGCGCAGAGAGGATGAGTGCAGAGAAAAAAAAACAGGGATTGAAAACGCGATATCTTTTTTTGTGAAATATCACGGAAACGTGAATTTTTTGTTTCCGTAAATGAGTTGCGGTTTTTTTATTTTTAAAACAGTGAAATAAATCAAATACAACCAAACGTGATTTATTCGGAAGTTTCAATTTCTATAAAAACCGCAACAGGAAACGAAAAAAAAATCGAAAACAAACAGGGCCTTAACTTACGAAGTTGTCATTAACAAGTACGTGTCAAATTCTACAGAAACTACTCAACTTGGACCACGAACTTGGATTAAGATTTAAGAAGTTTCTAATATGTAAAGACTAAAACTGACTTTGTCAACTCTATTCAAGACTGTAAAGAATTTGAAGATCATGAAAGAAATATGGCCAAATTTCCGAACTCATCATTTATACATGTCAGGTCTTGTAACAGATGGTATACAATTTCTAGGACTTGTGGACACTAATCACGGCTGTTGCATGCTTGCCAAATACTTTCACGCTTTTTATGTTTTGATGGAAAGGTTAGATTTAGCGTATTTATCTTAAATCTCGAAGTCAACCGGCCAGCATGGACATCTTCGGATTGTTTAAGTGCTGCAAATAATCCCAAGAGATTGATGATATGATGACAAATATTTGTTAAGACAACAAAAGGAATAGGAACAAAAGAAGGTAAACAACAAACAATTTTTAGGGTTTCTTTTTAAATTCAATGCATACATAGAATTTCATTTAATTGGTCAAATAATGTGTTTGGTAACTTTTATATATTTTGATTAAACTTATTACTTGAAAGAATTTGTGTTGTTGTAGTATTCAAAATAATCATCTTGGATTTAATTATTGTTTACGTGTATGAATATTTATATAAAAATATTATATAATATTTTAAATATACAGTAGAGCCTCTCTAAATTGATACTCGGTAAATTAATAAACTCTCTAAGATAATATTTTTCTCCGAACCTGACTTGAGCCAGTTGAAAATTTATCAAATTTCAATAAGATAATATAGTTTCAAAATATCCCTATGTAAATATAGGGTTCCATTAATACCATAAATTAATAATTATCCCATTAAGAACATTATTTATTAGTTTTCATTAATATTATGTACAATGAATCTATGTTTTAGATTCATTCAATTAATATGAAATATGAATTTTTCTAAGACACAATGTTTTTTTATGTAATCAAATTTTAACTTCAATCAATTACAAAAATCTCTTTAAATTAATAAACATCAATTTATTGATTAATTAATATCTCTATAAAATAACAAATATCAAGATTCCAACAATAGTAATTTATAGAGGTTTTACTATAGATATAAATCTCTCATAATTTAAAAATTAGAAATTTATAGTCATCATAAACTGTTAATCATGACAAATTAATAACATGTAAATGTTAAATTTTCATGTAAATGCATTTTATAAAATTAGTAAAAGATTCATTTAGATATCAAATTTATTATACTATTGTATAAGTTTCAAAAATATTTATAACTAAAACTATTTAGATATGATCCTATTTGTCATAAAAATGTGTACAATTATTAATATAATCAATTTTCACTAATTTATATAATTATGTAAGGTAAACTCTAAAATAAAAAGAGAAAGTGGTTAATATTTTTGTACTGATATTTAACTTTACTTTTTGTCATTATACAATTTAAAGATAAAAATAAAATTTAAACATAATTAGAAGGATGAACAAATATCTAAATTATTTTTAATGGAACATGTTGACGCTAAGAAGGAACTTCCTGAATACTTACCAATTATGAAGCTCAATGGCAATGGGGAGTTGGTAGAGGGTAGAGTAAGGTTGTCATATCCATGGAGACCTTAATTGAAAGAAACCATAAAAGTCTCAATTCCTAAGAAAAATTGAAACAAAAAATTCAAACATAGAAGTCGAGGAAAATCAAGAACTAAATAATTCTAGTGATTTCATAACTACCATAGCAGGAAACATTGAGCTAATAACAATAGACAAGCAATCTATTAATAACCTGGCTCCCAACA
Source organism: Erythroxylum orinocense (assembly GCA_025531955.1). Taxonomy (NCBI): domain Eukaryota; kingdom Viridiplantae; phylum Streptophyta; class Magnoliopsida; order Malpighiales; family Erythroxylaceae; genus Erythroxylum; species Erythroxylum orinocense. Next base: position 17,594,409 of record JANZLX010000003.1, on the reverse strand, counting down.
TTTCTTCTAAGTAGCTCACAGATATGGAGACCACTATACCAGAAAGGATTTTGCTAGGGCTAAGGAATATGTAAAGATTGAGGTAATTCAACATAATTCATCAAAAGTTAGCAATGAGGTGCTAATGGATAAGATGATAGTTAAAATTGGAAATGTTGAATATGAATCTAAGGTAAAGGTCTAGATTGAGGAATGGAACTAGAGCCTAGCAATCACAAATCAAGGAGGAGGACTAAATCGAAAAACTCATGATTTAGTAATGGATGGAATTAGAGCCTAGCAATCACAGTATGGAATGTTCGTGGACTCAATTGTCTAAATAAATATCTAGCTCTATGGGACTTTTTGGTTGCTAGACAACCTTATTTTGTTGGTCTTACTAAGACCAAAATAAAGGAAGAGAACTTCTAAAGGTGCCTAAAATTCTTGCATACAGACTGGATCACTTTAAGTAATCACTTCAAGCATCTAAATAGTAGAGTTATTATCTCTTTTGATCCTACACACTTGCACTTATCCATGTGGTTTTGCTCTAATTAGCTTATTCATTATGAATTCATGCTTAAAGCTAGTAGTGATCCTCTAGCCACCACAGTAATTCATACTGCTAATTGGGAATAACAGAGAGCTAGCCTATGGAAAGATTTGGAGAAGATTAAGGTTAGTATGACTATCCATTGGATGATAGCAGGAGACTTCAGTTGTATACTCTCACACTCTTAATCAAATGGGGGGAAAGGGTACCTCACATTTTGATGTAAAAGAACTATCCACTCTTACTTCTTCTTTGGTTTGGTGGATCTCAGATGCCATGGAGTTTTGTTTACTTGGAGTAACCATCAGAGTGGAGACATTTTCCTACAGGGAAAACTTGACAAGTGCTTAATAAACAACATGTGGCTAACAAAGCTAGTAGAGAGCTATGCCACCTCTGAAGCATAATAATTATTAGATCACACTCTTATTGTTGTTAATATTTATAGCAAGAAAGCAAAAAATAAATCCCCTTTCAAAATTTTTGATTCACTTTTGAAGCATTCCCAACTTAATTCAATCACTTCTGAGGTTGTGGAGAAGGCAAGCTATAGTCCAAAGCTTTCCAATGTATGAAAATGTGATTGACCTAAACTTGGTTAGTCAATTATGAATTAACTGCAAGTACACGATATAGTTGTAAGTAGTATCGGTAAGTATAGGTCGATCTCACAAAGATGATTGTTATTAGTAATTACCGTTATCCTATTATTTGGTATAGGAATTTTAATTGGATTTTTAATTAAAGAAGACAAAACTTAAGCAATTAAAATAAAATAGGGAACAATACTAAACAAAGAAATAAGGAATCACGTAGAAGACTATTGATATTAAGAATTACTGTATAGGTTACGAATCCCTCTAAAAACTCTTAAATAGTTGACCTTTATTATGCAATTATTTTGTTGACTTACTAAAGAAATTCTTATGGTATGCTAATAACTTACTTGAGACTACTAACAACTAATCTTATAATTATTAACCGATATTATTTAGGTTAAAGTAACTAAGATTGCTTTACTAGTTTGTGAATTCCGCTATTAGGTTTAACCATAATCTAGAAGATTTATATCGTCGTATCTCTAGGGTTGCAATTAACTCTTTTAAATTATGACAGATCTATTCATACACAAGATTTCTCAATCTCTATGTTATGATCAAATTATATAATAATATTTTGGATATATTAGAACATATATTAAACATATAATCAAATCATAATAGATAAATCCAAAAAATTGTATTAAATAAAAGAATCAAGATATGTTATAGCAAAAACTAGGGTTCATCTTACCTAGACACTAAAGAAATTTAGCTACACATGATAGAAAATGAAATCAAACATTAAAAAACAAAAAGAAAAAGAAAACAAGTTCATAATTCTAAATCTCCCTTTTTGTCTTTCATCTAATGTTCTTGCAAGTTTAAGGTTGATGTTATTATATATTGGATCTTTTGATGATTTCTTTGTGTTTTCTAGTTCTCTAGATGAATATTTTCCTTTTTGGACGTTCTCTATATTTGGAATCATCTCTAAATGTCTATTGAACATCTCTGCACATCTGCTCCCTCAGTTTGCCTCCAAACATATCTTTTTGTAGTAATTTTTAGGGTTATAAAAGATACATAGTTTGATACATAGATGTAAGACTGTGCATAATCCCAAATCCCCAGAATTCGCGATTTTAAAGTATCCCTTCTTATCTTCAAATCTTCATTTTATGCCATATTTTCATGATAATTCTTCTTCGTTTATCCATGAAGACAATTATAACCTATAGACACACTTAGACCAAATTAAGTAACAAATACGCAATAAAAATATATGATATCAAGCAAAAATACATCAAATATGAGGTATAAATATGGTCAATTATGCATCTAGCAAACCTCCCTACACTTAAGCTTTTGCTTATCCTCAAGCAAACCATGATCAAAATTATCAATCTTACAACATCTATCCTTCATTTTTTTTTTGTCCATTTATACTATAAATCATCATATCATATTAAATCAATTTAGCATACAATTAGATTCAAGTTATCCTAAAATTAACTTCCTAAGCCAATATTAATAGCGATCACATCAACACTCACATTGAAATCAAAACCATAAACCATTACACCCTCACCAAGATTTCACTCAATGCGCTTAAGTATTTAGGGTGAAAAGTATCAAAACTCTCAATCCATGCATAGTAAAACTCTTACCATAAGCTTGCAATATTATCAAATCTCCACCACTTATATAAACTAGAAACAAAACTAAAAAGGTCTTTATACATGTTATAATAGGCCTGAGTTACTTAATATGTGCTTAATTGTTGATACATTTAATCCACGACACTTAGTGATTAATGCTTTAAAATTCTTAAAACACTTACTTTAGTTCATATTTGATTTTAGGTACAATTTGGAAGTATAATAACTAACGTGGGCTGAAAGTGTACTCATTGAGCCATCTTCTCAATATTTATACTCTATTATCTTCAAGGAGCAAGAAGAAGAAGAAGACTAAAAAATTAAGAGATAATATAAAGCATAAAAATAGAGAATGAAACATTGTGGCTTATGGCCAAACCGATAAAATGTTACAGTTGTGAGCAGTCCCACGGCCGTGACATGAATTGCAAGGGCGTGAGACACTCTCACGCCCATACAAGGTGTCTCATGGCTGTGAGATGCCACTCACGATCGTGAGACACATTCATAGCCTTGAGAAACTAGCCACGCCGATTTAATAGAGGAGATCGAAGGCTAACTTTCTGACACTGCTTTGAAGGTGAAATTGATGCCCAAGTCACGGTTAAGCTTATCTCATCTTGTTTAATGATGAATCTCTCATTTCAAATCGCTATCGTTGTTTTGTGTTGGATTGTTTTAATATGAACCCATTGCTAGAATATTGAATATAATATTTAATCATTATATTTGATGTTTATGAGTCGTCATTAACGAACTTAGATCATTATAAACAACGTAACTTAGGTTAGATAACCTAAACGTACGAGATTATTGCTTATATTGATATGTTTTTCACTTTGTAATGTGGTTGCCTAATTGAATCTACATATCTTATCCTAGGTTATTTGGTAGCTAGGTTTAATTAACAAGAGTCTCTTAATTAAACATAACCTAAGGGAAAACTAGGATTAGCATAGCGTATTGTTAGTCCACGATTAATAGTTCGAGGAGAGGTGTGAAAGCATTAGAATGATGTGATATGTTTAATAGTGTTTAGACTAAGATTGATCCTAGAATCGGAATTTACATATACTTAACACTTTTATCATCTTTAATTGTTTTCTATAATTTTTTTTAGTTTAATTTTAATTTATTTCCTTAATTGCATAAAACCCAAACCCCTTTATTTCTTTTACTTCAATTATTTTCATTACAAAAATTAACCGAACATTCCTTATGGATACAATCCCAAATCATCACATATACAAGTTTTTAATGTGTAGAGTTAGATAAATTTTACTGTGCACTTGACACACACTATCAGTATGGTATGATTGGGATAACAAAAAGGGTTTATTTGAAGGAAATTTACTAAAGCAAAATTACAAAAAACTTGCTTACAAATATACACGTCCTTTTATTACAACTCCATTGGTACCATACACTTATTCACAATTTGTCTTATGCTCCCTTATTTATTTTTAAATCAATTTTGAGCATTCAATACCAGTACCACAATTTAAAAAAGGGTTAATTACTAAAAAAAGCTCAAATTTTCTTTAATTTTTTAATTATAACCTGAACTTTAAAAAGTGGCAATAAAATGCACAAACTTTCAATTTGTTTCAATTTTAACCCAACGTTACCCTGACTGTTATCTATACTGATGTGGCACTGCCACATGTCAATAGACCCCCCACTAATCAAACATGTCAATGTCATTAAAAGGAGATTGTCTGATTAGTGAAATAACGTTGTTTTATAATAAAATTGAAACGATGCCGTTTGAATTTTAGAGAAAGCTTCCGCTTATGTTCTTCGTCACTTTCACACCCAAAATCCTTAATTTCGTCTTCACTGACGCTCTCTTACTCTCACACCGACATTCTCTCAAACCTAAATCCATAATTTCTTCTCACGCACTCTCTTTGGCCTCCGATATGATCTTCATTGCTTTTTACCATTTCAATTATATTGAAACCCATTTTTCTTTTAGTGTCCTCAATTTGATCTCCAATTCCTTGATATCCATAGGAGTCATTTTAGAAAATAGATGCTCTAGACAACTTGCATGGGTTTTTAAATTGTCAAAAATAATCTCCCCACTCTCATTATTGTATGTTTAATGCATTATTGGTCGCCGCCTTGTGTGTTTTTTTTAGTAATGTTACTGTATCTGACTGTCATTGAATATTGGAATGAAATGTTTGCAAAGATTGATAATTGGATGAATAGAACATGGTATTACAATTTAAAAGAAGTCCAATAATGTGGTTCTTTTGTTTTCTTTCATGTTACTTTTGGATCTCTATGCAACATTTCGTCCATAAAGACGTTGATTGCAATTGGATTTCTTATCTTATCTGCATCTTAATGTTGTCTTACAGTACTTATAGGCGCCCATTTGGTGAAGGATGCCATTTTTGGCATTACATTCCTAGTGGCTTCAAATCTGTGTCTTAGATGTTTAATCTTGGTGACAATCTAGCTGCTCCACTGGCTGCTAGAAATCCAAGAATCCCATCGTATTTTCCTGATCGATCATCTCCTCTAACTGTGATGACTTGATTGTGTAACAAGTATAACACACCTAAAGGGTGCAAGTTTAGAGATAAATGTCATTTCACACAAGTAGAGTGGGAGGTTAGGAAGCCCATGAGTCCATCCTATGAAGTCCTCCATACTATGGGATCAATTCTAGGCAGGATGGGTCGACACATGGAGCCTTCATCACATAGTGTTGGTGCTACTACTAGTTTTGAGGCCTCTACAACTGCTAAGACCAGGTTGAGGGAGGGGTTCCATTATTAAGAAATGAATGAAGAACTTAAATATCATTGTTATAAGAAGATTGTAAAGGCTTCTAATGCAGAACTGTAAGAGACTTGATGGTTGTAAAGACCAAGGTATAAGTTTATGATGAGATTAGGTTCAGAACCAACATGTTCATCACCAAGTTGATCTTTACCAGAAAATCTTAGTTTTAGGGTTAAATCCAAACAGTCTCCGATTTCTTCCCAGTTGTGACTGGAACTTCCTATGTATTTTGAAGTTTGATATAACCAAGAAGAATCCATGAGTCGTCAATGCAATAACCAATGGAGTTTTGTTCCAAAAGTATATATACTGCTAACTACTAAGAGAGCACATACACACACTTATGCACACATATGCTCTATACTTATGTATACATTAGAGGAAGAGAAAAAATATGGGAGCATACTTATGGAAGAGAGCTTAAACTGAAGTAGTTGATGGATAAATGAAAACAAAGAATAACCTGGAAGACTAACATATAAAACAAATTTACATGCCTTTTATGTGACGGTTTAAAGAGTCATCATTAGTAAGAAAACTTTAATGAGGCTTTGTTGAATCGTCAAAGAAAACTTCTCTTCTTTAAGTAACTTCACACTTCTTGGATTATTCAAGAGGCTTTGTTGAATCCTTCAAAGCCTTTCCTTTGTTTCATTTATAGCTAAAATAGACTTGGATACCTTTTTTCATTTGAATACTTTAACTTTTTCCTAATAGCCTTTAGATTTTGGACACAAATGAACTACATGAGCCATTGACATTAATTACCAAACCTCTATCAACAACCTCCTAAAATTTATCATTTGTTAAATCTAAAAGGAAATCTTTTCCATACCTTTTGGAATAGATTTCCAATCCAAATATGGGAATCGTCTAAGAAGAGTGGATCCATAAATATTTCTTTTTTTTGAAACATAGAGAGCCGTATAAGATTCACTAAGACTCTATCTAATTTTTTTCAAAGCGAGAATCTTCCCTCTTATTTATTGATGCAAATGAATCTATCTCCCTTAGGCTAAAATTTCCATCTATTTTAGATCCATATAGAGTTATATTGAAATCACCATATACTAGCCATGTGGAAGAGTTATTAACTTGATTTTGATTAAAAACCTCCCATAAAATCCTCCTATAAAAATTGAAATTAGATTTATATGAAATAGAGACATGGAACTTACTCATCTCAATCAAGAATTGAATCAAAATATGCATTTCTTAGTCAAAAGACTATAATTCTTCCACATTCACATAACTAGAGTAATAGTTCAATACTTTTATCCCAACATAGATGTTGATTTGAAATAACTTTCCAATTTGCACCTAAAATCCTTAGCTCATTTAGATTTTCAAATCTAATATTTATTTCTAATAGACCTAAGAACCATGAATGTTCCAAAGTGACACAATCTTTTAAAGTTTGAAGCTTTTAAAGGTAATTCAATCCACAAACATTCCATATTATAAAATTCATATAAGAATGGATTTCCCTTTGGAGATCTTACTCATATTTCTTCTCCCTGATTTCCTATTCTTAGATCTTTTAAATCCATATTCACTAGTATCGATAGAGGAATTATCCATTAGGTCCAATATTGTTGCATTTTGGCGTAGTCCATTAGCTTAACAAGCATGACATAACCTTATTTTCCTACCTACTTAACTATATTAACCCCATTTTTCTTTCTTCTACACACAATATCTCCTACTTCTCTACTTTGCTCTTATAGATTATTTATAGTTTCATTTAATGCACCCTTATCATTAGGAGAGTTTTGAGCCTTATTCCGAGCTAGGATAATAGCATTCGCATTTACAATTTCTTGAACTTCCAATTGAGTCACTAACTTATCCCTTTGCACTTTAATGTTTATCATTTTCTCCTTCTCTTGCTCCACTTCCAAATCGTGTGCCTCTAATGCCATTAGTTTGAAATAATTCCACTTTTTAAAGTTTTTTCTCATAGGTTTCTATTACTTCTCTTGCATCTTGAAAGTAGGATTCCAATTATACGTAACTAAGATAATATCCTTATAGAGAGAGTTATTTTGGCCTAGTCTCATGATAGGAATAGAGTTACGAAGCTCCTTTTCACTCCCCCACTAACACATACTCTAGCAAATCCAATTCTTATTTTCTTAAATGTGTGCTCATCCATGCATAACGACTTGCCAATGTATCTAAATAATAAGCTCAAACCTTGTGTGATCCAATACTATAATGGAACACTATGTAATTCACGTGGCTAGAATTTTGACAAAAATATTAGAAGTTTTCCTATGTTCCAAAGAACCTATTCTATCACTTTTAATTCATCATTCTAAGAAAGAAATTAACAGATTATCTTTAATGAGGAGAAAATCCTGCAGCCTTTTATTCATCGAAATGATATATGCCTAGTTTGAGATTGTAGGAAATGGAGGGAGAGAACCCATAAAGAATCCAACTAGGCAAGACTACAAATCAACAACTCCAACTATGAGTTTCCATAGTAAGAGTAATGATAGGTCTACCCTCTAGCTTCTCTAGAGGAAAATACTACAAAGAAAGGTTTGTTGCATCTCCAAGGACTTCTTTCCAACTCTTTCAAGTAGAGGAAGGAACATGTTGATTTTTATAATAGGTGTGGAGGTTATGAGGTAGAGAGGTGGAGGGCAAAAGGGGGAACCACTAGATGAGGAGTTAAAGTTCTGAATAATTTTTCTAGCTGACGTACCTTAATAGATTAAGTCCAATTTTTGGACAAGAAGTTCAAATGGTAGTTACCCCTAAATGGTATAAAGGGGCTTAAGTAGGAAAAGAAAGTTTTATACAAACCAAACTACCCCTCCAACTATGAGAGACGAGTTCTTGTAGCAGGGATATGAAGCTAGGAAGTTGTATTAAGGGGAGCCTCAATAAGAAGAAAAAGGAGTAATAAAAATGAAGACAAGAGGAGTGATGATATTTGGAAGCAAAGAACAATGAGAGAAGTAGAGGTTAGGAGAGAGCATCTTAGGGGAAGAGATGTAGCAATGTGAAGGGAGGATAGGAGAGGACATCAAGTTGTGGTTATAAAAAAGTTTAGGAATGTAAAAACTAGTCATGAAGACAGAAAAAGGAGATGTAATGGTGTGAAGAGTATAAAAGAGCAAAGATAAAAAATAGAAACAGTATACCAAGCACTCAATTTATACAGAAGCTAGAGCTTCTCTATTAATATGTCCTTTATATTAGCCTTTATTGTTGTTATACTTGATATCTCAAAAAGTATGTTCCTTTATGATATATGAATGTACCCATCTAACTTATATGGACTCTTTGTTAGCAAATACTATCCAAATGTTCTTTTTTACGAGCATATTTATAAGTGTATTTTTATGGAATTTATACCCAAATCTCCTTCTTCTTTTGAAGAGCATACCTCATTCCATCTTACTTTAGCTTTTAAAGCGTTATTTGAGATGCTTGACCATAGGGAATTCCTTAAGATTCTCTCCATATCCTTGATGATCTTTTGAGGCATATATAAATGAAACATCCAATGAATATGAAGACTGATTATAATTGATTTGATAAGTAAATTATTAAGTTATAAACTATCGATATAAAAAAGGAATTTATTATTCTAGTACTAAATCCTTGAGAGAATTGAGTCAAAGTGAGACTTCAATATGAGTAACTAATTCTCTTATTAGATATAGGTATCCCCAAACATTTAAAAGGAAGCACTTAATGATTGAGTCCAAAGATACTTGTAAAGATATTGATTAACTCCTAAGTATTAGATGATACATATGGGTTACTCTTAATTTTATTAACATATAAGCCTAACATCAAACTAGAAAATTTAGGGCAACTTATTAATTTTCTCATTAAATAGTCTCATTTCAATTTAAAAGAAAAATATTATCAACAAAAGATATATTATAGAGTTTAATTTTCTTATATTTACGAAATAATTTGAAATCAACTCCTTGATTTTACTTATGAGCTACCATCCTAATCAAAATATCTATATAATTGGTAAAAAGATGAGGTGAAATGGGATTACCTTACCTCAATCCTTTAACATTGTTGAAGTTAAGGGAAGGCTCTCCATTTAGTAGGATAACATAAGAGGCAATGGTGAAACCTTGCTCTAGTCATAATAAAAACTTAGTAGGAAAGCCAAAAATTTCAAATAATTAAGAAAAAAGCCCTATTTTATATAATTAAAAATTTTTAGAAGTCAATTTTCAGTAAACAACTTTTCAGAGGCTTTTTACTAAGGTAGCTTTTGAAGAGCTCTTATGTTAGGAGTAAGTTGTCACCTATACTTCTTCCTTAAATGAAAGATCCTTAGTTTAAATTGATTATGATCTTCATTACTTCTTTAAGCCTGGAAGCTAATAATATGGATTAAAGTTAATCACACGTTAGTATAGATTTAATATTCAATATACAAAATGCACAAAAAGAGGGGGTTGAATTGTGTATTTTTTTTCGATGATCCCTTCTTCTCAAACTTCTTGTAAAACTTGCTTTTTCTCAAAATTATTGAAAATCAGTATTACGAAATATTTCAAGTTATTTCTAAATGCTTGTATAAAACAATAAGAGTAATAGTTGAGAGTTGACATAGCAGATTTATACTGGTTTACCCCAAACCGTAAGCTACGTCCAGTCTTCAGAATCCTTTCTGAGATTTCACTATACTTTGCAAAGATACAAGTATTCTTTTCTCTGAGCCTCTTCAGGTCCCTTCCAGCAAGTATTCTTTTTACACTTAGCCTCTTCAGGCCATCTACTTTTGTTATTTCTACTGAAAGATGTTTCGAGCTTTGTTACAGACAATAGTAGCTCTAAGTTTAGCACAAAGAATAAAATTTTCAGCTTTTGAATCTCTAGCTCTTTTCAATTTCTTTAACTTCTGCAATCTTCGACTCCGACTCATATTTATAGCCTTCGTCTTCAACCGCTTCTTGATAACTACTTCTTTTTTCTTGTTTCTTGATCTTTGAAGAATCAATTATTTAGTTGAGTTATGTAACTAACTCAAACTGATTAATCATCTGACGTGATATCGAGTCTTCCGTCTCAGTTGCTTCCATCTCATTTCTATCGTCTTATTTTTATTGTCTCATTTTCGGCTTTTGCTTCCGTCTCATTTTGCTTCCATCTCATATTTGCTTCTGTATCATATTTGTTTTGTCTTATTTATTTCTGCTTCCGTCTCACTTTCTTTCGTCTTATTATTTGGTCTTCATCAAAATCATTAACGTAAAGTCATTTTGCCTTAACATAGATATGATTTTATAAATCACATTATAATATGATACTAGTTTATGGTCATCTAAGGAGCTTAGTTTTGGCTTTTTAGGCACAAGAACAATATTTTTTTTTTCAACTTCTTAAGCTAGGCAAATAAAAACTATGCTGATGATTAGATCCTTTATTAGGTGCCAAGTTTTGTTTTTGAAATAAATAAGCATTGAGTCTGTCAGTCCTTAGGACTTTATCAAAGTTTAGGCTATAGAGAACAAGTTTATTATCCCTGGCCTCACATGGTTTCATTAAAATTTCCTTTTTCTCTTTATATAAAATATAGGAATGAAATTCTTGGTTTCCTGCACAAGGGAGAGTTCATAGTTGGCATAACTAATTAAGTTTTTAAAGTGATTCAATACCAGCGTCTTAATTTTTTATTAGCCTTAAATTGCCTTTTTTCTACTAGTCACTAAGGAGCAAATTCTGTTTGAGTATCTCTTGCAAAAGATTGCATTGTGAAAGAACTTAGAGTTCCCGTTTCCCTCACTAAACTAGGTATCTTTTTCTCTTTACTTTATTAAGGAATGGTGATTCACCAAAGACTCAATATGAATGTTTAGATTTTTCCTTTCTTTTTCCTTTAAAGTGGAATCCTTAGGAAAAGCTTTAGGTCCTTTTACTTGTTACATAACTCTCTTTTTTTTTCTTTAAGAAGTGACATGTTGGTGTTTTTTTGTACCTTTCTTGTGGAATAACCTCTTTAATTCTCCTTTCATTGCTTATAGCTTTTAGATATATTTAAAAGAATAGTAACCCTTAACTTGAAGTTTAATACCATTTGACAAAACCTCCTTACAGCCCTCAACTTTAGTTTGGAATTTATTAAACCTGAATGGGAATTTAATCTTATGTGACTTAGTATCAATTATAACCTTAATAGGATTATGATTTTGATAAGTTAGGGACTTAATCTACACTAATAAGTGAATGAATTGATCAAACATAAGGCGCTTATGCACTTTACCTAATTCTAAGTAGAGCCTTAATACTATTCTCCCATTTTAGTGGTGATGATAATTAGAAAGAGTGTTCCAGAGTTTCTCAAAGATCCATTAAAAAAGGTTAATGTTATTTTTCTTAATTTTTATCTCCAATAGCCCTACAATACAAGGCTTTACAAATTCAGATAGTTATGAATTATTTTCTTTTTAGGGCAATTGATGCCCTTTATATTCCAATCAATAATTATTATTCAGAAGTTAAGGCTAGGTACCCTTCTAATTTACTTTGTTACTTGGCTTCCTTATACAAATTACAAACTTATCCCTTGATGAGTTTAGAGAACTTCCTTTTAGTGCCTCCTTTAGCATTTCTTTTTCATAATTCTATCCCTCTATAACTTTAGAAAACTATTAAGACATTAAATATGTTGGTATCTCCTTTAGAATTTATTCAACTAAACAATGTTCTTTTATTATGGTGTATTTGACTAGATTTTGTATTAAAAAAATGTCCAGGTCAGAGGTGTTCATAAGAGTAACAACCTTATTAAAACAATTCTCTAAAGGGGTAAGTTATTTTATTTGCCCCTGATTAACCACTTATTGAACCATAAGCTTTTTTATTTTCCATTAAGCACTGAGGATTCTAAGGCATTAAGGTTCACTAATTCATAGTTTTCACCTATGGCTTCTATTGGTCAGCGAGCTTAATATTTGCTTCCATTAGACCTTCTTCTTCGTAGAGCCTTTTGACGTTGATAGAGTTAGATAGCTTCTCAGAGTTTTTTTAACCTCCAAACAAATCTTGGCATATCATCTCCTCATTAGACCGGTTGTGTGCTCATTCAAGCATAAAGACATTCCAATAGAACTTGTACGATAGCTCAACCTCATCGCTAAGGGATTTGAAGAATAGGGGTAGATAAAGCTGACTTTAGACTTGAAGAGAAAGAAGAGGAGAGTGAGAGGAAGGTCACAATAGCAAAGGAGGTTGGTCAACTCTAGTTTTATGATTGTTCTAGAAAAGGAACTAAACCAAAACCTAGTTCTAAATATTAAAAATTTTGTGCTGAAACCTTAAAATGGGATTAAAATTAGAAAGGAGAAGACAAATTAAGAGAGACAAACTTATATATAATATGATTTAATCTTAACACTTCATTAATTGCCGTAAAAGTAAAAGTTCAAATTAATATATTTATTCCATCTAATTCCATTTAAGAGTTAACACAAATTAGTCACCAAACAAAAAATCAAAACTCTAAAAAGAAATCTTGATTTTATTTTACTAATTGCCATGGAACACCTTAAATTTTAAAGACACTGAAAGATTAATTAAAAACAATAATACTTGATGATTTGGTTGTCAAAAATTTCAAATTTAGCTCATTATGCACGCCGTGGGAGGAAAGAAAAAAGTAGCTTGAGAAGTTGGTAAGGTTGAACTACGTGAAACTTCTCGCAAGAGCTAATAAGCAAATCCATCATAGTTAAGGCACAAAGCTGTGATTACAGCACAACCTTGGTGCTTTCATGAGTAAGTAGAGCTAGTGCTTTTTGTTATGGTAGGTAACTTGGTAAGATATGATAAGAGACGAATTGATATTTTCCATGGAAAATTTGAATTGGTGATTCAAGCACCACTCATCATATAAGGAAGAGACCCATATAGATAAGTTGCTTCTCTACGTTAAATTGAGAGAAAATCAGGGAGCCAAAGAAGAGACTTAAGAAACAAACGTCACGACAGGGTGGGATTGATGTCATCATAAACCCCACAAAGAAGGGTTCATGGTAGTGGGATTGCAGCTATCATCAAATGTTTGAATAGGTACCTGATAAAAATACCACATACATACAATAAAGGGTGTTTACAAAAGATGAGAGAAAAGTGTACAAAAGAAATGGGGGACCAAAAGAAGCCATGCGTGTGACCACATACGGTCCAAAAGAAACTTATTTAAAGGAGACATCTTTCTTGTGCAACCAATACCATCCCCTCCTCTACCAAATAGTAACACCACAGAAGCAGCAGTGGCTAGTGACTGATCCTCAAGTGGGTGAAAAAAAAACACAGACCTAGTGCCTTTCTCCGTACCAAACTTGTAGGTAAGGAAGGTAAAAGAATCAAAGGACGACACAATGAAAGTGGACTTCTTGGTATTTGCCATTCACCGACTTAATTTCACACCCGATCCAGTTTGTTCTCAACGCGTCAATTCATCAAGTAGAAAGGTTTCGTTGTACTCCTATAAAAGATTATGAATTCGCATCATAATCTTCCTTCGGTATGTATAGCCTTAATTAAGAGAAAGAATAGGTTACACAATTATCGTGTTAAAGTGGAAAAAAAAAGGTAGGTTGCCTAAATGATTTTTGTTCTAGTTTATGTTAGCCAACTTATTTATTTATCTTTCTTATAGGTGGGTCAAGTGCGTTACTCTCTGGTCTTTTATCGTCTCTTTCTTTTTACCCATGAACATGCACACGGGTTTAAAGAAACATCTTTAAGCACAAGCAAGCCTTGGGGGAGCAAAAAATGGAGCTCGTGGCTTAAATGATCATAAGAGAAAAACGTGATTAGGAGCTCTACGGATTACCGTGCCTCGTGTTAAAGGTGAATAGAAACATCTATTATTCTCTGGTGCCTCAAAAAAGTTGCATATATTCGTCGTACCGTTGTTCCCAACTAACAAACTGGTATGCTATAATATTTCCTGGACTTCAACAAATCATACTATTAACTTGAAAATAAAATGTGGGATTGTTGGAATCTGATGATATGAGTCACTCTTACCCATGTTATATGCATATATATATATATAATGTAATAATTATACAGATAAAATTATAATGCAAATTGGGAAACTTCCCCTAGATAAGTATAATCTTTTTAACCAACAATGACAAACTTGAGACCTAAGATTCCATGTATTGCACAGTGCACACTATGAAGTAAGAATAATAATCACTTGCTTTCACTTTAAGATTCAGATAACAGATGCTCAAGTACTAAAGTGTATATCTTTGATCATACAAGACAATAAAGTAGACCAGTACGCTTCTTATTTTGAACTACATTGACAAGTCCAGTCTAGTTACAATAAAAACATACCTGACAACAATATTGGCAAATAACAAAGGAAGTTTCTTTAATACTAGTAAACGTGATACCCAATTTAGTGATAATTGTATCCAATATAATAGAAACATTAAATTTTGGTTCTCTCACATTCTCAGGATTCAGAAAGTACAGATTATAAATATATCACAAACACTAGAAGAGGAAAACAGAAATGCCACTACTGTCGAGGGTATACTCTAATTGGCGCATCTATCAACTTTAAGGCCTTTCCATTGCCCCAAATGAAAAGGGTCCACCCCAAGTTCCTATCAAAATATACGCCCAATGGTTCGCAAATGTTCTCAAACCTACACCTACACCTACCAAAACCAAAAGGAGCCAAATACATGAGCATTGAATTGAATAACTGAAACCAAAGAAGTAAACCTTATAGCTAGAGAGAGATGGAGTGTGTTCCAAGACACAATGATTACACGGTCTTGGAGAAGCAGAAAGGATGGCGTGGAAATAGCCAAGAGTATGGAAGAACGTGGGGGCTTGACTGAGGTAATATACTGAAAGGTTAAGGCACGGACACAGAGAGACGCCTCCTCTCCTAGGAATAGCCAGCTAAAATTAATTGAAAATAAGTTGAAAGAAAAAGCTGATAAAGAAAGGAAATTTACTAGTAAGCTAAGCCAAGGCCTTTTATCATGCTGATACTATCAGCCTTTTTGGGGCCTTTGGTCGGTCGACAATCTGTGAGTTGTGTATTCACTATGTTTGTTTCTGTGTTTCCCGTCTCGTCCTCCACTTTCTTTCCCTTTCCCTAAACACTGTAATCATACAGATTGAACCAATCACAATGCAACAAGTTAATGTAATTTTGTTTAATTACAGACAGTAGGGTTGGATAGTTTGTGTATAAAATAAACGAAAAGATATCCACATATAGCTACAGGGACGGATGGAGAATGGCGTAAGAAGAAAGGAAAGGGGACTAGCAGTACTTGGAGACTATATATTCATATCACTCCAGTGAGGTGGACAGAGAAAGAGAGGTTCAGATCATAGCATACAGAAGTCCAACAAAAGAACAACGACAAAGGAGCCCAACAGATCCCAACAAATTAAGAACCAAAGGAAAGGGAAATTCTTTGTTGAAGCAAAAGGATAAAATAGGGTCATCACAAATCAATCTCTCTCTCTGTCTCTCTCTCTCCCCAGCAAAGGCCGTGGATGTGGTCGACAAGAAACCTACCCCAAGTGAAAAGAGATAGGGAGATTCATTAAACAAAGACTCCTTTCTTTCTTTGGCTTTTCTGCTACCCCCATCACCTTAACAACAACGCCTGTGGAAATGGAGGTCTGAGAAGTCCGTTCAATCCCATGTAAGTGAAGGTTCTGACCGTCTTGAGTCTTCGTATGTTCTCTTTTAGCTTCTAATTGTACTCCCTTTTTATTAACCTTTTTTCTTGTTCCAAAACTTATGAACCCAAATCATATTTTATTATCCTCAATTACATCCACTTCCTGGAGTGATTGATGGGTGTATACGATGAAAACCACCTCACACCAACAGGTTCTTTGTTCGTAGAGAAAGGCAGAGATGTGCGGACTGAAAGAAGATCGACATCAAGGAGAGAGTTCTCACACTGTCCATAACCTACAAGGATACCAGGATCAGGTTCTTCTTCATCACCACCAACACATGCAGCAACATCATAACAGTGATTCCTATGGAGGAACAAGAGGTGCAGGAATGATCTTGCCAGAAGTCTCACCAATCTTGCCATGGCCAATCCCTCAAGTTCACGCCTTTAACGTCCCTCAAGCCCCGTTCAACTCAAACACGGTTCGAGACGTTCACGATCCATTTTTAATATCCCCTTCAGTGCCGACATCATATGGCAGTTTGTTCAACAGAAGAGCTCCTGCTTTGCAGTTCGCATACGATGGTCCATCAAGCGACCATCTCAGGATCATATCGGACACTCGTGGACCAGTAGTTCATCAACCGGGTTCGACTCCTTTTGGACTGCAAGCTGAGTTGGGAAAAATGACAGCTCAAGAGATTATGGATGCCAAAGCTTTAGCGGCTTCGAAGAGTCACAGCGAAGCTGAGAGAAGACGACGAGAGAGAATCAACAATCACCTTGCTAAGCTCCGTAGCTTACTACCTAGCACCACCAAAGTAAGTAAAAATCATCATACACATTCATTACACATCCAAGTACGAGTTTGATAACAAGACGCACTGATGTGAAACTCTTAAAATGTCCTCACGGGTACAGCATGATGTCTAGAATATCAAAGAATGCAACACAATCACTATTTCTTGTTTGTTCGTGCCCTTTTTGTTTTGTGCTATTCATTAAAGCGCTTTTTCTTTTCAAAAGATCACTGGCAATCCATCTAAAGATTCTATTTGGATGGCTGGTCTTATAATTTGTCATAAAAACCTATTCTTTAGATATGAAAGGTTGTTACATTTTTCTTTTCTTAGCTCTTCTTTTTTGTTCTGATCTTTTCAATACTATTGCTTTCTCGTTTGGTTTATTCCCTCTCTGGTACTTTGTGGTAGTTCCGAGGAAGGCAAAACCAAAGGGAATAAGCGATTGTGTCGCTCACTTGACATGATAAAGAGGAACCAAGTGCAGTTGAAAAGCTTCCATGGAAATTTTCTGCCGGATGTCCACAGCCAAAGTAATTAGAGAGGATGAAAAGATATAACACAGACAAAATTTGCATTCTTGTCAGTCACCTATATAACATATTCATGCCCTAATCCTTTTCAGCATGAACCCCACCATTAAAATCCTGCTTTTATGATTGAATTGTCGTTCATGGCTGCAAAACATTCACATCCCATCTTTTCTTTTCTTTTCAGTCAGACAAAAGCACCCTTTAAAACATAACATTCTCCTGCTGGCTTCATGCTTAATCCGCAAAGGCATTATTTTTGCTTTCTAAATTCACGTTGTCATGTTAACTTCATTATTACTTCGTAACACGTACGTTTAGTCATAAAATATTATGGATACTAAGTTACTTGATTTTGTTGCTTCTTTTTTCTGGCTTTTGATTTAGACGGATAAAGCTTCATTGCTAGCAGAAGTGATTCAACACGTTAAAGAGCTAAAAAGACAGACTTCATTGATAGCCGAAACAAGTCCAGTGCCAACCGAAATCGATGAATTAACAGTCGATACGTCAGATGAAGATGGCAAATTTGTGATCAAAGCATCACTTTGCTGTGAAGACAGATCCGATCTGCTACCTGATCTAATAAAGACATTGAAAGCTCTACGCTTAAGAACACTAAAAGCCGAGATTACAACACTTGGTGGGCGAGTAAAGAATGTTTTATTCGTTACTGGAGAGGAAGATTCATCGAGTTACGTTACTGATCATCAACAACAACAACAAGGCCATCCTCAGTATTCCATCAGCTCAATCCAAGAAGCATTGAAAGCAGTAATGGAGAAGAGCAATGGTGACGAGTCTTCTTCAGGTAGTGTTAAAAGACAAAAAACAAATATCAATATCCTTGAGCAACAACACAGGGCTCTATAATTTACTAAGAGTTCCTGACTCTCGTATTTTTGTTCTCTCTCACACAATCTTTCTGGTCATTATCTCTTCTTTTCGTTGCTTGTGGGGGTTGTCATGTCCTGGTGTGTTTACTGTATTGTTTGGATTTAGTACGTGAAGGTAATGATAGTGTGTTTTGTGTACTTGAATAACTCCTAAATATAAGAGACGTGAAAAGATACAGAAATGGAGCATAGTGGATTACGGTTGGTACTGAGGGGTGGGAACAATTCTGTTGCGTCTGTTGCGTACAAATGGCTTTGGGTGTTCGGAGA
Source organism: Erythroxylum orinocense (assembly GCA_025531955.1). Lineage (NCBI taxonomy): Eukaryota > Viridiplantae > Streptophyta > Magnoliopsida > Malpighiales > Erythroxylaceae > Erythroxylum > Erythroxylum orinocense. The sequence goes on along the minus strand of JANZLX010000003.1, from coordinate 17,575,715 downwards.
GAAAACTAGAGAGAGGCAATGGTATACACTATACAAGAAGAAAGGAAAGAGCAGAGAAAAGAGAGTTTAAATGCGTACAAACTGGAGCAGAGTCCCACCTACATTATTTTCTATGTTAGGTCTTGAGATAAGGTTTCTCTTCCCACGAAAAAGATCTTGTGTTGTTTTTAACCTTTCTAGTAGACCAAACAAATGTTCTCTCTCTCTCTCTCTCTCTACTGTCGTCAGTTTGGTGGAACTATGGATCATCATAAGCACAGTGACGAATTTTATTCCTCTCTTTCCCTACAAGTCCCTTTGATGTTCTTTTATCATTTCACATACCTCAGCTAAAATCAATATTCAAGGAAAAAAGAAAAGGGGCAAACCAAAACCCTAACGAGGCATGCATGTTCTGTGGGTCACAATTCGCAAAGAGTTGGTGATATGATGAACTGAGGTAGAGGATGTACATATAAATATAATATGGTCTTTGACCATATTATATTTATATCTACATCCTCTACCTCAGTTCATATATATATCGACTTTATTGAGTATTCTGTAAGCATTGTTCCATGCTTGTCTACGAATTACGAATTGCAACTGTTTACAATTGCATATGATATAACATAACTACCTGTCTGCATTTGAATTTATCAAGATTTCTGTACAATTAGTTAAATTGCTGCTCATGCGCATTTATACGAGATTATTAATGTTTTGGATGAAGGACAGGCTACCATTCTTCTTCTAGTTTAATTTAATGACATCAATTTTCCCCATATGATATATAGGATCTTATAATAGAAGTAGATATATTGGAATTAATTAGTGTTACTTCATGTAAAAGGAATAATGTTACTGTGCATGCTTGGAGTTTTTATTAACTAGACGCAAGTTAAGAATTAGAGCCCCATATTTTAAAAACAACCTGTTGTGTTTTTCAAACAAAAAAAAAAAAAGTGAATGAATTAATGAAAAAGGATAGAAGCATGACTAGAGGGGATGTCTTCGATCAATATTAAGGACCCAATCCAAACCACCCTACATCAAAATACTTGTACCTATTTACTAGCCATCAACAAAATACTCGAAACTTGTTAAACTACCAATTATTACTTAGACACTTTGAGTTCAAAGCTTTACATAGAAACATATAGCTTCTTCAGGCAAGTTCAAGCTAGTTTTGCTCTTGGATAATAAAAACTCCAAGCACAGTAACATTATGAGACTCATGAGCACAATGTAATTCAATATTAAAAAAGAAATTAAGATGGATACATGTTTTGAAGTTCACTTATGTAAAATTTTAATTATCATGCAAGTTTGATTATCAAAGTTAAAATAACAATTAAACTAATGTACCTATGCCCTCTCTTAAGGCACATAAGAATATTCAATTAAGAAATCACCACCCTTCGATGCGCAACACCTAATCAAATTCATTAAATATAGTTAATCTATTAGTCATCACCTTTTTTTTAATCTATGATACCCCTATCCCTAAATTTAGATGTTTATTATCCTTGGTTATACTTCTCAGTTCTTAGTCTTTTATATAAATTCATAGACTAATTAAATCTATGGTGATCAAACATAAATTTAACAATTAAGATCAAAGAGAATAAATTCAAGTAAATGATAGTAACTTATGCATTAATAATTGAAATATCCAACAAAAATTACATCCTAACCCTAACTAGGGATTTAATTACTCAATATATTGAAAACAAAAAGAATCAATCTTAACATAAAAGAAAGAAAATAAGAAAAGGTAAAATATGAAATCCCTAATTGCATCTAAGTTGAGGTTGATCTCTTTCTAATCTTGCTGCAAATTCCTCCTAGATGTTAACAAACCCTAAGGCCCTGTTTGGTTAGATGTTAATCAATGGAACAGAATGGAATGAAATAAAATAGAACGGAACGGTTTATAATAGAATAGAATGTAATATAATGAAAAGTTATTTAGGAGAGATGGAAGGGTTCATATTGTATTATAATGAAATGTTATTTGGAAGATAAATGTAATGGAATATAATGTATAATAAATAACTTTTATACCCCTTATATTAAAATGGTAGTTGCAGGAGGTTTATTATTTTATTATTAATTATATAAAAATATGAGTATTAATTATTTAATATATTTTACTTTATTTTACATGATTTATATTTAAAAATAATTTATTTATATAAAAATATATACAAAAATTAAAGAATAATTTTTCTATTTTTTCTATTTTCATTAATAAAAATTTTATTAATTTTTTATTAATTATATATAATTTATTATTAATTATAATAAAATATTATTATTAA
>JANZLX010000003.1:17420072-17434971 GCA_025531955.1 Erythroxylum orinocense | reverse complement strand
TCAAGGTGAGACCATCTTAGGTTACTCACAAAATTTACCATCTAAATTACTTACAATTGCTCCCGTTTGCTTATTGCTTTGAAGTCCCGACAATATCTAGAAGTGGTCGTTCTATGCGTTCCTCTATAACATTTAACACAAATACAAATCACTATTGTGCATGATTAAGAATTCATTTATGTATACTGAATATGTATAATGCCTGTTCATGACAATTCCGGGTATCTTATTGTAATTTTCATCATCAAACCGATCAGATATCAAAGCCTTCATTAATAAAATTTGGTACTTATAATTTGGACTAAAATAAAACAATGTTAAAATTTTATAACCTAAATGACCACTTCAGATTTTCTACCAATAAGATTTTGGGTCAACTTTGCATAATTAATCCGGTAGGGTAAATGACAAAATTAGGCAACACTTCCTTTTGGAAAGTTGTTCTACAGTGTCTCAAGTTTCTAATGACTCTCAGTATTCAAAGAATTATTCTCAAAATACCACTGACTGTACACATTTGAACTTTTGGTTAGTACATAATCATACCCTCTAATTGAACAACTCATATCTTTCAGCTCAGATATCTAAAAATTACAAACTTTATATCAATTTAAAGCTAAGAGAATAAGCTAAAACTTTGGTGAAGACAATTTAGCCTAATTCGGCACACGTCAATACAGTTTATTCAATAACCACAGGACATAATTTCTGTCCTTGACAGTGCTTTAGCTTAAGCTACAACTCACTTACATGCCAATTTTGAAAATCTTAAAGATAGAATTAAAATTTGACTTCTTCATAAAATTTGTAGAATTATGTCTCTAGTTCAATTTAAAAGAATAATCATTTCATTTGGAAATCTACAGATCAAAACATAACTAAAATACCGAAGCATGTTTAGAATATTCCAGTCATCAAATTCCAGCACACCTCAGCATTTTCTTCTTAACACCCCCCTTTCAGGATAACTTTGCATGATCTTTATGACAAGGAAAATGGTATATTTCAGTAACACTTTCTTCTAGACAATTGTTCCACTATGTGTCTAGTTTGTAATAACTCCAAAATTGTGAAATTTGATTCAGTATACTATTTTTATCCAAAAGAGTTCAAACTATTTTTAAATTGTAACAGAATTCCTAACTCTACTTCCATCCAGATTTTGAAATGCTTAGAGATAGAATTAACATTCAGCTTCTTCGGAAACGTTGTAGACATATACGTCTATTTTAATTTGAATCAAGAATCAACTCATTTGGAGATCCACAGTTCAAGTTATAATCAAAATACCAAAGCAAGTTCAGTGAAAACACATACTTCATCCTTTTCTTCCAGCTTTTCCCCAAAAACAGACTTTCAGGTCAAAGTTACACAGTCATTTTGACAATGAAAATGGAGGATTTAGGCCAAACATTCTTCTAAATATTTTTTCCTTTATGTCTTAAGTTTCTATTGACACCAATTTTATGCAATGTGGTTCAGTATTTTGAAAATTATCCCTAAATGACTACAGACTATTCACAAACAGTGACAGATTCCAGATGCTCAACTTCAAGTCAACTTTTAACACATTTTCTGACAGAAATAAAATTCAATGCCTCATAAAAGTTGTAGATATAAGTTTCTAGTTTAATAAGAATTTAAAATCATCCCATTTGGATACCAACAGAGTAAGATATGACTAAAATACAGAATCCTGTCCAGTAGAAGTACCATTTTTCCAGCATCAACAAAGTCATAAAAGACCTATTTATTAATGAAAGAACTTACAAAAATGATTATCCAAGCTTCAACAAAAGTCCAGAAGTTGAGAGGAGGAGTAGGAGAGTGAAATTTCGTTTGAAAGAAGATAAAGTGAGGGAGTAGGCTGTTGAAATGAGCTGGAGTGTTTCAGTTATTGCTTGCTAGGTGTCCTTAATGTATCAAGCCACATGTCTTAATGCATGTAAGCCACTTATCCCTTCCAAAAGCCACCAAATGTCACCATTGAAGTTAGATCACATGTCATTTAAGTACAGTAGTCACTTGTCCATTTATCAATGCCATTTTTCATCAACTTACCAACCCATTTGTCACACAATGATTGGTCCATTTGTCAATTCATTACTAGTCCATTTGTCACCAATTTAACTATGCCAAATGTTATCAACTTACCAGCCCATTTGTCATACAATTATAGGCTAAATCATTCAAATTTTTCATGCATCAATTTATCCTACCACTTGGCATTTGTCCTAGTCCAAATGTACCCAAAATTTTTAGAATTTTTTAAGATTCACCAAAATTTCCAAAACAACAAGTAGCAACATCAAAATAGTTTTTAACACATTTAAACCACAATTCTCAATATAATCACATTTATAAATCAATTATACTCGAAAAATTTCAATGAATGCATGTACAATTATTTGTATATGTCAAAATTCATATACACATATTAACGAATACTCAATTATGCAAAGCATATGATGTATTGGAAATTCCTAATTTTTCTAACCCTTAACATGGGGTGTTACATACATTTAACAAAGTCTCTTCTATAACCCCGACCAATCCCCAAGTCAAATTAAAAAGATATTAGTTAATATTTCAATAATGATTTCAATTTTAAGTATATTAACATGAACATACCTTCGACATATCAGATATGACCGTAATTCCTTCACCATTTTCCAATTCCAAATCAGATGTTAACAAATTCATGAACCAATTCTATAAATATGTGTTTTCTCCGTGTATAACTGCCTAAGCCAACGGTTACATTCCTCCATCACCATCCATACTAACTGTGCTTAATAATTGGCCTTAGAATTTTGTTTTTAGGAAGCATCCATCAATCCTAAAAATTGATCTTAAAAGCTTCCATCCTCTTTTCATTGCATTAAAAAAATGTATAATCTTTTAAATTGTAACAAAATATAAAAAAGTATTAATATAATGTATAACATAACATAGTGAAGTAGGAAGTATTTACGTTAATGAAAATTTAATTTATCATTACCTATAGCAATGATCTCTCTTGTTTTCTCGATAATTGTAACTAAAATTATCTCTCTTGATTTCTCAATAATTGTTACTCAAATGTTGATCCAGGATTGCGTATTTTCAACTCATGTACATAAATTTACATCTTTGCATATTCATTAATATAATCTATTGATCCCTCTTCCCTCAATCTCTTCTTTTCTCTTCTAAGTATGATTGAATTAACAAAAATACTGAGTTTTACTCTAAATTCTTCGACCATTTTTTTTGGTTGAGATATTAGGATATCCTTGAAGTGCCTCCTCAAGAATTTGGTAGAAACCAATTTTGGTTTGTTTGCTGCGAAACAACTATAATAAGGGTTATAAGCTTTAACTTTGAAACATCTCTCATTCTTATCATAGACAACATATAAAATCCATAGGCATCCTTGAATACACACAAAACTAATCCAATTACTCTCACACTTCTTAACCTAACATTGTATTTGGTATGTATTGTATAATCAACAACATCTTTATATTCTTTTGTAGTTCCAAACTCCATTCCCAATCTCCACTTATGTGCCACATTTGTAGGATTATCCTTAACATTTGAACTAGGTCTACGCAAAGATTCACCTTCCTCCTCTCTACTAAGATATTCATCAGTACTGATAACACTACCACACTCATATGCCACATCTGTAGCGTTATTCATAACATTTGAACTGGGTCTACACAAAGCTTCCCTTACCTCCTTTCCACTAGGATATTCATCAGTACTAATAACACTACCACACCCATGTGCCACATCTGTAGGATTATCCCTAACATTTGAACTAGGTTTACATAAAGCTTCACTGCTTGCTCTCCACTGGGATATTCATCAATACTAATAATACTACCAAAATCAGTTGATTAAATTTCAACTGAATGATGATCATTTGGAATGCATACGTACAAGTCTGCTTGAAAATGTGATCCTTGTTCCTCCATATTCTCATCCATATGTGCACCTTATTCCTCCAAAATTTCATTCATATGTGCACCCTGGTCTTCCACATTCCCATGTGCACCTGGTTCCTCCATATTTACACCCTGATCGGTGACTCTTTAAAATTAAAAACCAGGTACTCTATAATATGCCTTATTAATTTAATTATACCATAAATCCTTCGCCATCTCATTTATTTAACTATTACTAGCATAGTCAATGTCAACATTCTTAAATGTAGCAATATCCCTACCAACATATCTAAATTCAGGCTCTAACATGAAAACTTCGCCATAAAAAAGCCTTACATTTCCTGTTGAGCCATTAAAACCTGTAAATCAACAATTAAAAAATAATTTGATCCACATTAGAGACCCTATCACAAAAAGATATTCAAATTCAAATTTAAATAGAGAGTAAGACAAAATACTTAAGAAAAAATCAACAAGTTTGGGTTATATAAATTCTAAATATTAATTCAATTTATAGATTAAAAAAGATCAATTTGACTTCAATACCATCAAGTAGAAAAAAAGACTATATCTAAACTTTAATCTACTAATTTTGGTCATATAGAACAAAGATTACATATAACAAAAAGTGATAATAAATTTTTAATTACTTAACTACCTTACACTAATTAAAAATAAATACTCAACTACTACAAATTAGCTCCATTAAAAGACTAAAACTTAGTACTTTTATGATGTTATTCAAAAGGTTAAGGTATCCTAATAACAAGTATCTTTGGTGAATGGTCAATTATAAGGTTAAATTAAATAGTATGTTACAAAAATTAGCACTTTGTCAGTATTTAAATACTCCAAAGAGCTGCAAGAGGCAAGTCACTAGCAAAAGAATTTCCTTACTTGTCAAATGAATTATTAAAACATTTTAATTTTTTAACAATTTCATTTGTCAAGAGTATCACCAAGTCTTTATCTTCTAGGGCATTATAGTTTTAAAAAAAAGTGTTTTATTTAAAGTAGCCTTGAAAATTAAGGAAAACTCCTAAAAATAGAGAGTTTAGGGAAGTTAAGAAATTACAGTTTTTGTTATATGACTCGTAAAATCAAATATGTGTTCCTTTCATATTCTTCAAAGCTAAAGTAAACACACTTCTTAACAATATTACGACTAATGTAAGAAATAACACAAATATAACTCTCATCCACTCTCTTTTATAACAAAGTCATCATTCTATACATTCAACAACCTAATTACTAGGAATTTATACTAGCCAATCCTAAAAAAGAAGAGTTGAACATGAAATCAAAAGCTCCAAGTGCTTATGCTAGCCTCTAATAAAGAATGTTGTTAGTGAGGTAAAGGACAAAACTCTAAGCTCCCCTGATATTATTCAAGAATTACATTCTTATATCACTAAGATAAATGGGGAGAAAATTTAGGAAGATGCTCAACTAATTAACTCAAGCTTAAAATTTGTAATAAGTGATAATGGAACAAAAGTAGCATTAGTAGAAGTTATAATTCACTCCATACCACCTAATACTACCATTGCACCTAAAAAAACTAGAATTCTAGTAAAAAGTAAAGCTAAAGGAAAAAAAATTATACCTAATTGAAATTCAATTTAAAAATTCAAATGAAACTAGTAGTTAATTGGTTAAAAAATACATGTACATTTAGAGTAAAAAGAAAGCAACAAAAGGACGTTGAAATAGGTTAATGTCTAAATAAAAAAGGAAAGTGCAATAGCAAAGGCATCTTTTGTTTGGCATCATTTTTAAAAGTGTTATTTTGTCATAAACATAAGCCTAATAACATAAATATTTAAGATGCTATAAAGTTGAAAATGGTGAGGACTTCCACTGTGACTAGTGATGGACGAATGTTGAAAACTTCAAGATGGTGACGACTTTGTCTGTGAACAATAACAAATCTTATAGGACGATTGGCGAAGGTGAGGAAGGATGGTATTAATGGTGAAGATTGGAATTTTTTTTATAGCTTCTTCAAGATAAATGTTTATGTTAAGGATTTAAGTTCTGTTTCTATTAATAGGTTAGGTTAATTAATTGATTAGTTTAGTTACTAAATTTAATAGGTTAATTTTTTAAGTTAATTTGTTAGGTTAGCAAAACTTAGGGTTAAATTATCTTGTTAAGTTCATAGGTTAATTAGTTAAGTTAATTTGTTAGGTTAACAAAAACTAGGGTTAAATTATTCAACGGGTCCCACTTTTTAAATTTTTTTTGTTAAAATTTTATAATTTAAGTACACAAATCCCACATTGCCACTTCAGACTCGCGTGGAGTTTAAGACCCACTTCAATAATAAAATATTATACAAATATGATCACCTGACAGAAATTTTGACGATGTAACATTGCAGTCAGTTTCTCTATTAATTTAGGTTTGAATTTTAACATTTGTCAAATGATAGTGTTTAATTTGTACTCTCTGAAATGTTAAGGTTAAATTTGTCAAAGGATGTAAACTTTAAGGTTAAATATGCCTTTTTTTGCCTTATAGGTGACTATCATTTGCCATTTGTCTAGAAGTACTTTAGTTAGTCTTCACTACATGCTCATATTACTTTGAAAAACCATGAAAGATTAAAGAACCAATTGATGGAGCTGGATGCTAAGGAATTGATAAAAATCATGATAACAAATATCTGAGTTTAAGTATGTTGTGGCCAATAAGATTTATTTAGGACACACTACAAACAGACTAACAAGTTTAGGAATAAAATACCATAGAAATATGAAGGTAAAGTACCTAATTTGTTTTTGAACATTTGATCAGCTAATCAAAAGCTTAAAAAGGTTTAAGGTTTCACTTTAAGTATAAGTTTACCTTCTAATGTTCTAAAATAAAATAATTTAGAGTCTCTCCATCACTTTTAGATCAATTATATACGATACTCCTATTATTTTGAAATACATGACCTATCAAATAAATTTGGATGTCAATTATCAATTAGCGTGCCATATATTAATTAATTGCAATGTTTCTAAGAATTTAACTATTAATTATTTAAAAATAAAAATATTTAATTTTGATTTCCCATAAATTATCTCGACACCGTCTGTAGAAATCCTTAACATTCATCCAACAAATCCCTAAAAGGAAAACATTCCATCTTTTTTTTTAAATTCTCCCATATTACTATTTATGGTGCCCTACAAGGATAAACTCCCATAACGAAGTTTCCCAGTGAAAGGTTAGTTTGCAAACTTCCACGAACTAAAGATATGGTTCTCTCCCATTGCTAGACTTACTATAACTTTCAAGTTAGTAAAATATGGATCTATTGGGTGGCTAAAACTTTCCTAGTAGGACTTATTTGTGTAAAAAACATTTGACAAAATAAGACTACCGATTTTTTCAAGAATTGCAATTGTGTTGTTGGACAACTTCGAAGTATTGCTTGACTAAATCAATTTTCCATTTCTATCTCTGAGCAACAAGTTTTCATCTTCAATAATTATCAAGGTCCCATTTCTGTCAAAAAATTGATCAATCTCTATTTGTAACCTAGATGATGCCCATATTTTGAATATTGTGATACCAAATACCAAATATCTTTACTTAGAAATTTTTAAGGCTAAACAATCCCAACTTATAACTTTCATCAATTAATATCAAAGTTTTACCACTTTTAACAAATTGGCCTTATGTAATCAAGTTATGTGCATGACAAAACATAATTAGAAAAAATAGGGAACAAAAGAAAGATCAAGAGTGTTTAGGTTTTAGGGATTTTTTACAGATAGTGTGGGGAGCTATCAAGTTGGAATATAAGCTTATCTGATATGCCACGTGTTTTAAAATAATAGAGTTATTATATCTAATTAACAAGAACTAATAGACTGACTCTTTTAGTTGAAAATTATTCAATTTAAAAACATTAGGGGGTGAATTAGTACTAGAGATAATGGTAGGAGCCTTATTTGACTTTTGGTCAAACATTGTGGGCTTATAAGACCTCTTGCCTAATAAGAACCTAAATAAAGTTTCTTCAATCCATACTTAATTACTTGTATTAGTTTGAATGTGTCACTCTAATCAATGGTCTCCTAAAACTAACTTGAAATTAATAATTTGTGCTTGGGGTTAACATGATGATTTGAATATAGTGGGGGTGGTCCACAATGTGTATGAAAAGACTATGAGATAGCTTGATATAATAGTATTACCCTAAACTTAAACCGAAAAGCTTATGTGATTACATAAGTTGTGTACTTTTCTTTTGGACACTTATTGAAAAACAATGGTAAATATCTTTATTTTTCTTAAAATAGCTAAAAAGACTATTAAAAGTCATTTACCAATGGAGTTATTCATAATCTAATTTAAATTTCATTAATAATGTTAACATTTTATTTGTATTGGATAGTGATATTAAGTGATTTTCATTTACTTGAATTCTTTGAGTATGAGTCTTGCCTCTTATACGTTAAAATAGGTCTGATGTGATGAATTAGGGCATGATTTGGGTCTTGCTTATGAGCATTTTATCAATAAACCTATAAAATTAAAGTCAAAATATTTAATGTCATTTAACTTTTGAATAATTAAGTTAGTAAAATTAGATATAAAAATGTAATATATAAAAGGAGAGTGTGAAAATGACCTTATTCCTGGACTATTAATTATTTATACAGTAACTTGATGATACATAAATGATGACATATGTCTCCAATTATGTAATAATGGGGTTTTTGGCTTGTTGGGTAATCCACTTGGGTTTAGATTCATAAGTGGCAAGACTTGTTTTGTAGGATTTTAAATGAATTGCATAATATGATCACATTTACATCAAGTATGAGATTATAAAAGGATCATGGGATACGGTCACATTCACACCATTTCTATAATAAAGGATTTGAACTAAATGCCTTAGGAATAGATAACTAATTCACATGTAATGTATTTTTTAAGTCATATTTAATGTGAAAATATTTTTTAGATTACAAGCTTTTAGTGGAAAAATGAGACCTTCAATTGTCAAAACAATTTGTATGTTGTCTTATACATTGAGGTATATTTTTTACCTACTCACTTTCTATAAATATCAAATGTCTTTCATTTCTGTTGACTTACCTTATTTTTTGTTTCAAGATGTAACTAAGATTTCTTGCAATTTAGTCAAAAGAGTTGTCCTTCAATGCATGCTTGTCATCTTTACATAGCCTTTTTCCTTATCAAACTTTTTCCTTATCAACCATTGGCCATTTTGGTTATTGCTCTTGGTGAATAAATTTATCTAGAAGCTCAAGTCCATAAGGCCTAGATCACTGATGCTTTTCCTAAAGTCCTTATTGTGGTTCCTTGGATTGTGTTTACCCTCTTAGATTTTCAGGAGAATAAGGTGTTAAAGTCCCTTAATGCAATCCACATCCAAACTTCCATTCCCCTTTAAAATTAATGTTTGATAAAGAGTATCTAGAATTCCAAGTTAGTTATACAAATAAAGGTAATAAAAATCTTTGTAGGATTAGGCAAAAGAAGATGTGAGTGTCACAAATTGGTCTTAGGAGACCAGTTCAGTAATTTTAACTTTGGTGGACTCTTGGGCTACTATAATGCAGTTATTAAAATGAGTTGGTGGTTAGACATAGGTTTGAAATTTTTCCCAAGCCTAGTTTGACCTAACATAAAGTTAACAGACCTAGCCTAACTTGACCAGGCATTAAATCAAGCTTAAGTTATTTTTAATTTTAAACCTTAAGTCAAGCTTAGGCTAAGGGCTACTGGTTTGGCCTAGCCTAAATTCTGAACCATCTCTTCAACTTTTATATGAAACAACGTCATTGTATGCAAACCAAAATGACGTCATTTTGTAGAACATTATTGGTGCATTACTATGGCATAATTGAAAAAAATTGACCTACTCCAACCCTCTCTAAAAAGAGAGCTTTTAAGTCTACTCTAACCTTCATCATCTAACACTCTGCTCAATAGCCTTGAGGCCTTTAAATACTCCTCTTTATCTGCTCCTAATCCACCAGCTAAGTCTCAAAAGGAAAATAAAAGAGGAATTGTCAAATTGGGTATAAATAATGGTACCCACTTTGCACTTTTGATTATGATTGTTACTTCTAATTAGAAATTTATAAGGTAATTAATCGCTTCTATTTCTTTTTTTTGTTGCTTCTAATAAAACAAAATTATAACTTCTTAGGTGTAATCATATCAGAGACTTAGTGGGAAGGTTTAAATTTAAAATATGAACATGGTCTTGAACAAATGATGGCATGACAATAAGAAATCCATTATGTTCATGTCAAAGTTGTGGTTACCTGTTTCTATATAAGAAAGAAGCTTGTTTGTGCCACAAGTTTCTCATGTTAAACTTAAACATTAAAACTTATTTAATTTATAGAATTCACATCTGTGGCAGATATCTTTATAATTATTTTTATTCTACCTCACTATTATGAGATTTGTACATTGTAATAACTAATCTTGCCGCTTGGAACATTAGTTTATCATATTTTGAGCTTAATACAAGAATTTTTATGTTGGATTTCCAAAGAAAACTATATATCTCCGTTTATTATAGCTTAACTTAGTATTAGATAATAAACTTGTATGTTTATGGAACTTAAGTACTTTAAATACATATTTACAATATTGCATAACTCTTATAGTTTGGTTTTTAAAAAGAATTGTTTTATTTTCTAATGCATAATGGCTTTGACTCTACAATTTATTTTTAGTCTCCCTTTAAAGTGGAGATTATGGATTAGGATAATATGCCACATTCTTATGAAATACAACATCTAAGGTAACATACATCTAGTCTCCCTATTTTCTCTATAAGGATAATCTTTCTATGCCCTTTTTGTATTCTAAAAAGTGTAAATGCTCATTAAATTTAGTACGCGTACATGTTAAATATTCTTTAAAGTATATGTATTCATGTAAATGTCCATGAATAACTTATATGATCATATATGCTAATTATTTCAGATGAACAAATATATTCCTTCAATGGAGAGTTATAAGTGATGTTTAGAATCACTTCAATAAGACAATAAAAGTGATGTTTTGAAAATAAAATGATTTTGATAATAGTGTTGTCATAGTTGTCACGTAGCCAAACTTTTGAATTAATATTATTCTTTCATATTTTGAATAAACCAAGCACCATTTTACCGTTAGACTCAGATAAGCGAATAGTGATTAATAATTAAAAAAAAGGTAATATTTTAAAGAGAAATTAATTTTAAAAAATTAAGCAAATACATTTTCATTATTTTTTTTCAAAATCAAGACATTGGACTTAGCAAAATTAATTTAATAAAAAATGAATATGGATTCTTTATTAAAATTGAGATGATTTGACAAAAATTAGCAATTTAGAGCTTTCAAGACTATATATACTTGAGGCCTATTTTATTAGGCTTCTTTAGAAAAATAAATGAGTTACAAAACACTTATATATATATATATATATATATAACGACATATATTAACTTTTTTTATGAAAATGAGTTTTAGGATAACAAAGTATGTTATAAAAATTTTAAACAATCTTTTTTTATTTTAACAAGCATATTTACTAATTGATACAATGTATTTTTATTATACATTTAAATTTTACAAGGAAAATTTTATTAATATATTTAAAATAATCAATGATGATATTTGTATTATTTATAGATTAGTTAAAACAAGTAATATTTGTGCTACATATTTTTTTTAGTTTCAATTATGTGAAGTTTAGATGAAATCTTTTATTAAAAATTATTTAATTTTTAAATTAATAAAATAATATAAAATTAAAAAAGACATAGCCTAAGCCCAATCGAATTTGGGTCTGGGCTGCATATTTCAAAACTGATCAAGCCTCTAACTAGGCTTGAGCATGATTGATAACTTTTAAAAATAATGATCTATACTTTCTTCAAAAACCAAAGCCTTTTATTATAAGAATTTAATTTCATTTTAGTTTCTAAGAGGCTTATTATAAATGGTTTCCCAATGCTCAAGAAGTCATAAAGCACTTGTTGTTTTTTTAGGACAATTTAGCTTTCTTATGTTCTATGCGATAATAAAAATTGGAGGGGGTTTTGCCTACTAATCGAGGCCCTTGCTTTTGCTTTCCTTTCTGACTTCTCTCTTTTGGCTTAAGTGAATTTTGTCTCACTTTGTATAGAATTATTTAAGAACGTGCTATTATAAGGGGATTCCTATAAGAATCGTGTCATTTGAGCAATTTCGTGAGTCATCACTTTCTCTTGAGTGAAACTAGTATGTGAATTCTCTCTGATTGTTTCCTTACCTATTCTTCTCCTTAGAGGGTTATGTTTTGTATTGTTTGATAAAAATCTTAGTGTTGTGCTTGGCACTGGTTATGATACAGTTTTTTCATCTCCACTCCTTATAATTTCTCCAAGTACTGAGAGTGGTTAAGCCTCTAAAGAAGCAGTAATTACAACAATTCCCACTTGCTCCTTAACTTCAACTCCTATGAGCTCCTCACAATCTACTCTTTGAATTATTCTACCAGTTGATTTCTATTACTTCTTTTATTGTGCCAAAGTTAGTTCATATTTAACTTACCATTGACATGAACCTCATCATCTTATCATCCTCATCAAGCTTCAGGATAGGAATTGAATTGGGAAGCTCCTAGTCTATCCTCACCTCCACATACATCTTAGAATATCCTAAGTGTTTCATTCTTATAGTAGTTTCATCTAACCACAAAGGCTTTCCTATAAAGTAGGCCATGTAACTCAAACTCATTTTTAGCCAATAATCCTATAGAATATTATAAAAATTAATATAGATTGTGCCATATTCTATGCTTATCTTTTTCCATATCTTAGCCAAGTATCCATTTTTAGAGAAATATAGGCTTGTTGTTTATTTATTAAGGACCCAACTATAGCACCTTACTTATCCCTTGTTTAAAGTTGAACCTGAATATAAATAGACCATGTTTGTTGATCAAAACTTCCTCCAATTATGTTCTCTCCCAATTCTTCAAATTCTTATAGAACATTAATAGAAAAATTGGTCTTTTGTTAATAGAAAATCTAATTAAAGAGTTGGATTATTTCAATGCTCCTACCTTGAGTACTTCCAATGATGGAGTAAATATATTATCTTCTTCATATTGAGTTAGAGGAATGTAGAATAATTTCACCTAAGGGGTCCTCTAAGTTGACACTAAATGTTTCTTGCCAATATACGCTGGAGACCTATGAGAGTGATCCTGTATATAAAGTTTAGTGAGGAGTGATGACTATCAGGTAAAGGATTTATAGGTTAAACAAGGCTAAAATTTGCTTAGTTTGGTGAAAGAGATGGAAAGGATTATGCTAAGGTCATCTTTAGAGGGGCTTCTAAAACTAGGAGAAGTCATAGCAGAAATAGTTAAAAAAATAATTTTACTAGGTGCAAAAAAAGTCGAATAAAAGGATCAATTATGAAAGAAGGGAAATGAACTACATTAGGAGCAAGAAAAATCAAGGAGATTAAATGACCATGGGAAAAACCTGAGAAGAGGAAGAAAGAGGAGGAGAGTAGAGGAAAAAGGATTGAGAATAGAAAAAGAAAATCAATTAGAAGAAACGAGAGCAATAAGAAGGAGAGATGGTGAAATAGGCTTTGATATGGTTTTATGCTTTCATTGATTGTTAACTTGTTTCTTGTCTAACCCAAATCTTTATGCACATTTTTAGTAGACTTGCACATGAGTTAAGTTGAATTGAATGTAAATAAAGTTCAATAAAAAAACTTAAAAATTTATATCAATATTTAACATGATCCAAAAATGGATATCATTTGTAAATTTAAATTTGATTTATTATATATTTTTAAATTTTGGTCCACCCTATAAACACATATTTTTCAACCTTTTATTATATAAAATAAAATCTGATTTATTTTGAAATAAAATAAAATATCATATAATAATATGTGCAAAATATTAATCATAATTCGTAAAAATAAAGTACATTCGTAATTATTAAAAATCAAAATTTGAGAAGATTTAAATAACATATTAATATATGAATATTGGGTTAGACTCAACTTTTTAAATGTTTTATAAAATTCAAACTTGGAGCTTAATATTTTTCTTACTTTTAAAATTCAAACTTAATTCATAAAATGATTTTCAAAATTCAAGCCACTTGATTTTTAAGTTTATTACTTTAGATTAAATGAGGCTGGTCTAATTCTAGGATTCAAAGTTATGAATACCGTACCGGGCTCGGTACTGGATTGAGGTCTGGAACGGAACTGTACCGGTACCGGTCAGTACCGGGTACCGTTTTGGATAATTTTTTAAATTTATAAAATAGTCCCTATAATTTTTAAAATTTGCAAAATAGTCTATTAGTATATTATATAGTTGTACTGCTGTATACTTTACTAGTTTACTGTTTACATCAACTATATTTTCAAAAATCTTAATAATAAATAATAATGATAATTTATATGAAATAAAAATAATTTCTAAATATTTCACATATAAATAATAACCATAATTAATATAAACAATGACAATCATCATCATACAATTATAACATTAAAATAATATAAAGTGTTAAAATATTACAATAATATAATTTCATCATTTTAATAAATAATATTACATCAAAAAATTCAAAACATCCAATAAAAATAATAATAAATATCGTTAAACAATTTACAAATAGAGTTGATGACGAGGAAACAATCAAGTAATAGTTAAACATGAAACAAAAACATTACATGAAGAGTTTCATATCACAAAAACATGATTTGTTTGACTTCATGGTAAAGAGGTGAGAGTATTTCATGTGAATACTCTACTCAACTTAATGCTCAATTTGAATTTTATTATGGTACAATATTCATATTGATTAATACTAGATACGATTTTGAATAAAATTTAAAATTATAAAATAATTCCTAAATTTTATAAAATCACAAAATAATTTTTAATATATTTTAATTATTTGAAGTAT
>JANZLX010000003.1:17409883-17419972 GCA_025531955.1 Erythroxylum orinocense | reverse complement strand
ATCACAAAATAATTTTTAATATATTTTAATTATTTGAAGTATTATATATATTGACATAATATATAGATTTTTTATTGATTGTGTATTATTATTAAAATTAATAATAAACTATTTATAATAAATTAATTTTTTTTAATATTGAATTAATATTTGATCATTATTACAAAATATATAAAAAGTTAAGATTAAAATATAATTTAATAAGAGAAAAAATATTACAACATTTCTAATTCCTTAACAACAAATAGGCGGGAATCTTGCCGTTCGATTGATGCCATTAATATATGCCACAAATTGAGGGATTGTTCCAAACCGTTGATCAAAATACAAATTAAATTAGATGTTGGTCATTGGTCTATTTCCTAGTAGAGGGTGGAGATCATAAGTGTATTGTGGTTTATTCCAATTAACAAGTGCCATGTGTCCTTGTATTATTAAGTGCTATTAAGAAATCAACCAACATCAACTTCGTCTATCTATTTGCTCATCTCAAGACATGGCGAAAGCGGAATAAACCTAAAAGGAGGCGTAGAAGAGAGAGGAGGTGTAGAGCAGAGGAGGCGAAATCATAACAGATTAAGCTTGAGAGGATGCGTAGAGCAGAGGCCAGATCTACACAATGAGATGAGGCAAGGTCAAGGAGGAGAACAACCAGAGCGAGGAGGAGAATCGGAGAAGACAACAACCAAGTGTCGGTGGCGGTGAGACGATTCAGACGCCAGTGACAGAGATAGTGAGAGCGAGAGAGTGTGAGAGTTAGAGAGAAGAGTAGAAGACTGAAGAAAGAGGGGCGGTAGCAGACTTGGGGTCGGGGTGGCGGGGGGGGGATTTGGGGGATAGGTTAATTTTTTTTTTTTTGCAAATAAGTCCTTCGATACCCGAAATTTTTCGATATGTTAGGTACCGGTCGATACCCAACGGAAAATCCTGGTACCATTCGGTATTTTGAGCCGGTACCAAGACCGGCCGAAACTGTACAGATCCCAATACACTGTTAGGATTAACCCCATACAAACCAACCGCCCCCTAAACGTCCAACTTGATGAATGCCAACAGATTTAGTGTTCTACAAAACAATAACATAGAGTCAAATCTTATTTTTACTGTAAAAATTAGGAGGAAATTTTATATATGATCATTATTCTGAATAATGGTATTGACTAACTTTGATATAAATGATAATTGCTAAATTTAAAATACTTTTAAATAATTGGGTTTTATTCCACTATAAAAGTAAATATGGCAATAATGTCATTTTAATTAGTAGCGGTACATTTGGACCCCTATCTTGAGAGAATAGATCATCTGTTTCGATTATAGTGTTCTTATAATATTTTATTAAAATTTTTTCACACATTTATATAAGCTTTATATAAATATGTAACACGTAAATATGTGGATGAGATTTAATAAGATAATGTTGGAATAATGAGAAGAGTTTCATGTACTATCTTGAAGAGTCCAAACAATTCTCGTACAATCAATGTCACTACTCGTGTAAATTGCAGGTAACAGTTGAAAGGATTATATATAATAGGACATGAACCACAAGCGACATGTGAAATAGTCCAAATCTTTTGTCCAATATTATGGTGTCTTATTGTGTCCAATAAATCTCAGTTATCTATTCATGTGGGACCTGCGTGGACCCGCGTGGGGCCCGCAAAATAAATGGCTGAGATTTTATGAAACATAATAAGACAGAGTAAAACTGGACAGAGGACCTAGACTCCATGCGAAATAAGAAAGGTGTAGTTAGAGGTGTCTCACGACCAGCATGAGGTTTGAACAAAAGTTAATTAAATTAGTATTAAAATTGTTTATAAATTTTTAAACAAAATTATATATAAAATTTTAGTTTATAAATTTATGGTTTGGATTGACAGTTCAATTTAGTCTTCATAAAATTAATTTTAAAAATTTAAAATGAATATTAATATAAAACAAATTCAAATTTTACATATTAAAATAATTAAAAATTTGACCATGTAATAGAAATAATTACGAAATAAATATATAAAGAATTAGTAAATATTTTATAAAAATTTAACAAGGAAAGCTTTTACAGATATACACACACACACACTTGGGATGTTTAACAAATTCAAAGTTATTAACTACTTTGTAATATGGTGCATATTATTCCAATTATATTGTATGGGATTGTAAATGTGTTGCGTAAACTTATATATATAACGTAACTTATACTTTTTATTAATTACAAGCCAATAATCCAATGATTTTAGAAATTTAACTTAGGCACTTTGGACATTTGAGCAGCTTCTGCTTAGCCCTAAGTGTGGTTTAATTAGACTTGGATATTACATTTTAGCTCATCTAGTTAGTTTCCTTCGTATCCATAAATACCCCGTTGGTCATCCATATCTAATAGTACTAGAACTGACGTACATCAAAGTTGTCTATAACACATCATTTTGATTTAATTTGACAATCATATTTCTCGTTGTCTACTTAGTTTGACAACCATGCATGACTTAGAGGATAAGACCTGGCTGCATCAAGCCATGGCCAACTAACAGCAACTAGGTGGCATTTTAATGGCCACATAGCTAAGCAAGTGCAGCTAATTTTGTTATCCATGATTTGTGAATGAAAGCAGAGACTTTGTAAAAATTGAGATGCGAACAAAGGAGATAAAAGCCTGGAAAAAAGATTGGAAGATGATTACAAATTATGATGGCTGAAATTGGTAAGTATCAGATGGGCTGAAAATTTATACTAGTATAGCTTTGTAGTTGGTGTGAAAAGCGGGAAAGGCACTTCTTTGGGTGAAACCCCAAAAACAGTAAAAATGCAGTGGTCCCTTAAAGCTCCTCGTCGCTTTCTTTCACTCACTCGTCTCTGACATATAGGGCTCGATCAAAGTGTTTGTAGTGGTAGTCGAAGCTCAGAGACAATGACCCATCTCTCTCTTTCTCGGAGTGATGTATATGTAAATTTTTGATCAAGAGAGATTTTAGAGAATACATGATGTCCATCGCAAAATGCAAAGCTATGAACAGTAGAATCTGTGACTCTGCTTTGCATGTCTGCGTGTCTGCTTTTATCAGCAGTTACTGCTGAATTTACTTACTCGACCACCTCCTCACTCGCACATTTATTAACCGCATGAAAAGTTTCAAAAGAGAGATTCTTTAATTAGACAATCAAACTAGCACTTCCAACATTAAATACTATAATGCATAGAAAACTTGGTTTTCACTGTACTTTGTCTTCATCCTCTCTTACTCCACTCTCTCTCATAAATATTATAGACATGCATTAATTAACTAGAAGAATACAGTACCATGACCATCTCAATTGTCATTTTTGTTCCAACTATTATCATAATCATCGTATTCTTCTTTTTCAACTTCACATATCTCGATTGTATGAGGAGCATGGCCATCTCCAAATGCACGAACATGATCCTTTAGAGATCTCTTATGTTTAAAATCAGATCCACAAATGCAAAACCAAAGCTTACCACAATTTTTCTCGTGTGTTCTCCAATCACCTCGAACTGCAAATGGCTTCCCACATCTTCTACATTCAAATGGTTTCACTCCGTGCTTTCTCTTGTAATGTGTCTGTAGGGTCCTGAAATCCTTCAATGGCTTCGATCCTGGGTGCTCTATGTTGTTTTTGCAGCCCTTAGCGCAGCAATAGCAAGGCAATCTTAGCAAAGAAGATGCTGGTTTTGTTCCTCTTAGCGACTCCGGTCCCTTTCGATATTGTGAACCATGTCCCCACATATGCATCTAGAGTTCCAGTAATAGCATAAAAGGCGGATAATAAGAATTAACAAAAAAAAAGTGCACTTCAAAACATCAAACTAAAAACATACAGAAGTCCTAACTTTTTACCCAAAAAATATAAAGACAAAAGATTACACACTCGGGTGCTTTTTAACAAAGAAGATATTTGTGTTTCCAGAGTTGGAAGACGTTATGATAGTGCGTTAAAAAGGTAGAATTCTCAAAATGAAAGAGGTCGATGATAATCATTGAGAGACCTGCATGTTGTTGTATCTATTGAAAGTCTTGTTGCAGACAGTGCAAGGAAACTGTGTCGGGCAGACAAGTATTTGAGCGGGGGAAGGAATCCAGTACTGTCCTTTAGCCAGCTGAGGATCAATGTGATTGTGGTTGCTAGTGGTAGCTCCAGGTTCTGAAGGACGGAGATGAAGAGCAATAGTTGCACCATTCCCTTTAACAGGGTCTTTGTGAACATCATTCGGAAGCTGGTTCGAGGAGAGATGATGATAAGTGGAGATTGTATTGCTGTATTGTCCAGGAGGGCCTAGAGAAAGAAAGAGGGAATCTTCATACTCATGCTCATGATCGCCTTCTAAAAAGGCACTTCCACCGGAGGACATGCAAGAAGAGGAATGAGCTTGCATGATTGTTATGCTGGATTGCAGGCAGGCAGGCAGGCTGGAGAGACACAGAGGTATGGTCTCTCAGATTTGTAGGAGAAAACAAGACAGATAAGTATAGATCACTATCTGCAGGTTTTAGTTCTTGTCCATTGGAGACCAGTATTGCTACAAGGTGCTTGTTTTTAACTAATTTTCTTAAAATAAATTGGGCTTCTGGAAAGAAAGTGATGTGTAGAACCTTGGCTTACGTGTTTGGATTAGAATGGCAAATGGAGACCACCAAGAACCGTGAATGGAGAAGGCAGAGGGAAAATCATAAAACCTAACGCTTACACTAATTAACCAACATAAACATATACTCTCACTGTCGATCCCAATGCGTGCTCGATTTTCGAGGTCTTTCTAATGACTTACTATCCCCGCTACCTCTATGCCTTCGCTTTTGAGTCTACTTCTGCGCTTATTAACACATATATCTCTGCTCTCTCTCGCTTTCTGTCCATCAACAATGCAAAAGTGAAGTGGAAACAACGTTAACTGTAGAAGAGAAGGCGGAAGCGTGACTCTCTCGCTCTACTTTTGTTATTTCAGAGAGGTTGACAGGGACAGCTTGTTGACATGGAGATGAGAAATGTTAAAGGAGTAACAAATTTCCATGCAATTGAGGAGAGCAAGCAAACCGTATTAACCCATTACAAGTACGATAAGAGTCATTTTCCGATGGTTGTCGTCGTCAGTGTCCGCCAATTTGACGAACAGTTTCGAGCCAGACTTGTCAATGACAAGCAATGAGCTAAGCTTACAATAAAAGAATGTCCCTGTCAGGGTAACATGATCCCGATGTTCACCCAAGTGCTTCAACCCTTAACCATAAGAGCATATTATTTGTGCCATCTAGGTAAATATGTAGGACGAGCGTTGAGCTTTTCCGTATGGTGTATTAATCCTGGGCTTATTTTAAGAGTGGGATGTTAGAGTATTGCTGATTACCTTTTTATGATAATCGTATAAACCAACCGTAGCAAGAGATCATGTTTGGACTAACGTTAAATTGGTGATCGGCGGACAAATATGATTAGACATGACAGCAAATCTGAATTCCACGGGGAGATTGTATCAAAATCACATTGGTCGGGTCGGCCTCATAAGGCCCGGTTTAGAAATGTACAACTCCAAGCCCACGCTCTGGCGGCCCGATAGTAAGAGATTGACTTCCATGCAAACACAACAATTCACGTAAAGACCTAAACCTAGAAACAACCAACAGCGTATATAAGGTATGATTCACCGTGATTAAGGTACGACTGATAACCCTAGTTGCCTCTTCGTTCTCATAACCTCAATTCTCTAAAAATATTGACTTGAGCGTCGGAAGGGCCATCCGGGAACCAACCCCCAGAGAGTCTTTGCTTGTTTTGCAGGTTTACATCAGCAGAGAATTCCCAGAATTATGGAACAAAACAAGGATGCTCCGGATCAGTAAAATCCGGCTGAACCAAGCTGGATTTAACTTCAACTAATATTTCCTTAATTTTTTGCAAAGCTTTCATAAATTGATCACATGAGTCTCATTTAGATATAATATTTTTGTTATCAACATATACTTCATTTCTTTATATATAATATCACGCAAAGGAGTCATAATTGCTTTTTTAATAAATTGCCCTAACATTTTTGAGCTCGAAGGACACCACTTTGTAACAAAAGGTGCCATATTATATGATAAATATGGTTTTCTCTTTTTCTCTTCTACTATCTTAATTTGATTATAGCTTGAAAATTTGTCCATAAAGTAAAAACTTGCATGCTTAGTTGTGTTATTATTTGCTACCCATTATGGATAATGAGCTTCATCTAAGAAATTGACACCAAATTACTTGTAAACCTCTTCTTTGATCTTTTAAAGCACATTAAATCTTATTCTCCTCAACTTATATTTTTCATTTTTCTAGGGTATCTTATGATCTACTATTGAATGATCTAGTCTGAGCATATCTTGTTAATTCAAAGCAAACATATCAAGATATTTTTTCAGAAGCTCAATTACCTGAGATTTCTCGATCATTTTGAGAACTATTTTTAGTTATATCTTATAATGCACTCTTTTGAGAATTAGTAATATGATATCTCCATCATTAATTTCAATGTTGAATCCTCAATTCTTTCTATTTTCTATATTTTCTTAAAGGTTCATCATTATAATCATATTTATCTTTTGAAACATCATTATCAATCATTTTTAGGCTTCTTTTAGAGTCCATAGAATAGCACTTAAACATTAATACACTTTACTATCAAGATCACAAGGTTAAAATGAACAAACATAAAGAAAAGATGGTTTGTGGCTAGAAAGTAGATTCATATTTTAACATTTGATGAAGAAACAATTTGATTTTGGTTTTAATGTTTGAATATGGAATTTAATAATGAAGTAAGATACACACTTATTTAAATATTATATAATAGATATAAAATTAGGGGAGATTCATAAGGACTTGAATATCACATGAAAATAATCTAAAACATTTACTTCTACAATCCATTTCATTTCCTAGTCTATCCCTCAGTTATTTTTCCTTCTAAAATAGCTTTAACAAGAGAGTGGAAAAGATGAACTCAGACTACCACTACGGCAAAAAGTGTTTTAGGCAATAAATAAAAGCATAGTTATAAATATAATTATAATTGCCTTTTTATTAAGGCAATAGAATTCATATCATTATAAAAAGTAGCAATGCAATAAATATAAGGCAATAGAGTCTTTTGATTAGGCAACAAAATAAAAACATTGCTTTAAATTTTAACTAAGGCAACACATTAGTTTCAAACTATAGCAATAATGTTAAATAGATATTACAACACTTTTAAATCTTTATAAGGCAACAAAGTGAATTTTTTTAGGCAACAATTTGTAATAATAAAAGCAACAAGTTATTCTTTTGTTACCAATATCATTTAACATAAAATCAAACTCTTGTCATTATGTAAGCAACATTCATACATACATTAAAAGAATATATATAAATATTAATGTACGTTTTAATTGCATTATCAAATGTAAACGATAAAAAAAAAAACTACATTTATATATAATATATAGTCCATAAGGACTTGTGCAATTCAATCTTTTAACATGTTCAAAATACAAAAGCAAAAATATTCATCTACAATATCGTCATCTATTTTATATGGAATATAAGTGAATTAATCTAAATACTAAACAAAACCAATATATATGAGCACTCCAAAATTTTTCACTAAGTACGCCCTTATCTACTCTTAATCATCACCATCCTAAAAAAAAGGAAAAAGAAAGAAATAAGAAAATAGATTAGAATTGTAAAACTACTCTGATCACAAACACGTTGATATATCTAAAAAATAAAATGGAGGCTAAAATCCATTCAAACTTGGCAGACAATTTTGACCTTTGAAATACCTCTTCATGGTGTACATTCTTCAATATTGTGACCACAACAACATTGATGTACTTTAAACTACAAAACTAATGAAGAAATACTTGCAATAGCATACACTACTTAAATTAAAGGTGAGAATTCTGCAGCTATAGCACGAGAACACTGATAATGAATAGCTAATTATCCCCACTTAAATTCAAATTAAAGATGAAAATTCTGCAGCTATAACACTAGAACACTAATAGTGATTAGCTAATTATCTACACTTAAATTCAAAGTAAAGGTGAGAATGACAAAATACTATTTAAGTTGCAAAATCCTCATTACATCATTGGAGTACATGTGACAGCTAACAAAGCACTACTACGTATATGCCAGTCAACTGATCAATCAGATGTTTTGTCATTCTTATCAAATGCCATTCAGTAAAACACAAATGGGATTTACACAAAAACAGAAGAAATATGAGAACAGAAAAAATCGAAGATGGACGAACAGGAACACATTCCCAAACCATTAGATCAAAATGTCTAACGCAACTAGGGAATAGTAACACATTCCCATACATGCTCGGTTCACTGCTCCTCTACTAACCGGCACTGCTCTTTATCTTTTATAGTACTCAAATTTTTTTATCTAATAGCTTCATTTCCTCTCGTTAACAGTTCTTTCTTTCAATTTTCTTTTAACGAGGTCAATATATCTTTTTCTTGAAATTCATGGCCAATCCATTGACTTTGATAGAACAAAGAAAGCATTGAACTGACGTGAGATAATTCATCTAAACTACGAAATGAAATTGTGGAAATTATTGAGAGTTGTGTCAACATATAATGAAGGTAAAACGCAAATTCCACTGGATGACTTTTGCACAGAACCTGCAAAGGAATTATGTTACAAAATTGTAACTTAGCTTTTGAATAATACTTTTAGAACCAGAATCAAACCTTAATTAACTTAGCTTTTAATTAATACTTGTAGGAATTAGAATTAAACCTCAATTCGAGTGGATAATTTCTTCTCTTAAAATTTTCATAATTCTGTTTCTTCGTGGCAGCTTTTAAGCCCTGCCAAGGAAGATTAAATGGAGAGATTTAGTCAGCTTAAGACACAAAACCCGAACACCACAAAACCTAACAACTTTTCATTCCAATAACTTGACAATTGCATTGATTTACAAATCTAGTAAAAACAATTCAAACCAAGAAGGTTACGAAATGATGAGGTCTACCAAAAATGTACTTTAGGTAAGACATACCTTCCCCTAAGAAAATATAACAGTGTATAACCAAGTGACTCCGGATCATCACGACAACTTTGCCCTAGAAAAAATGGAAGGAATAAAGTCATACGAAAACTCATGGAAAAAAAGAAAAGAAAAGAACCATGCTTACATGAATTCCTAACTTGATTTTCAGTAATAGTATAGTTTAGCTTACAAATTCCCAAATGAGTATTGCAACTGCCATAATGTTCAGTTCCAGTTAAGTTCTTATTCCCCCTGATAAGAATAAAGAAGAACGGATTACATCAAATCCCACTTCATCACCTTCCATTTTTTCATCTTCGTCAATTTCAAGTAAAATAAAATCGATTTTTCTGCTGTAAGCCATAACTAAATATATGTTAAGATAAAATGCTCTCGGATCGGATCCCGGTTGAATTTAATAGCCTGACAAATAATAACGAAAATAAAGATAGTAAAAAATAAATGAGACAGGACACAAAGATTTACGTGATTCAGTCAATGTGACCTACGTTCACGGCCAGAGGGTGAGCAGTTTTTATTAATATGTGGAGAATGGTACAAAGGCTGGAACAAAAAGCTAAGAAGCATACAGAGAGGATAGAGGATTTCATAAAGGAAATGAATGAATGATTTTTTTCTCTATCAGCATGCAACCTATTTATAGGTGAAGCCCTTGAGAATCATCGTCCAAAAACTTCAAAGCTGACGGCCATAAATTGTTGATTTCTTCACCAACTACATTTGACATTCATTTCACACCACCAACTAAGTTGATAATGTTGAATTTGCATGAAGATGCCAACAACAATTGAATTCATGCAGCCAATCAAAAAGTCTTCCTCTTTAACAAACCAACCATGCAGCCAACCAAAACCTTCTTCTTTGACTCAGCAAACTAAGTGGAGGGGCCAAGCCATTACAGCAAATCTCCACCTTGACTTGGTCCCAAACAATTAGTGATTTGCTTCACCTTCTCCGACAATGCCCCAAAAGGGCTATATCACCAACTGCAAACACCAATCAAGTCCAAGCACTGCTTG
>JANZLX010000003.1:17355549-17386119 GCA_025531955.1 Erythroxylum orinocense | reverse complement strand
GACACCAAAATCATTCAATTTGGTTCCATAGTCTAAGAGTTATACTCCAAACATTTCAGACTATTCTTATACTAAAATATTTTCCTGTGCTTGACTTCCATCCAAAAATTGGTACTCTTAGAGACTGAATCAAAACTCAATTTCTTAAGACAATTTGTAGCCTTATCTTTCTAGTTTACTCCAAATCAAGAATCATCTAATTTGGACAACTAGAAAAATAGTTATGGCTAAAATACCGAGGCATACTTAATGAACATATACATTTTCCAGCTTTTAACTTCCAACATTTCACATATAATCCATCTTGTATCGAAACCATATTTTCCATTTGAATTCAATTTTCATGAATTCCTCCTTTCTTTACACATGAATAATTGCCAATAATTCAGTTAACAGTTCTAGCTTCTTTAAAAGGTTTGGGGCCCAACAAGCGTCGAGACTTTAGCTTTCCATCTTTATTTTCATGCTCCAAGAGTAAGTAATTTTCTACATATGCCCTCTACTCTCTTCACTGTTCACGATGGGACAATCAAAGATGTGAGTTTTTGGCCCAGCACCTACTGTTCACGCTTCCCCTCTCTTCATGCCTATAGCCGCAACTCTTCTCCAACGTCTCCAACCACCAAGCCGCAACCACCAGCCTTCACGCCTGCCTTCATGCCTAGCTGTTGCGCCTCCACTGTACTGCTTAATGAAACAATTTAACATGCTGGGTTTCTTATTCACGCAACTGTGCACTCCCCTCTTTCTCTTGGAACGCAGATGTGTTGTGCATTTAACGCACCACGCAGCGCATAACGCACAACATTTGCGTTGTGCGCAGTACAACGCAGACGTTGCCTTTGCGTTGTGCACAGGCATTGCCTACGTTTTGCCTGCTCCTTACTTCTGTGTTTTATTCCCTTAGTTCCTTCTTCTATTGTCATTTTGTGCCTCCAAATGTTGCTTGCTTTTAAATTTTTCTTCTTCTTTGTGTTCCATTTTTCTTGTCTTTTAATTTTCTTCTTCTTACTCCATAAGGACAAGTAAAATTTGATCTTCCGAAAATAACTCAAATATAGTACTTTCGACTCACTTTAATTTCTTTACTTCCAAATTGTACCTAAAATCACTTATGAATTAAAGTAAATATCTTAAGCATTTTTGTATTATTAGTCACTAAGTGTAAATAATTAAATATATCAACAATTAAACACATATCTGCTTTACTATTAGTGAAAAGTCTTTAAATCCTCTTACAAAGTAAAACTTTTAACATTTGGATAATTGAGATGATCCCCAATCCTCCTTACCTCTTCAGAATAGTAATGTCACTCTATTTCACTTTAGCCTGCTTATAATTATTTGTTTTCCTTGACCATAAGAAAGCTTTCAATACTCTATCAATTTCCTTGATGGCTCCCTTCGGCAATACCAAATGAGTAGACCAATAAAGGTGCATACTACTCAATACTAAATTGATACGAGTCACTCTGGCTGCCATTGTATTGCTAAGCATGAACTTGTACTTTGAGCTTCTCAATCAAAGGCATGAAATTAAAAAACTTTGGCTTATTGGCATCAATATGAACCCCCAAATATTTCAAAGGAAGAGACTGCAATGAAAATCCAACTACGCTATGGTTCTGGTCTTGATTGCTGACATATGAGGATATAGACAAACCACTTTTCTTCACATTCACCTCATATTACTTTAATAGTAACATTAGTCTTGACAAAACAATACGATGACCGGTGAGGGACAGGTGACTACTATGAAATAGCAATTGTTGCAGAGATTAACGAAGAAGACGAGTAAACCACGAGAACTTTAAATGAATTAAGAAGCATACAAAGAGTGACATTGTTTAAGAGATAATGATTTTGACGTACGGTTTAAATAAATCCACACAGCAACTATCCAAGACTAGCACTTAGTTTAGTTTTCTTCTTACATATGTTTAAATGTTGTAATAATGATTAGAAATCAGACAAGTATAATAGAAGTTTTTGTTTTCCTTCCTTCTAAAATTCTCTTATAATTTGTCCATATCTTTTTTTCCTTATTTCGTTCTCTTGTTCGAACATTCACGCATCCAATACAAAATATCACAACAATTGGTATCTAAGCAATAAATTTTGGGAAAGATATCAATATTACAAGGGGAGTGAGCAGGTGTTGGTTGTGTGTAAGTTTTAATAAATAACCCTTAATAATCCGCAAGGCACCGTTCGTTAGTGTAGTACCTAAGGTATCGATCCCTTAAAGAGGGATAATCTAATCCTAAAATCTAAGGCTAGAAACAAATACAAAAATTCAAATTGCACAAAACTAAAACTTAAAAATTAATTCAATCAGTCAAATTAAATTAAGAATCAATCATGAAAATACTAATTATTAAGCAATTTCAACACACCTAAGAATTAACCTAAGGAAATTACCGATTTGATTTAATTCTAATTTCTATTAAATCACCTAACTCTTGTTAGCCCAATTCAATCGTTTTTCATTCGATTCACCCTCTCAGTTTATTATCGAATTATGTAATCGCAAAATTAAATCACAACAAATCTAATAAACGCATAAATAATCAAATTTCATTAATTCAAGAATAAAACTCTGAAGGTGACTTTAGAACATCCTTGACATTTAAGATTTTTACCTTCAACTATTCAATTCAATTCTATACAATGATAAAACTGAAAATAAATAGGAAATACAATCAAATGGAGGATGGGAGGCAGCGACTTCTGGAAACCTCCTAATCCAAAAAGTACGTTGAATCTGCTTCTTCTCCTCTTCTCTCTTCCTTCTTCTTTTCCTCAATCTCTTGATGAATTCTCTCCAGGATTTCTCAAGATGGCTGATGCAAAAGCTTGCTTTGTGCTCCTCTTTATGTTCTTTAAATAGTCTTTTATGTTTTGGGCAACCTTAGGGTCTTTTAGGGGTTCGAAATGTCCAAAAAATCCCTCAAAACATGAGGTTTGTAAGCAACTGCACGTTTCCCAGAGCAGGCCACAATCTTGGGTCATTGTTTCAACCCGAATTTCTTCCGAAACTCCTCCATTCTTTAATATTGACCCTGAAACACTAGCAAACACATCAAGGTACCTCAAAAACACAATATTTATGATAAAAAAACTTGTACTAACTCATAAAACAGAAATAATTAGCAAACTAACACAATTCTAACATAAACACATATTGAATGATTGAATTAATAGTTGAATACATATCAAACTAAGCCTTAAAACATGATGCAATTTTCACTTATCAACATCCCCACACTTAAATGTTTACTTGACTTCAAGCAAACAAAACATCAAACACAAAAAATCACATATCACATAATGCAATAATGAGACAATGGCTTTAACTTTGTGAAATAAATTTAACTTTAAACAGAATCAATCAAGTTGTTCCAAATCATTAACATGTAAAATCCGCGTCTAGGAGCTTTGGACTAAACATACATTAATCAAAACCCAAACGTCAAGTTATTCACCCTTTTCAATTGTATACACACATTAATAGTTCTTTGGTCATTCAAACTCTATAACTACTCCAAACTGCGTTTTTATGAAAAGTCAAGCTATTTGCAAGTTCAATAGGTTTTATTAGAAAACATTTTTTTCTTATTTACTTTTTATTTAATTTTTGTGTGGATATGGACCTATCTTTTACTCAGAGGAAAACATTGGTGATGAATGTTGATTCGGTTATTCAATTAAGACATGTTTTTATTAAGTTGCTTAGTGGGAATGTCATTGTAACCTTTTGATGCGAAGGCACACATTTGTAATGTGTGTCGATCCGGTTCAGCTACATCACGTTCTTAACTGGATATTGGCTCTATTCATAACCCGAAGCCCTGTGGAATAGTTATTTATCTAAAATTAACAAACACTTCTTCTTTTTATTGCCTATCTTATTACTTTAGCTACTTGTTTCCTTGAAAAAATACTAGCAAAGCTACTTAAGTCGAAAGACCTAAAATTATGAATGAATGTGACATTTTAAAGGGTATCAAACTAACACTAAATCCTAATTAACTTGCATATTTAGCCAAAGAACTCAATTCACTAATTTCGTGAGCTAATGAGTCTTTACAACCTAATAGATATTGTTCAAAATTAAATCAATTTCAATTCGTCTAAGCCATTGACACATTCACACAATTCACAATATGCAACCTAACAAACTATCATACAATATGCAACATTCACACTCAAAACAAAACACATAACCCATCCGTTTGACATCGAGAGTGTTTCCCTATCTTATAAGTGATTCAAGAGAGTAAAAGAATTAGCAATCTAAATCATTCAAAACTTATTTTAGAATTTAAAACAAACCTAACTACACAAAAATTTAAATGTAACTACCAAAAACTTGATTGGGTGTTGATAAACTACAAAATATCATAACAATTGGTATCTGAGTAGTAAATTTTGGGAAAGATATCAATGGCGGAAGTTACAAAGGGAGCTGAGTTATGTAGGTCAAAGAGAGCATTAAGAATTTGATGGAGGCACAAAATAAGAATGAAAAACTATTGTTAGAGTCACAAAATAGAGAACATAAGTATAAGAAGGGCATGTTTGACCATAAATCTATCTTTATGCAATTCATACAGTGATAGGGAGTGGAATCTGGAGTAGCTATCTCGGTTACTCCAGAACACACAAATCAAAGCGATAAAATAACGCAAGAGAAGGAGGAAAATGTGATCCCCACAAGGTTAAACAAAATAGAATTTCCAATTTTTAGTGGTAAGCGAATCAAACAATGACTATACAGATGTGAGCAATTCTTTCAATTGGATTAAACCTCGGAGAAGTTGAAAGTGGGTATGGTGATCCTCCATATGGATGAACAAGCTGAGGAATGGTATAGACTCTATTTAAGGAATTGGAACAAGTTTAAAGTGGTGGATTGGAAGGAGTTCACGAGTGTCCATAAGCAATGCTTTGAAGCAAAGATTTTCAATGATCCAATGGAGGTTTTAAGCAGCTAAAATAGGAAGGCTCAATGTTAAAATATTGAGCCAAATTCGACCATTATTCTAACCATCTATCATTATCTGAAGAATATTTAATAGGATTCTTCCTTAAGGGTCTCAAACTAGAAATCAAACTTACAATGTGGTTACACGAGCCATCTTCTCTACATCATGCTTATATGTTGGCCCAAAAGCAAGAAGCGGTTATGATGGAAAAAGGGGGTACATCTTTTCTCAAAGGGAACATTTTGAGGAGTGTAAACAATGAGGGAGGTCACAACCCATTTCTAAAGGTGCAGTAGACAATGAATGTACACATGAGCTTAACATTAAACTGAAGACTTCCCATCCTTATGACTCCAACGCACTTGGCACTAGCATGAATGTTCAAAACTCTAAAATACATCAGTAGCAAAGAACTTGATGAGAAAAAGGTTATGAGGGCTTATTTTTGGTGTGATGAAAAATATATCCTAAGTTATAAATGTCAAAAGAGGTAGTTACAATTATAAATGGTCATTGGAGATAAAGATCTTATAAAAGTTGTAACTGAGGGAGACAATGATGAACTTGAGGAAGAACAATTAGAAGCTAATTTCCTAAATGTGTCTATGTAGGCAATGATGGGATTAACAGGCCAGTGAAACTTTAAGCAAATGAGGTTAATGAGAATTCATCAAGGAGGACGATTCACATCTTGATAGATAATGACAACACCCATAATTTTATGGATGCTTCGATTGTGAAGAAAGGCACCTATGATGACAAAGAAATCAAACCACCAAACATTACAATAGGCGGAGAGTTGCAACTGGTATGTAAGCAATGCTGCATGAATTTTATGTGGACTGTGCAAGGAGTCCAATTCAACATGAATGCACTAGTATTGTCAATAGGAGGTTGTGATGTAGTGCTCCGAGTACAATGGCGGTTAAGATTGAACAACATTTTGTGTAATTTTAAGAAGAGGACAATGAACTTCAACTGGAAGGGACAATCCTGGTATTTTTATGAAATTTTAATTTACATTAAATCACTACAATCACATGTGGAACACCTTATTATGACAATAGAAACTCTAAGAGTCAACCAATTATATTTACGCAGAAGCAAGAGTGTGTTTAGAACAAGATAGATTGAACATCTGGGATACACAATTTTAGAGGAAGGATTGGCTACATAGGTAAGGAAGGTAAAAGCGATTGAAGATTGGCTGGAACCCA
This sequence comes from Erythroxylum orinocense, assembly GCA_025531955.1. Lineage (NCBI taxonomy): Eukaryota > Viridiplantae > Streptophyta > Magnoliopsida > Malpighiales > Erythroxylaceae > Erythroxylum > Erythroxylum orinocense. The sequence goes on along the minus strand of JANZLX010000003.1, from coordinate 17,379,914 downwards.
TAATTGAGGAGCTTCTTGGGAATCACTGGATATTACAAAAGATTTATTAAAAGGTATAGACTCACTAATAGACCCTTAACTAAATTACTAAAGAAAGATAATTTTTTTAACTGAGGAGTTGGCAACAAGAACAAAAGGAAGCATTTGAAAATTTAAAGAGAGCAATCACGATAGCACCAGTGTTAGCGCTTCCTAATTTCTCAAAACCCCCTGTTGTGGAAGCATATGCCAGCAGGTTAGGCATTGGAGCAGTATTACAACAAGTACATCATCCTATCGCATATCTAGGCAAGATATTAGCCCTAAGACATCAAACGTTATCAACATATGAAAAAGAGTTTTTAGTTGTAATCAAAGTAATTAAACAATGGCATCACTATCTTAGTATCAAACCTTTCATTGTTCGAACAGACCACAAAAATTTGAAATATCTATTGGACCACAACTTGGTTTTCAACTTGACTTTCGAAGCTTTGGGGGTATGATTTTGAACTTCAATATGGTAGCAGGAAGGAGAACACTATGGCAGACGCTTAAAAAGAGTTAAGAAAAGGATCACCTCAAATGCATATGAATGGAAAAATGGGTTACCAAGTTGAAAACCACACTCCGAGAATAATTATTCAAGATGAGTCATAATGAAAAAAGGATGATTTGTCCTTTGCTATCCAAAATTACATCAAGAAATGCATGATTTATCAAAAAAAAAACATGATACGTCCACGTCTCTAGGGTTACTACAATCATTTAAAATCCCATAAGGAAGAGAGAATTAAGCGTCGATTTTATCAAAAGGCTACCCACATCCAAGGGAAATTCCGTGATATTAGTGGTGGTTGATTGGTTTACGGAGTATGCATACTTCAATCTAGTAAAACATCTGTATTCAATAAAGGATGTCGTAGAATTATTCCTTAATCACATTTTCAAGTTGCATGGAATTGCTGAAATTATCATTAGTGACAAAGACCCCACTTTTTAAGCAAATTTTGGAAAGAATTATTTAGACTACAAGTTGTTAGCTTGAAATTCTCAACAACTTATTATCTACGAATGGATAGACAAACTAAAGCAATCAACAAAATCTTATAGACTTATCTAAGATGTTTGCGTGGAGAGGCACCCCGTAGGTGGAGTGAATGGGCTCCATTGGTCGAATGATAGCATAGTATGACATACCGTTCAACCATCAATACAACACTTTTCAAAGTTCAATATGGATATCCTCCACCTATTTAAACTCCATATCTCATTGGCGATTCGAAGATAGCAAAAGTATATCAAGCTCTTAGGTAGAAAAGGGACATCGGAGATAACAAGGTTCTACCTATAGAGAGCGCAAAATAGAATGAAGCAATAGGCAGATTCAAAAAAGTCAGAACGAGAATTCGAGCTAGGTGACTTAGTTTTGTTGAAGCTAAAAACTTATAAACGACATTCCCTTCCAAGGAGGGGCAACTATAAACTGTCACCACTATACTACGACCCTTACAAGATTCTAAAAAGGGTGAGAAATGTCGCTTATAAATTGGAGATGCCGATAAGAACTTCTATTCATCCAATTTTTCACACATCACAACTTAAGAAGGCTCAAATGGGACAAGGAAGAACTTCTACGACATTACCCGAAGGGCTCACCACTACAGAGCATGTTGATAAACAATCATTCAATAACACAGCTGCTAATTCAATGGTCGGAGCAAGAGTGCTTCTTGAGAATATCTCTTTGAACCCCAGAAACGATTTCCAGAGGTTAACTTGATGGACAAGGAACTAAAAAGGAAAGGGAGATTAACAAACAAGAAGAGTAACCCGAGAACTTTAAATGAATTAAAGAAGCATACAAAGAGCAACATTATTTAAGACAAAATGATTCCGATGTACTGTTTAAATAAATCCACACGGCAACTATCTAAGACCAGCACCTAATTTATGTTTGAACATTGTAACAACAGTAGTAGTTATTTTCCTTCTAAAATTCTCTCATGATTTCTCCGTATTTTTTATTCCTCAGTTCTCTCTCTTGTTCGAACGTTCACGCATCCAATACAAAGTATCACAACAAAAGATGGCCTTCCACCTGCATTCAGATAAAATTTCTCGAGTTTCATGTTCCAGAGATTGACGTGAATCTTGTGATAACCTCTGAATTTTAAGTTTACAAAAATAGGCAACTTTTTAAGTTTATTACTAACAAAGCACTTCTTTTGTTGAGTATCATATTATTTTATTATTATAGGACCTCTAAAACTATATCCAAATCAGAAATTCCTTCAAAAGAGATTCATATTCAGTGCAATTAACCCAAAAGTGAGAAGAAAGCCTACAATAAGTATCGAGAGTGAAACTTGGGAGTAATGGCAAATGTTTTGTTACTGCCCAAGCATTTCAAGGCTTGGAAATTTCTAAAGGGACACCAGGAGTAGGCTCCAATACTTGAGCATCTGGCAGTTCCTTGGTCAAAAGCTCCTACATCACATCACATTATTTTGCATCACTTGAGATATAGAAGCAGGAATCAAGAGCCATAAATCTTAATGAATGAGGAAGAGAACAAAACCAACCAAACCACAAAAACGTTAATGCTAAGGCCAATGTACATAAGAAAAAGACTCCCTTAACCATTAAGAACTGTCAAGCTTGTTTTCTCTTCTAATAAAACAGGCCAATTGGCTAGCAATTTGTTTAAAGTCCAACCTACAAACCCATTAAACAATTAAATCAACTTAATCCCATTAATTTCACCACAGGAACCTCAAACTGGCAATCGTGTGCTAAAATGAAAGGTTAGAGTCAAGGAGTAACTTAAAACATCTAACGCTAAGCATCACCTATGGCGAATTTTGCTGAAAATAGAATCACACATCCTGGGGATACATACAATCACTATGCAAGCAGTAAGTAAAGTAAGACCTTGTCTGCTACTTTAGATGACGATCAATATCCCAAGACAGTTGGTTCAAGGTCCAATACATGGGCCATTCTGTCTGAGAACCCATCTAAAACGTACATATCCAAATTCCAATCAACTAACATCTAGAAAACAATTACGTTTTTTTTTTCTTACCAACACTGATAGAACTCGAGTCTTAGAACACTAGAGATTTTAGTATTAATTCAATAAACCGTAATGTGTATAGTTCATTACAGTGTGATAGCAATAGTTCTTCACTAAAAACCAGAGCAGAATCGCTCCTCACCAGGTATGTGTAATCTGCTGTCACAATTTTCCTCACTTTCTTTACCTATCTCCTCTCTCTCTCTCCCTTACAAAATATCCCCCTCCCCAGGTACATTCCGTTGGCTAACTACTTTGCCACCTAAGCTAATACTAACTGCCCTCCTGCACTGCCCTCCTGCCCATTGTTCTTTCTTCTAGAATACACCTTCCACACAACCGGTTTATTCCTTCTCCTATTGTGCTCAATGTCTAAGTCATCCTCTCCCCTATAGGTTCTATCATTGCCTCCTCCTGAAAGAGCAGCCATGTCCTCAAGGCTGAAGTGAGGAAATTGGTTGCAAATCACAGCTTTATCCTCCCATGTTGCTTGCTCCATGGACTGCCCTTTCCACTTGACCAACCATTGTTGTATTGAATCCCCACATGCCATAGCTGTTCTGCTGGCCAGCACACATTCAGGTTCCACCAAATCATCCAATTCCACTTCCATACCCTTTGGTAATGCAACTTCCACAGAATAATTGCCCACTGCCTTCTTTAATTGTGAAACATGAAATATCAGATGAGCTCTAGATGTAGGAGGGAGTTTGAGTTGTAAGCTACTGCTCCCAATTTGTCCAAAATTTGAAAATGACCAAAATACCTCGCTACTAACTTTTGGTTGATGCGTCTGGCCACGGTGAGCTGTCTATGAGGGCGTGGCTTCAAGAAAACCCACTCCTCAACTTGAAAAGATTGAGGAGTACGTTTTTTATCAGCATACTTCTTCATTTGTTCCTAAGCTCTATGCAGATGGTATTTCAGCTGGTTTAAGGCTTCATCCCTATCCAATAAATCTTTAGCCATTACCTCAACTCTTGTCTCCCCTTACAAATACCGCACAAGTGTAGGAGGCTTCCTCCCGTACACTACTTCAAATGGTGTTGAGCCTGTGGAGATATGGAAAGTGGTGTTATACCACAATTTAGCCCATGAGATCCAATAGGACCAATTCTTAAGTTCTTCAGAAGCAAAACATCTCAAGTAGGTTTCTAAGCACCGATTGAGAACCTCCGTTTGTCTATCCATTTTCGGATGATAAGATGAAATCATTTTAAGCACGGAGCCTTGTAGGTGAAACAATTCCCTCCAAAAATGACTTACGAACAAGGGATCACGATCACTTACAATTGACAATGGGACTCCATGTAAGCGCACTACTTCTTTAGCAAACACTTTAGCCACTCTCTTAGTCGTATACGGATGCTTTAAGAGGATGAAATAGCCATATTTCGAGAGCCGATCCACCACCACTAATATTGCCTCAAATCCTTTAGACCTTGGAAGACCAGTGATGAAATCCATCGAAATATCCTCCCAAATCTGGTGAGGAATAGGTAGAGGTTGTAGCAATCCTCCAGGTGATGTTGCAAGATATTTCTGTCGTTGGCATGTGTCACAAGACTTGACAAAGTCTTGGATAGTCTTCTTCATTCCGATCCAATAGAGGTTACTAGCAATCCTTCGGTAAGTACGCAAAAATCCTGAATGGCCCCCAATAGGTGATGAGTGATATTCTTTCAGAAGGGTGGTAATCAATTAAGATGTCGCTGAAATAACCAGCCTTCCTTTGTGCAAAAGAACCCCCTGCTGCCAAGAAAACCCAGATTTGGGGTTCGGCTTCTGTTGTAATCCCTGGATAATTTTACATAAAATCGGATCATGTTGTACCTCCTGCTGAAGTTGCTTACCTTCAGCCCACATTGGATAGGATACCAAGGTCTGAAATTCCCCTCTTCATAAACCCTTGACAAGGCATCTGCCACCTTATTTTCTGGTCCCAGTTTATACATGACTTCAAAGTGATACCCCAAAAGTTTTGACATCCAACACTGCTGATCCGTTGTGGTAATTCGTTGTTGCATCAGATGGTGTAGACTTTTCTGATCAGAATAAACCACAAAAGGACGCCCACGCAAGTAATGGCGCTAATGGTTCACTGCCAACGCCAATGCCATCAATTCTTTCTCATAGGCTGATTTGGAAAGCTTCCCCGCTGAAAAAGCTTTGCTGAAATAAACTATGGGTCGACGGTTCTACATCAAAACTGCTCCCACTCCATTGCCTGAAGCATCGCACTCAATCTTAAAAGGTTAGGAGAAATTAGGAAGAGCTCAGACCGATGATGTGGTCAAAGCTTTTTTGAGAGCCTCAAAGGCCTCTAAAGCGGCAGATTTCCAATGGAACCCTTCCTTTTTCGTCAACTCGGCTAATGGCTTGGCTATTTTCCCATAATTCATAATAAACTTGCGATAATACCCGGTTAAACCTAAAAATTCTCTTACCCCTTTAACATTCTTGGGAATAAGCCAAGTCAACACACTATTGATCTTCACGGAATCCACTGCTACTCCATCACCTGAAATAATATGCCCCAAATACTCCACTGTCTGTCTCCCGAAACTACATTTCTGTTGATTAGCCACAAAGTGGTTATTTTGCAAAACCTCCAATACCATGGACAAGTGAGAAAGATGTGAACTCCAATCTGCACTATAGACCAGAATATCATCGAAAAAAACCAACACAAACTTCCAAAGAAAAGCTCAGAAAATATTATTCATCGTAGCTTGAAAAGTTGCCGGCGCATTGGTTAAACCAAACGGCATTACCAGGAATTCGTAACGCCCGTTGTGTGTCCAGAAAGCTGTCTTGTGTATGTCTTCTTCCACCACCCTAATTTGATGATAACCAGACTTGAGGTCTATTTTTTTAAAAAATGAGCATTGTGAAATTCATCCAATAGCTCATCCACCACAGGAATAGGGTACTTATCTGGAATTGTAACCGTATTTAGTGCTCGATAATCGACGCACATTCTCCAAGTCGCATCCTTCTTCCATACTAAAATAACTGGGCTAGAGTAAGCACTTGAGCTTTGCCGCATGATCCCCATTTGCAACATCTGTTGGACTTCTCTCTCAATCTCGTCTTTATGGTGATGGGGGTATCGTAAGGTCTCGCACTGATGGGGCCTTGTCCTGGCTGCAAGACAATGGCATGGGAATGTCTCCTCTCTGGAGGTAGTCCCCTCAGCTCTTGAAAGACCTCTACAAATTGGTCTAGCACCCTTTTCAGCTCCCCTTGTTATGATGTTTTTAGCTGCGGTGATCGAATTTCTGAGGCTGCCACCGCCTTTGCTTCATGAGACTCACCCGAGAAATTTTCTAAAAGGCTGTGTAAGGAAGTTGGCTCTTCCAAGTGCTGTCTTCCTCTCAGTTGGACTGATTTGAAATTAGCATTACCACATAGTACCACAACTTTTCCCTCATATTGAAACTACGTAGTTCTTTCCTTCTAGTCAACAATAACCTTCCCCAAGGTTTGCAGCCAAGCTATTCCCAAAATGATGTCCATGCCTCCCAATTCGAACACATATGCGTCAACATTCGATTCTAAGTTCTCCATCCGAATTGGAATGGCCAAACATTTATGATCCGTAGAAACCTTATGGCCATCACCCAAACGAATTCCCAACTTCCTTGTCCTTGTCACCGTTAATCCCAAACCATTAACGAGTTCGGGTGAGATAAAGTTGTGGCTTGCGCCACTATCAACCAGCACTACAATAGGAACCCCACGAATTTCTCCCTCAATCCGCATTGTTTTGCTCTCCGATAACATTATCTGATGAATTCCGAACACACCCATAGTCCTACACTCCAACGCATCCTCTTCCTCCGAAGCCTCTTCTTCAATGGCTATTATCTCCCCATCGTCGTTTAGGGTTTCATTTTTGTCCAATATTAACAACCTAAGTTGTCGTTCTGCACATTGATGGAGGGGATGAAATTTCTCCCCACATCGGAAACACAGTCCCTTTGCTTTGCGATCCATCAACTCATGGTACGAAATATGTCGCAAGCCACGATTTTTTCCCATGGAGCTCCTTCAGCCCTTTCCCTTGGTCTGGTCGGCATCGTGAGGTGAGAGCCGCCGCCTAGGGTCGACGATCTGGGCTGAAAACGTTGACCCGTCGCATTTCAATTCAGACCCGACCCATCCTCAACGCGACCAGCTCCATAGCCCACAGTGTTGGAGGAGCCCAACTCGGTATAAGGAGAATGGCCCCAACTCTGGCTTCTGAACCCAATCTCTCCTAGGTGATGCCAGATGCGAGCTCGTGGGTGGGATGGTTCGAAACCTCTTTGGTCCCCGTACATCTCCTCCTCCACAGTCCTTGCCACCTTCATCATCTGAACTCGGTTTGTTGGACTGAAGGTACGCACCATTCGTCGTATCTCTGTACGCAAGCCACTCATGAAGTAGCCCATCAGTTGTGCTTCCGGTAAGCGTCCCACCTGTGAAGACACAAATTCGAAAGCCTTAATATATTCATCGATAGTACCCATTTGTTGCAAATGCGAGAGTTCTTCAAATGGGTTCTCAAACCTTCTTCCTCCATATCTGTCAATTAAAGCCTGTTTCTGTTTCAACTTCCCCCATGTTAGCTCACTTCAGTCTCTCGGAGGAGTTTGAACCAGTGAATAGTCGATCCTTCCATGCTTAACAAGGCAAGTTTGATCTTCACCTCTTCCGAAGTGCCATGAACTTTGAAATAAATTTCTGCTCGGGTAATCCATCCTACTAGATCAAACCCATCAAACATAGGTAAGTCTACCTTTCTCACCGTCATCCTATACTCTTCCATATTGCCCAAAGAATGCTCCGACTGAACATTCTGTTGAGTACGCTGAATATCCCTGTCTCCCGTCATATTCGACCTCCTCTCATAAGACTCACTGCCTTGTCCCTCCTTGGGACGCTTGCCCATCAGTTTATTCATCTCTACCAGTAATGCTCGCTACATCTCCCCCATGGCCAAACGCATTGACGACTGCATCTCTTCTACCCCAGCTTCAAGACTGGCCATACGAGATTCCAATAGCTCAACTCTGTCTGACATCTTCGGTGGCATGAAGATGGGTCTCGGACGTGAGATAAGAACCAACAAGACGTAAACTATCTGTCCTTCCGATGAGTATCAGGCAGGTCAAACCAATGATAGAACTCTAGTCTTAGAACACTAGAGATTTTAGTATTAATTCAATAAACAATAATGTGTATAGTTCATTACAGTGTGATAGCAGTAGTTCTTCACTAAAAACCAGAGCATAATCGCTCCTCACCAGGTATGTGTACTCTGCTGTCCCAATTTTCCTCACTTTCTTTCTGACCATCTCCTCTCTCTCTCCCCTACAAAATATCCCCCTCCCCAGGTACATTCCATTGGCTAACTACTTTGCCACCTCAACTAATACTAACTGCCCTCCTGCCCATTGTTCTTTCGTCTAGAATACACCTTCCACACTACCGGTTTATTCCTTCTCCTATTGTGCTCAATGTCTAAGTCATCCTCTCCCCTAAAGGTTCTATCAAACACCAACTAGTTTAGCAATGATAAAGGCAATAAACTCAGCAGTCAGGAAGAGCTTTCAGAAAATTTGATCACCATTTGCTCAAGAGTTAAGGAAAACGATCAGCAGCTACACCCCAACCATATATGCAGTCATCTTTCTGTTGTTTCAGTTTTTCCTCATACATCTATGGAATATTGTTCCTATGTTACAAGACAATGGTGTAGGAGTGGCAGTTCGCATCATCAGTTATAGAAATATGACAGGCATAACGTGTGATAATCATGATGCACACTAGTCAAGTTTATGCATCCTCATCCTATAAATTTGTTATGTGCATTTGACAATTCCATCGGTTTTTAGTTTTCATCGAGTGCAAATGAAACAAACCTTGAAGGATTCTATTGTTCCCTCAGCTTGAATGATACTGGCAAGAAGCCCTTTACTATCCAGGTCACCATTTTTCATTGGTATAACAAACCTAGGAATCAAAGAAAAGAAAAATAAGATCCTATTAAAGCAAATCTTGATGTAGCTACAAAGAACAAGGATAATGCTGTGTACTTGGCTTGCAGCAACTTGGCAAGTTGAACTGCATCTTCTTGCCCTGAAACTAAAGTAAATTTAGGCAGAAGTTGCTTTATGACGGGGGTGATAATGATATCAGCATATTCCTGTTCAAGAAGCTTCTGGTTGTAGACGCAATGGGGCTCATAATATAGGGTTAATTGTCCCTGTGGAGAATTGACAATGTATCTAAAGCACATAGAAAAGGCAAAAAGTGCACATATAAATTCAGTTGAGGAAGAGAAATCTATAACCATTGGCAGTTATATTTTTTAGCAGAGAGAATTTCTACCCATTCTCAGGCCGCTGCCAAGGAGGGCCTAAAACAGGCCCTGCTGTTGCTTTAACACTGACTTTAGTGCCATTCTGCGCCTCGACTTCAGAGCTCTGACCAGGTTCTACATATATTACCTGCAAGATTCTCAAACAATGTTTCCGTTTGATATAAAAATGTCCAAAATGACAATGCATGAAAAAGCAAAGAAATGATTGCTTAATTCTTATATAACGACTTGGGTTCCTAGTTATCAGATAGGATTGAATATTAAGCAGACATTAACATTTCAGAGTTTACAAAGTCAATAACCTATTCTATCCATCAGTAAGTTCTAAGACCTTTTCCTAATCACGGACACTCGTTTTGGCCAACATAATTTACAGCCACAAATGAACTGAAAGTTTATGAGAGTGCAACATAACAGCAAATACTTAAATTGAAATCTAAAGCAGAAACAATATTTAGAGACATAATTCTGGACATGCACGGCAGGAAAGGGTTCAAAGGAACTCCAATGTCAATATAGTTCAATGAGTTGGTGGGGGCCAATGCTCTGCTTGGTAAGCTTACTAGACGTGAAGGCTTATAGGGTTGCAGCTGAACCTAGAAAACACTCTAAAACTGAACAAATAGTTATGAATAGCTATATGTCATGGGTGTGACATGTTAAGTCGCACCCGTGAGGCCTTCTCACAGGGGCGACATGTTAAGTCACACACCCATGATATGCTCATTTATTTATTTTTCCATGTGAATGAGTGAGTTGTGTAGCAGTTATTCTATTAGACAGTTAGTGTACTGAATTTTGTATATAATCAGTGATGAGTTTCGGTTACTAATATGAGAAAATATTCAGATTCTTTCTAATATCGATTTGTTCATAGTATCAGAGCAGGGTTATTAAAGAGAGCTGGTAGTTTCCGTTAACCGTTTTCATCACGGTACGGAGGAGGAGGATTCGGCTCAAGGACAGGGGATTTTATTACTCAAACTATGAATGATTCATTAACGTTGCAAGGATCTGATCATCCTGGAATGGGGTTGGTAACTTCTCCTTTAAGAGGTAATAATTACCTTTCATGGAGTCAAGCTATGAAGTTAGCTCTCAAAGTAAAAATGAAGCTAGGATTCATTGATGGTAGATACAAAATACCAGATGAAAATTTGTTAGTTTACAATTCATGGTGTCGAGTTAATAGTATGGTTACATCATGGATATTAAATTCAATTTCTAAAGAGATCGTTGATGCTTGTTTGTATGCCTCAAGTGCTTTTGAGCTTTGGAAGGAATTAAAGAAGAGATATGGAGAATGTAATGGTCCTCTTTTGTATCAGTTACAAAGAGAAATCAGTACAATCACGCAAGGAAATATGTCTATTGTTAGGTATTTTACAAGATTGAAGAAACTGTGGGATGAATTAAGATGTTTGTTACCAATGCCAAAGTGTTCATGTAATTAGTGTACGTGTGGAACTGGAAAGAAAATGGAGGAGATCAATTCAAGTCAAAAGCTGACACAATTTCTAATGGGGTTGACTGAAAGTTACAACCAGGTTAAAAATCAAAATTTGGTAATGGATCCATTACCAATTATTGACAAAGCATATTCAATTATTTTGACAGTAGAGAGACAGAAGGAAATTCATCTAGCGATAGTTAAACCCCATAACAACAGTGCCATGTTCGTTAGAGCACAAGTAACTAAGGCCGATAAACGTGGGAAAGGGAATTATAAACGAAGAGATACCGTAGACAAGTCTGAATTAAAGTGTGATTTTTGCAAAATGACCAAACATACCAAAGATAGTTGTTTCAAAATTCAAAGCTATCTAGACTGATATAACGAGTTAAAAGAGCATTAATAGTAAACATCAAAGAAAAGTTTGGCAAATTTCGTAGAAACAGGGGAAACAGAAAAGCTGCATACAAAGTCCATTCATAACAGCACCAATGACTGGTCGATGAACATTTCTAGCTTGATTCAACAAGAAGTGGAAAGATTCATGAAAGGGAAATAAAGTCTGGCGTAAACAGAGGAAATAATGTGAATTATGCAGAATTTGCAGGTACGATTCCATACCATTCTTTTAGTTCTCTTGAATTAATTGGAACTGACTCTTGGATAATAGATACTGGAGCTTCCAATGACGTGTACGGACGTAACAAAAATAAAAACCGTTCAGCCAACTCCTGTTTATCTACCAGATGGAAATATTAAGTTTGTTCATCACGTTAGTGATATACATTTGACAAATAATCTTACCTTAACCTAGTTTTCGTTTTAACCTACTATCTGTTAACAAGTTAACAACAACAGCACATACCAAATTCATCTTTTATCCCTTTTGTTGTCTTCTACAGGACCTGAAGATTGATGACATACTAGCTGTTGGAAAAACAATAGGTAGACTATACATACTTGATCATTCTTCTTTTGACCTGTGTGTCATAAAGCCTTACGTTGAAAAAACCAGTGTTTTTCCTTGTTCTTTTGTCAATCAAATTTTTGTAGTGGATGGGATAGTATCGCACAATAGACTTGGACATCCTTCAACCGTGGTAACCACTTACATTTGTTCCATGAATAAAATTCATTTTGATTACCCAACTACTTGTGATAGTTGTCCTATGTCAAAAATGCAGCGTCATTCTTTTCCAAATAGTGACATACATACAATCAGTTGTTTTGAACTCATTCATGTGGATTTATGGGGTCCTTATCATCCTCAAAACATCAGTGGCTCCAATTTTTCTTAACTATTGTTGATGATTTTAGCAGATTTACATGGACATTTCTGCTCAAATATAAATCTCAGGTGCCTTCCATTCTTTAGTCTTTCTTCCAAATGACCTAAACCCAATTCAATCTCAAAGTACAAGCTGACCGAAGTGATAATGGTTCAGAGTTTTTGAACCAAGATTGTTTCTTGCTTTTCACCAATAATGGAATCATTCATCAACGATCTTGTGTCCATACCCCTCAACAGAATGGGGTGGTAGAAAGAAAGCATAAACACTTGTTACAAATAGCAAGAGCTTTGATGTTTTAATCCCGTTTGCCAAGTTTTGGGGAGAATCTATACTTACTGCCAATTATCTAATCAATCGTATGCCATCTGTTAAACTTTCTTGGAAAACCCCATATGAAATTCTTTCTCATAAACCACCATTTTCTATCACCTTAGAAGGTTTGGTTGCCTTTGTTTTGCTACAAACACCAACCCTGTCAAACGAAATTTTGATACAAGGGCATATAAATGTGTTTTTATTGGTTATAGTCCTGGACAAAAAGCATACAAACTTTATAATCTCCATAACCATAAAGTTTTTGTCTCTAAAGATGTTCATTTTCATGAACAGATTTTTCCTTATCTTCAGTTACATGACACTTCAGACTCTACTCCTTTACCAAATTGTTTTGATTTTTCTGATGCTAATATTCCTAATCCTTGTGATCATTTCACTAATTCTCCACCACATGTCCCTTCTTTGCCTCCTTCGGCTGCACTTCCCTTAGTAAATGAATCAAAAATTATGACACCAACTCAGTCACGAAAAAGTGACAGAGCTCGAAAACCACCTGCATGGTTGAATGATTTTATTTCATCTATTGTTCATTCTATTCCTTCTTCCATTACCGGCAACAGCCTTACACCACAAACATTTCCTTATCGTCACTCACCTAATCTTTCTACATCATACCTTTCATTTTTAGCTACAATGTCTAATATTCAAGAGTCATTTTCTTTTAATCAAGCTAGACTAAAACAAGAATGGATAGATGCCATGAATGTGGAGTTGCTGGCACATGAGGACAACAAAACATGGGAGTTGACAGAGTTGCCACGGGTAAAAAGGCCATCAGCTCAAAGTGAGTATATGAGATCAAAATCAAACCCGATGACACAATTGACAGATACAAAGCTAGGCTGTAGCTAAGGGTTTTAATCAAGTTGAAGGAGTAGATTTTATTGACAGTTTCTCCCCAGTTGCAAACGTTGTCACTGTCCGATTGTTTTTGGCAATTGTAGCAACTCATTCATGGCCACTTCATCAACTAGATATCAATAATGCTATTCTTCATGGATATATAGATGAAGTGTACATAGTTCCTCCTGACGGGTATGCTAAAGCTCAGAAACATCAAGTTTGTAAATTGTTCTTATCCTTATATGGTCTCAAACAAGTATCACGACAATGGAATCATGAGCTTACGACCAAACTACAGTCCATTGGATTCATTCAATCTGCAAATCACCATTGTTTGTTTATCAAGAAAACTTATTATTATTTCCTCAGCTTACTTGTCTATATCGACGATGTTCATCTCATAGGTTCTTCCGACTTGGAGATCACAAAGTAAAACAATTTTTGCATCATCAATTTACTATCAAGGATTTTGGTTTGGCCAATATTTTTTAGGCTTAGAGATAGCCAGATCTACTGAAGGAATTTCTGTCAATCAACGTAAATATGCTTTGGACATTCTCAATGCTACCGATTTATTGGGTTCTAAGTCTGTAGCCACACCAATACCAAAGGGGTATAAGTTTAGTGCTGATAGTGTTGAATTATTAACTGACCCCGAGTGCTACAGACAATTGGTGGGCAGATTGTTGTATTTGCAATTTTCTTGTCCAGATCTCTCCTATGCAGCTCAACAACTTAGTTTTTTCAAGCTCCACGATCTTCTCATTGGGATGCAACAGTACACGCCTTATGTTGTATTAAAGGCACTCCTTCAAAGGGGTTGTTTTTCTCTTCTCGCAACTCTTTCAAATTTGAAGCTTTTTGTGATGCTGATTGGGCCTCCTGTCTTGATACACATCGTTCTCTTACTGGCTTCTGCATTTTTCTTGGCGGTTCCCCGATTTCCTAGAAAACTAAGAAGCAAACTACTGTGTCTCAATCCTCAATAGAAGTGGAATATCGAAGCATGGGTGCTACTGTTTGTGAGTTACAATGGGTTCCTTATTTGTTGCAAGATTTCCAAATTTTGGTCTTGTTACCAATCTGTTTGTGGTGTGATAATCAAGCAGCCATTCATACCACTTCAAATCTTGTTTTTCATGAACGCACTAAGCATCTAGAAATTGATTGTCATCTTGTTTATGACAAGTACAAACAGGGGTTGAATTTTCCACGCTATCTTCCTTCCAGATTTCAAGTTGCCGATTTGTTTACTAAGTCTTTTGCTGCTCCTCTGTTTTAGCATTTTATCTCCAAGTTGGACTTGCATGATATACATTCAAGTCCAACTTGAGGGGGGATGAACAAATAGTTATGAATAGCTACATGTCACAGGTGTGACTCATTTATTTATTTTTCCACATGAACGAATGAGTTGTGTAGCAATTATTTTGTTAGACAGTTAGTGGACTGAATTTTGTATATAACTAGTGATGAATCGCGGTTACTGATATGAGAAAATATTTAGATTCTTTCTGATATCGATTTGTTCAAAAACGGCTAACAGTAAGATATAACTTCCTAAACTCTTTCATCAATCATATAACCTCCTGAAGTAAATGATTGGAATATTAAGTACTTAGGAAGAGAATACAACTAAATATGAATGCCAAGGAAAAAAAAAGTGAAACAAAGCTAATTCATGTATTATTTCAATCCACACTTGGAGAAACATTACACAGACTAATTACTCTCTCTTGAGCATAGGGTTAAGGACGTTAATATATCAGTTAGCACAAAATAATTGCATCTAGAAAAGAGACAGACAAAGAATCCACTACTGAGAAAAAACTTACATTGTCAAAGAGTGGATCCAGTAAAGGCTTAGCATTAGGAGTTGCTATGACTCTAAGATTTTTGTTCCTTTCAGAAAGCGGCTTTAAGGTTCTTAAGTGACAATGATCGTCAAGGCTTTGTGTTATCAATAGGCAATCCAGCTCTGGAAGATCGCTAAGCTGCAGTACAATTGGATCAGCAATTTGGATAAATACATTAATTCTAAAATTTATCCAACACGATATTTATCCACAAACAGTATATTTGGATCAGCAACTTGGATAATTACATCCATGTTAAAATTTATCTAACACGATATTCATCCACAAACGAACAGACTGTCTGACAAATATCTCCATTCTTTTATGGTCTTACATGAATTACCAATAAGTTTATGATACGTAAATAATAGAGCAGAAAATTGATATACAAGGAAAACTTTATGGCATAAGAAACAGTAAAAATAGCAATCTCAAAAATGAGCAAGTACCCGGAAAGTCTTAATGAACCTCTTCGCAGCATCATAGAGCCAGGGAATTCCAAAATCCAAGTTACCGACTAAAATTGGATCAACCAAAATGTTAACCCCAGCCACGTCCCACAGCCAACTATTCCCCTAAGAGAAGCACAAGTAATGGAACTTCTCAAACAACATGTGTACAAAATCAGAAACGCTCTCCCAATTTAGCAAATAGCCAAATCAAACTACACGAACACTCACCTCCAAGTAAGTGAGTTTAAACACATCAATGCAACAGCTCGACCCAACAGCGCTCTCTTCGGAAACAACTGCAGAACCAGCCTTCTTCAACCTGTAAATTCACGTAACTTAAGGCTGCGAACATAAAACCTCATAACAACAAGAAGTAAACACCATACTTTAGAATCAGGTGGGAAGTGCAGAAATTCAGAGAAAGACCTATTTGTTGGCAGCTTCAATGGGATTGAAGGGAAGTTGATTGGAGCATAATGAGAAAATGAAAGACATGTGAATGAAAAAGGCCTGACCGGACACAAGGTCCTAGCTCTACAGGGAGTGTAGGGAAGAGAACCGAACTGAAGAGCCATAACAATGATCTTTACAGAGACAAGAAGAAAGGCCGTGTCTTTGTACTCACTGGGCCTTATGCGCTCGAGAATCGCATTGCTGTCTCGACCACTCGATGCTTTGTGATTAGCAAATAATGCCTGCGTGGTTGTGATTTTTCCACGCTCTAAAGGTTCCCCACCGTAAGTTCCCGAGTCCAGATATGTACTCTTAAGGAACTTTCGTTGTCTGATGCCGTCGACTCCAAAAGAATTGGAAGTTTGACCTTTGGTATTGTTGGAATTTGCAGAAAAATCGTGAAAGAAAGAATATCATAGCTGGATGTGAAACAGTTTATAGAAACCTCAGTGAACCATGATCATTGGAAACAAGTTGGACTGGCTTTACCTTTTATGTCTTAGTGGGTGAGGGTACTCCAAATTTGAATCATTTTCTACAAGTCCAGTGGTATTTTCCCAGGGAATTAGATGCATATACTCTTAACTTTGTTTTGTGAAAGTGATTAAGACCTTAATGAAATTATTAAAAAAATGACTACTTCAAACCAGGAAATGAGATATCTTTGTTTTTCTCCTCAGATTTTTGAACCATAGAAGCATGTGCACAGCCCCTCAAATGTTTTAGACAAATGATGTGAATCAAGCACTCGTGGTTAACACAATCAAGTGTTCAGTAACCCTTCGTAATCGGAATGGAAGAGCTTTAGGCCTTTCCAGCCTTCTGCAAATGACTGCGATGTGGAATCAAGAAGCTTCACTCCTTTCCTCTCCCAACACAAAATGGATGTTTTTATGGCCAATTCTTTGTACATTTCAGTTCTTATTATAACTTAAAAGCCAGTTCTCTCTCCCATCTTCGGGGTTGATAAGGTTCGATCTTCACAATCTTGTTTCCCTGAGGTAACGGTAAATCATCTGCAGAATGAATCTTCTCATGCCAAATAAATTCATTCTCATGCTCAAATTTCCTTAGAATTTCTGCTGCCGCTTCCATTTCTTTCCTGAATATGACTTTCCATGCTTCCTCACCAGGCATACTCTTTTCCACGTTCATCAATGCATTGCGAAGCACTCCAATGGCAATCCCAATTTGGCTATCTTCCCTCAAAACTTCGGCCTGGTATTTCTGGCCTTGTAACTCATGTAGAACTTTGCAACATGACACAAATTCCTACATGGTAAACAAGGAAAGCATCTATCGGCATCTAACAACTATTTGAAAAAGGAATTATGATCTTATGCAACCGAAAATAGCACAGAGCATTCTGTTGCATGATCTACTTCATGTTCAATAAACACGACTATTGGGAACAATATAACTAGTCAATATGAACCACCTGACAAAACCGCAAGTGCACAACGGAGTTCTAAATTATTAAAGAAACTGGAAGAAACATTTATTTGACTATTGTAAATCCTAAAAAGCATGCAAGCTCTCACTTTCCTGCATGACATAGTTTTTCTTCTTCCAAAAATCTTCGGAATCCTCTTAAAATTTTAATATTTGGAAAACATGGGTTACAGGAATATTTTTTTTGATTCCTAGTGTGTATAGCTGCATATATTCCAAATGAAGCCCAGTTCAAGTGCCTTTTTCCCATCATTATTTTATTGATTTGTATTTACGAACTCAAGTTTGCAACCACCATTATTTTGGTAGAAGCTTGCAACCAGATGAATAAAAGGTTAAGTTGGTGAAAAACATATTCTAATAACAAAAAAATGGCACATAATTGTAAGCCTCTAACTCAAAGTAATACAGCTGATTTCAGTCAATCAAAGATTCATATATCTGCTAAACCTTTAGCAACTGTGGACATGTACAGTATGAATTTGTATATAGATGAATCTCGCATAAGCATCCATGAGTAAAAAGTTTGGAACCATAACAAAATGTTTATTTCTATATATAGTTAAGGACAAAATAAAAAGACATTGACTTAAGAGCCATTCGGTTTCACTTCAATTTTTCTGTTGTCGTTTTTAATTTTAGTTTTATAATTTTAGTTTCTATTCTTTCAAATTACTAATGTAAATGTAATTATATTTTTATTACTGATAATAATTATATATTAGATCAAATTTAAAGATTAAAAAAAATTATAAGTAAAAAATTAAATATTTTATTAAAATAAATATATTTTATTTGTAAATTAATATTTAGTTGATACCAAATCAGATTATAAAAAATAAAAATAAAAAACAAAAACTATTTTTTCTGGTTTTCATAAATTATGGAAATTGAAAGAAACTAAAATTAAAAATTCAAATAAATAAGTTTTTTTTCACTGAATTTAAAAATTAAAAAAAAAAACACAAAATAAAACACAAAATGGAAACAAACAAGCTACCATAATCAAAATCATATACCAAAAAGTTCTGCGAGATAGCCTTCTCTGCAGTTGCCAAGTACAAAGCACTAGAGGCTTCACCAAGCAACTCTGCAACTCCATGGTGCAGCTTTGACAAAACACCAAAACCAGTATTACCTGTTTCTTCTGCCTTCCTGATATATACAGCCTATCACATTGCAACATCATCAGTATCATACAGAACAATCAGCAGATTTGAATCTGATAATGGATGATCCAACAGCAAAAGAAATAACCTGGGCCTCAGCCAAACAAATGAGACTGATAGCACCACAAACAGATGATGTAGCTTCTGGAGGCCTTTCAGATAATTGAGGCTGTGAATAGGGAAAAACCTCATGAGCCAAATAATGAAACACGCCTGCAGCTTGTCTGAAGACGAAGGCTGATTGCTTTAATTCTACAAGAGTGCAAAGGAGAGGATAATCTTAATAAGAACAGTCATCTCTTTACATCATTTTAAATGCCACTAGTGCCTACCTGCTGGAAGACGTTCCAAAGCATTCTCTCTGAGTACTGCTCCATACAGAAAAAGGCTCATACCAAGCTCAAAATGCAAACTATCAATCTGAAAAAACTTTGGACCAGTAAGATTAAAGAAAAATGATGAGCTAAGAGCACTACTCCATCGGATCTTGAGTTGAGAAGTCCATCTGACCATCTGGCTGTTGCTCCGAATCAAATCAGCATGAGAAATAAAATTTTCCAGCAGGGGTAGATACTGTTCCAGTCTGAGACGCTCCTGAGGAATTATTTTGATGAGAACATCAAACCAAGACAAACATGTCAATGCCTCCAGATCCTATGGTTATTGCATAAATGCGAAGTAAATGTAGTTTGAATTTAACACACACAAATTTCAGCCACACAAGATATTAGGCTGCTTAATTTAAAAGTGAAAGAGAAACAAAAGTACATTCGAGACGTTGCATATGCTACTATGTTCGCACTGAAATAACGATAAGAAGGTGATACAAAGCTTGAAAGAACACTTAGACTATTCCATCGTCGAAGATAATGCTTTGACACTGCAACAAAGTAAAAATTGCATCTTTCACAGTTCATCAAGGTGAAAAATTGGCCACAAAAAAGCATTATATTTTAGCAAACTAGGTTAATAAGGGCTGGAATTAATTCCCAACGCAAGAAATATTATTGAAAATAAGATTAGAAACATGAGTTTTACTCCGAACTTGAACAGAATATGGAACCTGCTCATAACGACAAGTTGATCCACCAGAAATTTCTCGCGCAATTGCCTCCGTGATGGCGCTTGTATGATTAATGGATTCCTCAATCGCCCTTCGCTTAGAGCTCAACTCTTTCAGATGCTCTAGTGTGGAAGAATCACGTGAAGCAATCACATCTTCAAATACAATCTGCTAGCATTGCAAAGAAGAACAGAATTCATGAATGGGTCGGCAAGACATAACGAAGAGATCATACAAGTCAAAATTAAGATAAAAGTTCCCTCTCTGGGTTAAAAAAAGCCTGGAAATCGAATCGTCTAAGTTCGCCCGCACGTTGGATCATCATAAAAATGAAAGAACAGACAGATCATAGAAATCAGAAAATTCCCAAAAGGGAACTACGGCTATGAAAAGGAAAAGCATTAAAATATAGTGATAAAGAAAGCCAAGAGAACAGAGACGGACTCTTTTGGTTTGAAGCCTTGGCAAGTGTCGATATTGGAGCATCATGACTCTGGGCTCTATGAATGAAAATTCCAAACAAAACTGCTTAAAAAACTGGTTGGCGATTGAATTGAATGAAAGGAACCATCAAATATGTCGTCTATGGCTTGTGCTAACTCAAATTTGGGTTTAGGTCTACTTCACCAAGGAGAAGGATGAAGCTTCCAGGCCAAGGGGCTTGTGAGTATTGCATTGTTGTAATCTTCAGGAACAAGCCAGCGCTCCATTTTCATATTAACAACCTCCCATAAGTTATTAGCATTTAATTAAGAGAGATATTCTTCTAAATTATATTCAAATTTTATAATTATATTACCAAATTCCCAAATATCTGACTCTCTTGATATTCGGCAAATGGTATTCTTTTAAAACAATTCTTAAGATGTAATGGAAAGAAATAAACTATAACAACTGATTAATGAATTAGATTTCTTTAAATTCTTTTATATAAATATAACACCATAATTTACTATGCATTATATAACACCATAATTTACTATGCAATCATAATTATCACAATCATTATATTATTTTTAATTATTTATTTATCATAATTATTGGTTCAGTCTGATTCTGAAGGGATTGGACGTTGCTATTCGGATCTATGATTCTATATGACCTTGACTGCTGAACACTTGCAAAACAAACAAGGCGCACCGAGGTTGATTGCCGGCAGGCCCCTCCGACGCTCAAGTTAGTATTTTGGTCAGGGTTTTGGTTACTCAGAACCGAGAAAAGCAGGGTTGTGATCTCGTACCTGTATCATGGCCAAATAGTACCTTATATATGGGATAATTGTTAGGTTTAGGTCTTTACGTAGGTCTTGGTGTTTGCATGGGAGACTAACTCCTGTGAATGGGCCGCGGACGTGTGGATCTGGTCTTGGGCCTGGGCCTAGCACAGATGACCCAACTATAAACCCCCTACTCTTCGAGTCTGTTCCAAGAGAAGGGTCGAAGAAGTACATAAGTATGAGACAATGTGTTTCTTAGGTAGCTCGTGCTAGGCCCGATCAATCGATTACGTTGCGATGTGATCGTTCGATTAGAGGTAGTGGCACGGCAGACCGATCGATGGCACTTATAGACCCGACCGATCAACTATAGCGATATGGCGGGTCGACTAGGTACAGTAATGAGGTCGATCAAGCGAGTGTAGTGGCAGGGCCAATCAACTGGGCGGTAAGGCTTAAATGAAGCACTAACTGTAATTATTGCTGACGGTTCGTATCTTCCGGGCGCTGTTCAAAATTCTGGGAGACGCGTCCCTTTAACTGCCGCGCAATTGTCACGCGTGTCCCTTCGTCTGTCTCGCCGCTTCAGGCCTTTAATGACCTTAATTTTCCGTCGCTCAAAATTTTCCACGTGTTCAACTTCGGCTCGAATTGTTACAACGTGTTCAACGTCGATTGGTACTCCCGTTCAGTTGATACTATAAATTTTGGAGTCAACGGTCTTTCTTCATTCTGAGTTGTTTTTCTAGCTTTTATTCTCTGTATTTTCGTCTTTGCGATTACCATAGTGTATCTTCCACTGTTGTCCTATCCATCCGAAAGTGCCTTACCCGTAATTGGGCCGTTGGAGATGGCAGCGGAAATGGTTGAGGTGCTGGAGAACGTGAGGGACAAGCTAAAGGCTGAGAACAGGCTAATGGAGTCGCGAAGTTCTATTAGGGGGCAGAGGATTGACACAATCAAGCGGTGGAAGGAGCGGCACCTAAACGAGAAGCGCTTAGAATTCTCTTCTGATTTGTCTCTTTCCTTCATGAGGGATTGCCACGATGCTTGCGTCTCTGATGGGTCGGACGGCTCGTCGTTTGAGGATTATGCCGAGCTGTTGTTTTCATTCGAGCTCGGCCTTTTTCTGGAGGAAAAGAGGGAGATAGCCGAAAGAGAGCGAGAGGTAGTTCCGGATGAGGACCCGCTGTGGTGAAAATTGTGAGCTTGTAAAGAATTTGGCTGTCATAGGACTTGTTAGCACAAATATATCAGAACCTATAATGGACAGATTGCTTGACTTTGGCGTGAAGAAGTTCATTGATGATACTTGCAGTAGACTGGGTAGGAAAGATAATATTTCTAAATAGAAAAGCCCATCTGGTCGAGCTTGTGACCAGGATAAACTTATTGGAAATAAAAATTTTATTTTTATCCTTCACTGTCTTCTTAATTTTGTTGGATGACGCCTTAAACTATCATTGGCTTTGTATGAGAGATTGCCTTCTCGAATAGCATGTAGCGAACTAGCGCGTTCGGTACGAGTCGATCGATTGTTAGGCTTGGAGGAACTTGATCGAACGAGGTTGATCTTCTAGGTATCGTTTGGTTCCAAGGATCTTGCCTTGGCAACCTGGTCGAGCGGTGTCGAGGTCGAGTGATGCCAAGATTTTGTGACTTGACATCGCTTGGTTGCAAGAATCTTGTCTTGGCAACCCGGCCGAGCGTTGCCGAGGGCCGAGCGATGCCAATATTTTGTGACTTGACATCTCCAGGTTGTAAGAATCTTGTCTTGGCAACCTAGCCGAGCGTTGTCAAGGACCGACCGATGCCAAGATTTTGTGACTTGACATCGCCTAGTTGCAAGAATCTTGTCTTGGCAACCTGACCGAGCGCTGTCGAGGGCCGAGCGATGCCAAGATTTTGTGACTTGACATCGCTTGGTTGCAAGAATATTGTCTTGACAACCTGGCCGAGCATTGTTGAGGGCCGAGCGATGCCAAGATTTTGTGATTTGACATCGCCTGGTTGCAAGAATCTTGTCTTTGCAACCTGGTTGAGCGGTGTCGAGGCCGAGCGATGTGGCAACCTGGTCGAGCGGTGTCGAGGTCGAGCGATGCCAAGATTTTGTGATTTGACATCGCCTGGTTGCAAGAATCTTGTCTTGACAACCTGGTCGAGCGGTGTCGAGGCCGAGCGATGCCAAGATTTTGTGACTTGACATCGCCCGGTTGCAAGAATCTTGTCTTGGTGATTGAGCCCAAGTTTTCATTATTAATTGGCTGCATTTTCATAACTTTTGATGAACTTTTTGACTCCTAATTGCGAGTTTTGTGCTTAAATTAGTTCCTCACGTTAAGTTCACAGTACTTACAATTTGTTAGTAAAATTGTTATGAATTGATCTTAATTGCATTATAATTTTCCAAGGACAATTGATGCTGCAAATTTTGGTTTTATTGTAGGAACACAAAGGAGTCAACCAAAAAGTCAACGTGAGTTTTCCTATACGTCGCGACGAGTCCAGCAGAGCAGAGTTACACGTCGCGACGATAATTAATTTATACGTCGCGACATACATCATTCAGACGTCTCGACGAGCAAGCCAAATCAGACGTCGCGACGAAGAATTAATATAGACGTCGCGACGTATGTCAGATATCTGGACAAAAAATGGAAAATTCTCCACTATTTCGACCCAACCCGCTTCATTCTCCTTAAATACTTACTAAATTACGTCATTTAAGATGGGGAGAAAAACAGACGTCCTTCGTCCACTAAACCCTACTCCCGCAAGCCATCGTCTTCTTCATCTTTTTCCTACCACGATCACCAACACACATACACCACTGAAAACACATAAACACCTTCACACAGACACCATTCGGATACCGCCAATGGCTATTCCATATCATTCATAATCGACACCGATCGTCATCAACATCGCACCATCCTTCACCACCGTCAATGGAGCTATGTCTGACGCCGAAGTTACACCAGCAGTGATGGATATCACCGGAGTCATGCGTGGCTAGGTTTTCCCGACCTCTTGGAGATATAGCAGTGGCTTGAGTTCACCGTGGGGCTTCAAAGCAATGTTTCGAATATCGTACCGGGCTCGGTACCGGATTGAGCTCTGAAACGGAACTGTATCGATACCGGGTACCGTTTCGAGATATTTTTTAAATTTATTAAATAGTCCCTAAACTTTTTAAAAATTGCAAAATAGTCCATATTGATATATTATACAGATGTACTGTATACTTTACTAGTTTACTGTTTACATCAACCATACTTTCAAAAATCTTAATAATAAATAATAATGACAATTAATTTGAAATAACAATAATTTTTAAATATTTTACATATAA
>JANZLX010000003.1:17282539-17293959 GCA_025531955.1 Erythroxylum orinocense | reverse complement strand
CATGGACTTCATTAATTCGATTTAAGATCAACATCAATTCATAAATAATGAACATCAAATTAATGAAATATGCCTTTGCTTTATTAATAGATAAAGATTGTACAACACTTTGTACAAAACGCGCTAAAGGGCATTGCCTTTAGGGCACTACTCTAACAATCTTACAATACTGTACAAACAAGCATAAATCGAGTTATCACATATACAAGTCGACTTATCAGTATCGTAGAGGCATAAGTCAACTTACGCAGTGTACAAGTCGACTTACACTTACAGCTGCTACCATCTTAAATGACTATGTGTGAAGCTTATTAAACCCATGATGATTCATTATTCGTTTGAATACTCGTGAGGTGGTGGGCTCTATCATCACCTAAAATATACACATATTCCCCATTTTCACAATATTCATCTTCCTGTACTTTCACAGTGACTGCATTCTTATGTGAAAAGGGAAGAGCCCAGGGAAAGCACCAAAGCCAAAATTAAGGCTATATACTTGATTCCATCATATCACTTGAGCCTACAAATCTGTAGTTATATACCCAATAGTTATTTCTATTTAGACCAAACTCCGACATTGAAGGGCTCTGTCTGTGGGCTTTGATTGGAGAAGAAATGGTTACGAATTCTCCTTCAAAGGTAAGGATTGTAGTAATAATCTATAAGGTTCTCATCTTAACTGTGATTCTAGTATAATTCCGAACTTGATAGGAAGATCAAACTATGGAGAAATGGACAGAAACAGAGCCTTCCCGACGAGCCAAATGGTGGTATTCCACTTTCCATATCGTGACAGCCATGATTGGTGCTGGTGTTCTCAGTCTTCCCAATGCCATGGCTCATTTAGGCTGGTATGTTTAAGCTACAGGCCTGCAGCATATAGCAACAAACTCTTAATTAATTCACAGTTCTTTCTGACACCAAAAATAAACTAAACAAGTAGATTTTTGGTCTCTTACATGTTACAGGGGTCCAGGAATAATGGTCATGCTGTTGTCCTGGTGCATGACCTTAAACACAATGTGGCAGATGATACAACTCCATGAATGTGTTCCTGGGACTCGGTTTGATCGTTACCTGGAGCTAGGCCAACACGCTTTCGGTCCAAAACTTGGACCATGGATTGTGCTACCTCAGCAACTGATTGTGCAGGTTGGGTGTGACATTGTCTACATGGTCACCGGTGGCAAGTGTCTAAAGAAGTTCGTGGAGATGGTTTGCATACATTGCACTCCAATCAGGCAGTCTTACTGGATTTTGATGTTTGGTGGCATTCATTTCTTCTTGTCCCAGCTTCCCAATTTCAATTCGGTCGCTGGCGTTTCCTTGGCAGCAGCAATCATGTCTCTAAGGTAGCCATTCGTTTTACACTTTAAATCCGTCGAGTATTGGATGACAAGGTATACTAGACCAGGAAGTTGCTGTCGATTGTTTTAAGGTTTTCGGTAGTATAGGGTTTTGGGAAATTGAAATTTAATCAATCCTGACTAGACCTGAACTCTGTATCTTTTGGAGAATATCTGAAATCCCTCAACTAAACCAGCAATTATTTTTATAAAATGGGGTTAGGACAGGGATAACTGGGATGAAAGTTAACGAAGTAAGCGCATGATTCTTGGTGGAGAACTCCTCATTCCTCAATAGGAAGGTCATGCATGTCTTTGGCAAAGTGAAGTTTATCTTGGTTGAATAGCTTGCGCTTCATCCAACCTGACACTTTTGGCATGGGTTTTAGTAAACTGACAGAACCAAACTGAAAAGGGTCACATACGGACTCATTCTTTAAGTCCACATGTCTGCTTATGCTTGCACTCATGAGCACAGAGTAGATTCCCTTATGTAGCACTCACCAAAAAGCCATTTCTTTTGGTATTGTAACTTGGGCCATTCCTTTAGACCGAATACATAAATATTATTTTTCTTTCTGAATACGTGCAATGGGGAGAAGAATAAATCAGAATCGTTAAAGAAAAGGTAGTTAAAGTCAACGGATTCCTTATGGGTTCGTCTGAAACTTTGATGCCGTAAAAAACTACAATCATAGGTTGAAGTGTCCTGAATTATAAACGTCTTGATTGATGGGTGATGAATGATGATTAATTGCAGTTATTCGACCATGTGATGAAATGAATGATGATTAATTGCAGTTATTCGACCATAGCATGGGTTGGAAGTCTGAGTCATGGTCGAGTGGAAAATGTGAGCTATGGATACAAGTACACGAGTCCAGCCGATTCCATGTTTCGTGTGTTTAA
Source organism: Erythroxylum orinocense (assembly GCA_025531955.1). NCBI lineage: Eukaryota > Viridiplantae > Streptophyta > Magnoliopsida > Malpighiales > Erythroxylaceae > Erythroxylum > Erythroxylum orinocense. Next base: position 17,291,701 of record JANZLX010000003.1, on the reverse strand, counting down.
TGCCCTGGGCCAAATATCATTTGCTTTTGCTGGACATGCGGTGGTTCTGGAAATCCAGGCCACAATTCCATCAACCCCAGAGAAGCCTTCCAAGGTACCCATGTGGAAAGGTGCAATTGGTGCATATTTTGTGAATGCAATTTGCTATTTCCCCGTGGCACTTATAGGCTATTGGGCTTTTGGACGAGACGTTGATGATAATGTTCTCATGGCACTTAAAAGACCTGCATGGCTCATTGCCTCTGCTAATCTAATGGTTGTAGTTCATGTAATTGGTAGTTACCAGGTATGCTTAATCCATCTTCCATTCCATTAACTTATCATAGCTTACAACAATGTATCCTTTTTACTTTTTTAAGTGGAAAGTGTTAATCAGTCGTTAGCTAATATATTGAAGTGCAGGTGTTCGCTATGCCTGTTTTTGCTTTGCTAGAGAGGATGATGATGCAAAAGTTCAACTTTCCTCCGGGGCTTGCACTGAGAATTGTAACCCGATCTACTTACGTTGGTAAGAGAGGTCTTGTCTTTTAATTACTTGGATTTCATATCCTCTAGGAAAAGTAGCTCTTGTTTGTCTAATCCTAAGGTGGTCTCATGAAATTTTTGCAGCATTTACACTGTTCATTGGAGTCAGCTTCCCATTTTTTGGAGATCTTCTTGGGTTCTTTGGTGGGTTTGGCTTTGCTCCCACCTCATATTTTGTAAGTCTCATCTGATAGACACCTAGACCTAGTCCATCCATCAGTGAAGGGTGTTTACTCATATTTTGAATTCTTGCAGCTACCTAGCATAATGTGGCTGGTAATCAAGAAACCAAAGAGATTCAGCATCAGTTGGTTCATTAACTGGGTACTAAACTCTAAACTAAAACATCATTTAAAACTCTAATAAGCCATTAAACCTAAAAAGATATTACATTAACTGTAGTGCTTTTTCTCATTTTCAGGCTTCTGTCTGTGTTGGAGTGTTCATTATGATGGCATCCACTATCGGTGGGTTTAGGAATATCGTGGCTGATTCCTCCACCTACACATTCTATTCGTGAAGAATCATATCTACAAATAAGACTCAAGTCTCAAATCTTCTTCTTCAAGACTAATAATAATAATAATGCCTGTATGATACAATTAGCTGCTTTGGTTTGTGCTAATTAAACAACTTGTCTCAATGGATTCCCTTCCCTTACCACTTTCTGTAGGGCTTTAGCACTTACTCATGTGAAGTAAGCATAATCACTGGAGGTATCTTTTCTCTAATGATTTACTAATTAAGGAAGAATTCTAGAGTGTACAAACATCTCATGATACTGACTTTATTGCCACTTAGAACTGAAATTTCATTAAATTTTCACATAATACAGGGACTCAGACTCACTCTATTCTAATCATTTCTCTGAAAATATTAGCTGTATCTTTCAAAGTAGATTGTTACGAAACAAAGTTAGCCTAGACGGACCCATCCTATCCTCAACAGTCACCAAGTTGAATAAAGCCCCAACATCAACTGGAAGAAGAAGATACTTCATTTGAATCCCCCACAAACTCACCGTTCCCTTCTTTGTTGCCCAAAACGACGTCTTCTCCATTTGCCCTTCACAGACATTTTCAGGCAAAAACATTTCTTTTAAACTTCCGAAATATGCTCTGAGGTAGATGACTGACTTTTCGAAAAATCACAAAGGTGGCATTTTATGACACATATCGCAGCATTAAATGACATTGGAATACCGACGCTGCTATAGAAGTCCTTTGATAAAATGGAAGTAGGTTTCATGTTCAGCTTTGAGAGCGACGAAAGTTTGAGGGATTCAGTCTTTCTTTTAAGGCAACATCAAAAGACAGCAAATGTGAATCCTAGCAATCTATCCTGCACGTGCTGCCTTTTTATTTTTTATTCTCAGCCATCTTAAGTTGAACTGTTGACTAATCATAGCAGTATTTAGCTGTTACGAAGGAAGCGCCATGCAAGGGGAAGAACCCCTCCAGCCAAGGAACCTTCGAAACGTTGACATTTAAGACTGTTTGGTTGGATGTTAATTAATGGAATATAATGTAATGTAAAAGAAGGAAATGAAATGGTTTATAATGGAATGTAATGTAATATAGTAAAAAGTTGTTTGAAATAGATGTAAGGATTAATAATGTAATATAGTAAAACAATGTTTAAAGGGACGTTTGGTTTAAGGGTTTGGGAATGAAGGAATGGAATAATTGCAAAAAGTAGTATTTGCTTTTAGGTTTTCAATTCCAAAGGAATTGATTCATTCCATTAAATTTAGGAATCCACTAAACCATCCAAAAGGGGTAGGTATCAAGTTTTCATTTCCATCTAGTAGTTATTATTTATATCTCTCCCTCACATGAGCAATTTTTATTCTTAATTATATTATTAAACTCATTATTATTATTATTATTATTATTATTATTATTATTATTATTATTATTATTATTATTATTATTATTATTATTATTATAAAATAATTAATAATAATAATAATAAACTTATTATTATTTTTTTTAATTATTGTTGTTATTATTATTATTATTATTATTAATTATTGTTCTTATTATTATTATTATTACTATTATTAATTATTAAATAGAAAAATGCAAAGGCAAAGTCTGAACAGACGTCATAACTCATAAGGCCTTGAGCCCGACAAGGATTCAAAGGGCAGCTGGACCCCACATATCAGCATTCTGTCCTACTCGTTGACCAACCGGTACTGGACCCCGCAGTTAGACTCAGACAGACTGACACCAACACATTTCTCTATATTCAAGTTATTCTTTCCTCATCTCATCCTCTCTATCTAAGCTTAAGAAAATGACTATTTATAGATTCTTTACCTTCTTTTTCTCCACTAGTTGACAAAATAACTTGGCATAGACTCATCTTTCTCAATCGCCAATAACTGTCTAAAGTAATTTACAAAAGCTTTGATTACGGAGAACCATCCTGCTTATTGTATTTGCACTTGCACATACATGAAATTTTATTTTTATATTCGAATTTATAAAATCTCGTAATTTTATTTTTCGGTTTTTTTGGATGCATCCCATGACTCTTTGGTTCAAGAGCAACTGCAGTGATCGAATATTGATATATGCATGTCCTTGCCTATTGGAAGTCGGAAAGAAATTCATTAAGACAGACAATGATGAATCTGTTTGTTTGCTATATTAATCATATGAAATATGTAAACAAGATGCAACAGTAGTCAAAGTAACTCATACAAATTACATCAAACCAAGTTTTGCTTTCTTGTTGACAACTACACAAAAATATCAACGCGTTTTAGTTTTAATGTAAGCAGACTAGCTAGCAAGTGGAAGTCAATCAATCCTTGTATAAATAAATAAGTGTGACCTTAGGGAAAAAAGTTATTATATCCATATTGCATTAAAAATAAAAACGTTGAATAATATAAGTTGTTTTTTTTTCCCAAAACAAGTACTGTTACAAGAGAGAGAGAGACAGAGGGTTTCGTTTCAAACGTATCGCGTGACATTACATGCGATTTGTCCTTTAGTTCCTCAAATTCACAGCAACCAACAAACCCTTTGACTTGCAGCCAAAGTTAAAAGCAGGGACCCAGACATAATAAGAGAGAGGGAGAGAGAGAGAGAGTAAAGAGTGATCTTCAATTTTCCGACTTCTAGATGCCACGTCAGAAATAGTTTTCCCTCTATTACGTGAGAAAGCATTTTGCATTAAATAAATTAAGAGCAGGTCTTTTTTGACTTTTAACTCAAATGACTTTCTAAATAAGATACTTATTAAAGATGTACCGCTTGCTTTGGAGTAAGTAATTTGGTTTAATAATGAAGAGCTGTGATTACGACAAAAGAAGAGCGAGAAGGGAATGGGTGTCCTTTTTGACTAAAACCCATGCAAAAAGACAGACAGTCCTTTTCTCCTTCTTACCCACACTTTCGATCCTGACCCTCCATTTCTTTACCCCCTGTGACTCATGTGTCCTGTTGACGTGGCAATCAAAGATACCTGGACGAGAGGGTCAAATCTAATAAATTTTTTTATTTTTTGAAAATGGCAATGTCCTCACGGTAATGTAAATACTACTAGAAACATTTTTCCTATCATAGGTTTAGTTTAATTACGACGTTGGATTTATTTTCCCAAATATAATTAATTAAAACTTTTTAATATGTTTTTTGGACGCTTCAAAAGCAATATCAGAGCAATCCTAAAGACAAAGAGGCACTTAAAGTGCGACGGCGTCGGTTTTCGTGAAGTTTACCAATACCACTACAACTTTAGCTTTATGCAATTATCCCCTTTAGATTTAAGTTACTGCGTGCATGCTCTTCGGAACTTCCATAACCATTTTCATTTTAATGATTAATACAAAATAGAATATTCGCTGCTAAGTTTAAATACTAGTTTATACCGATCTATTTCACTTGATATCGAACAGTATCCTTGTTTTATTCCATAATTCCGAAAATTTTTTGCTGATGTAAACCTGCAAAACAAGCAAAGACTCTCCGGGGGTTGGTTCCCGGAAGGTCCCTTCGACGCTCAAGTCAGTATTTTGAGAGAATTGAAGTTATGAGAACGAAGAGGCAACTAGGGTTATCAGTCGTACCTTAATCACCGTGAATCATATCTTATATACGTTGTTGGTTGTTTCTAGGTTTAGGTCTCTACGTGAATTATTGTGTTTGCATGGAAGTCGATCTCTTACCATCGGGCCGCCAGAGCGTGGGCTTGGAGTTGTACACTTCTAGGCCGGGCCTTATGAGGCCGTCCCGACCATTGGCCAAAAAAAAACAAATTATGGATGAGTAGATACCAGGAACAACTCCAAGATCCTACTGATGTTTTATTTTGTTTCTATATTTTTATCATGCAGCATAAAGTGAAATTGTGGAGAAATTCGAGAGGGTAGAAAGGAAAGAGAAATACAGGCAATTATTGTACGTATTTTTTGATAATTGCTTTATTTTCCATCTCAAAGTCTAATGCCTTATATTTCTGTGTTGCAACAATATTTTGTTGGTTTTAGATTGTGATTTGCTTGTTTTTACTAAAAAATTTTATGACATTGTAGTTTCCATGCGACTTACTAATTAATGGCCCTGCTCTTGTAACGTTTTCCTGATTTTTGAGACTGGTCCAAGTATGATACAGACTTGTTTGTAGCTTTCTTTAGAGCTTGATATTAATCACCTGGTGATGATCCTTTTGAATAGTTGAACTTTTGCTAGCAGTTTTGCTCTTCGCATTCTCTTCGATCTTAAAAGTCTATCATTCCACTCATAAGTTCCTGATTTTAATTCGTGTGCTTCCAATTTTCTTATGAGATCTCAAATGGTTGTATCATTCTCCTATCTTTTTTTACTAATTTTTTCCGTCAATGTTGTATGAATGTAGGATACTATCATTGTCAGTAACTCCTCACTTGATAATTTAGACAAGGCATCAAATTTTTTTCTTATATATATACACACAGTTATATATAATATAAATATACCCACCAAAACTTATATATTTAAATTTTTTCCAATATATACAAACACATAGCCACTAAACCTTTTTCCGATATTTACACACAAATGGAAAATAAAATTTTTCTGTATGTATATACATATAGCTACTGAACTTTCATATTATATATACATATTGGTCATCAAACTTTTTTCTTTTATATATACACACATGATCACAATTATTAAGTATATATACTAAAGACGAGTTGGGATGGACGTCCACGCAATCCATCCCGTTCGTCTATTTAATCTGACAGATTATATCTGTTCATTGAATGTTGTGTGTTTTTTTATTCATCCCGCTCGTCCATTTAATCTGACGGCTTATATCTGTTCATCGAATGTTGTGTCTTTATTATTACTATCTGTTCATTGAATGTTGTGTCTTCTGATCCATCTCGCTCGTCCATTTAATCTGACAGTTTATATCTGTTTATTGAATGTTGTGTCTTTATTATTACTTTCCCTCTTCCATTCATTCATTCCCTTTACCTAGAGTTCCGCAAAGATTTCTCTCTCTTCCTTTAGCTCTCCGCCATTGCCTTCCTCTGCTCCTCTCTCGTTCTTTGTCAGCTCTCCGCTCTCGACGTCCTCTGCTTCTCTTTCAGTTTTTTTATTATGTTTGCAGATGACCTGTGGTTTATTTCTAACTGTAGTAAGTTTTCCCTTTCGCTTATTTCGTACGATTCTCGTTTTTTCCTTTTTGCCTTTGCGTTTTGCTTGATTTTTTCCCTTTTTGTCTTTGTTTTCTTTCCTTCGACTTTCATCCAGGTTTTATTGTGTGTATAGATGAACTACGGTTTTATCGGCTGTGGTACAGAGACGATTATCGTTTTTTCTTTTGTTTCTTTGCAGCTGTGGTAAGTTTTCGTTTTTATTTGATTTTGTTTTTCTTTTTGCTTTTGCATTTTTTCTTTCGATGTATACCACCAAACTTTTCTTTTATATGTATATACATGGCTATCAAATTTTTTTTCTTGTATATATACATATAAGGTGACAACTCTTTGTTGTGTGTGTATATACATATGTACACATATTTTCACCAAACTTCTTTTTTTGTATATGTACACTTATGTTGTAAAATCTTTTTTCCAATACATGTATAAACAAGTTCACCAAACTTTTTTCTAATATATATACACAATCCAATAGATATATATATATATACTCATAGCTCCAAACCTTTATCCCGTGGGGATCTAACTTTTTTCACATATGTATGTAAACACGTGACCACCAAATTTGTTCCTTATTTCCTACATATATCTATGTATACATATGGCCACTAAAATTTTTCCTCTATGTACACACACCCTAACAAAAATTTTCATATTTATATACACACATAGCCAACAAGTTTTTTTCCAACATTGAAATACATAAATGGTCACTAAATTTTTCTATGGTCACCATTTTTTTTATATGTACAGCCAAAATTTTGTCCTATATATACAAAATAGCCAAAACTTTTTTCCTACTTACATGGACACACATAGTCATCAAACTTTTTCCTAGATATATATAACACATGACTACAAAAGTTTTTCCTTTATAGATTAATACGTTACAACTAAACTTTTTTTTCTGTATATGTGACACGTGCAACAAAATATTTTTCCTATATATATATTCAATCATGATCACCAATTTTTTTTCTTATATATAGATATGGCTGGCCTTGGGTAAAGGCAGGGCGAGTACCCACCTAGGGCCCATCCTTATAAATGATAAAATATGGATCATTTTTATCCTTATATAAAATAAAATAAAATAAAATAGAGTCTATTCTTGACCTCATAAAGAACAACAAAAATGATTTATATTTTGTTTATGTTTATTCTTTATGAGGGCCCAAAATAGGCAAAAATAGGAACTCTTTTTTACTTTGCTTAAGGCCTATAAAATATTATGAACGACCCTGTATATAGACACATACATGACTACTGAAATTTTTTAATATATATATAAACATTGATAAAAAAAAATGTATTCAATATATATACACGCATCATCATAAACAACTAGTTGAATCTCACATCAATGCGAGGTCTGGTATAGCAGCTCAGACCACCCGCCTATGGATATTATCCGCTTTGAGTTGTCTATCGGACAAGGCCTTCACGGTTTTGCTCTTCTCGCACCCAAAAAATGCATTTATGAGGAAGAGATATCTGTACCCTTATAACGCATACTTCGTTCTCCTCTCTAACCGACATAGAATCTCACAATCCACTCCCTTTAGGGCCTAGCATCCTCGCTAGCACGACGGGGACTATTTATAACAGCCCAGACCACCCGCCTATGAATATTATCTGCTTTGGGTTATCCATTGGGCCAAAACCCTCACGGTTTTGCTCTTTCTGCACTTGAAAAAACGTGTCTATGAGGAAGAAGTGTCTATACCTTTATAAGGTGTATTTCGTTCTCCTCTCTAACTGATGTGAGATCTCACATCTGAGGAGGTCTGATAGTATGCAGTCTTAAGCCTACATAGTAGAGAGGTTGTTTTCTGTAGACTCATATATAAACGTGACATGAAGAGTTTAAAAAAATAAATAGACACATAAAAATAAATAGAATAAAGTAAAAACGTAAAATAGGATAATAACAACTTCAAAAAATAATAAAAAATAAAAAATTCTTGAAGTTTAAAAGACAAATATTAAGATTACAGTTATGATAATGTTGTTGATGATGATGATAAGAATAAGAATACTAAGAATAATAATAATAGTAGGAAGAAAAGAAGAGAAAGTCAACCAACTGAATCAAAAAGATGCCCAAATGGTCAACAAGATGCACACAGGGGAATCACATACAAATCAAATCTAACAAACAGGGAGAATAAAGAGGCATTCAAGAATTAAAGAATTAAAAGCAATAGCCATAACACGTGTAGCAAGAAAGGTAAGACAACTAGACAGTGGTAGAGATAACATAACCAAAGCCTTTATACACTATGAATCTAGATATACGTAGCAGGGCTATAAGCAGAGGCGAGCTCGTTTGTAGATCTTGGAAACTCCACTACATCATCTATAAGAAAATATGTGAAGGAAAAAAAAGCATTGCCAACTTTCAGAAATATGAGTGAAACTCCTGACGAGGATTCTAAGGCAAGGACGATTTAGGAAAATTGTCAATAGTCCATAAATAAAACCCAATAACAAACTCTATACACTTGCAAACATATACTCCTCCAATTCTATATCCTATTGCCCAAGAACCTAACCATAAACGGACACATGCTCATGCAAGCAACAACAAGGACAACAACAGTGTTGGAGAGTGCATAAGTGTTATGGAAATATCTAGCGGCAGCGTCACTATAGCTGGTTTAACGTATGGGTTGAAACTAGGGAGTTACTATCTCAAGAGAGGGGGACCTCTCTGTCAGAAATCATAATACATCCGTTAGAGTACCAACAGCACATGAAGAAAAGATTGATGGATTCGCGTGTAACTATCAATAAAATCTCGACAACACCCGTTAGAAATATGTGAACTAATATAATCGCAATATTAATTCCATATGCATGACCATTAATTGAATTGCTTAGGGCATGTTTGTTTTCATTTTTTTTTCTGTTTTTAGTTGCGGTTTTTATTAAAAATAAAACTTAGGATTAAAACATGTTTGGTCATC